>PIJE02000625.1:132405-197405 GCA_002895965.2 Coryphaenoides rupestris
TGTGGCTATTATTAAAAGCGGCAATGTGAAGCCACTACGAGACAAAACAAGTGTTTTCACCCAACATCCCAAATCCAAACTGAGGGCACAGAAAATCTACGATTTGAGAGCCCAGTATGATCGATCCACCAGAATCCTAACACATTCATTCACTGCCCAACAACGTGCTGATGAATGTTCCCTTAGAGTTGCTTGGATTTTGGGTCAACATAAAAAAACCATTGACCGACGGAGGGGTTGTTAAGGAGAGCATGAGTGCAGTAGATGAACCCTTATTTGAAATCAAGGAAATACCAATATCAGCATCATCAGCCACAAGAGGGAAATATGAAGCCAGGATGTGCTCAGCTGGATGAAGCCATTCATAGGTGTAGATGAGTCCACTGATGTGTCTGACAATGCTCAGCTGTTAGTTTATGGAAGGTTCTTCAATGAGGAGAAGAAAGAAAAGAACATTTATTTATTATTAGAGCACATATTATTTATAATCCCTCCGGTTCAATAAATATTGTTATATTATTGATTTGTACTTCATTTATTTGATTTAACTACATAGTGGCAGCCTATAGATGTTGATACAGTTACTAGGTTCCTTCAATATACAGTATATGGCATCATAACGCAAGTTCGACATTATGATCCTCATCTACTCATGGCCCGGCACGTCTGTCAGTTTAAAAAACCAAATGTGGTCCTTGAGCCAAAAAGTTTGCCCACCCCTGGTCTAGCATATAGTAACAAAAGGCTTTTGTTTTTTTGTGAGAATGATGTTGAACTTATACACTCCATTTGGTTATTCTTATCTTTCTCAGTTATGTAGGTCATCTAATCTATTTCCTCATCTTCATTATAGTAAAAGGATTGTCAATGATTATAATTAGTTTTTAATCTGAATCAGTGCAATGAACTAACTCTGTGTACTGTATATAAACTGTATGATGCTTGACCTGCCCCTCTCTGGCTTGGTGGCGAGCACTTCTGATTGTGTTCATCTGCAGTGCATGCATATTGACCAGGACCAAGCCAACCGTCTCCAGGTCGGTCTCCAGTCTCGGTCTGTGCTGTGTGTGTGGGTGCAGGGTGAGGACTGTACACACACAGTCCTCACAAGGCTTTGTAATGCTCCTAGTTCAAAGTTAGAGTCAGTTAATGGCAGTGACACGACAATGTTCGCTTCAAAATACAAACGTCAAAAGCAATTCTTATTTCAGGGATGCACATTCTCATGGAACGCTTCAAAGCAAAGAATGATTCATAAAAGATGAGTTAATGAGGACAAACTAAATGTAATCGCCAAAAAAATCTGAAGTGTCAAATCATTTAATTTAATTCTCATCCATATTTTATCTTACCAGTTTTGTTATTTGTTATCATAATGACATCGTTATGGAGTGGGATGAAGGATGTTTCAGCGCCACAGGGACATGATGACAAGTTCCTGAGACAGATCAGATCAGTGGTGGGCCGTCTGAGCCCAAATGTTTCATACCGGTCCGCCTGGGATCATATATACTCTCGTTTCAGATTGTGTCTCCCGCCTGTGTGATCACCTGCCCCGGCCTAATTCATCTGTGTCCAATCCCAACCCTTTCGCAGGTTTGATCGTCATTCTCCCCTCTCCTTGTGCCAGTTTGTCTTTGAACCGAGTTCCCGCCGTTTTTTTCCTCGCTCGGTGGTAAATTAGACCGTGTTTCTCACACTTCTCGACGTTGATGTATAGCCGACCGTTTTGGATACCTCTTTGGATGCCTGAATACAGGACTCATTCTCTGTGTACCGGCTAGCCGAGTGTTTTGGATACCCCTGCCAGTGAAAAACTACCCCCAAACTGTCCTGAATATGATTTGCCAGCTTCGGTAGTAATCAACAGTGAATAGCCGAAGCTTCAGCTGGGGGTAGCCACAAATTCCTCCAGCTATTAGTCTATAAAGTCTTGAACATTTTTACAACCTTTTTTTCAGCGTGTCCATTGCTTACTGCTCTTCTTCCAGCTCCCAAACGGTCTGTCGCAGGTGCAGATATTCAGCCAATCAGGCGGACAACCTTAAAATCAAACTCACTCAATGTAATAATTTTAAGATATAATAATAATAATAATAATAATAATAATAATCTAACCTCAATGTCGACAAGGTCCTTCTTCCCTTGCCCAAGGAATTTCCGTTGCTACGGACATACAAGGAAGTATTTTGAATACTGTTTTGCATACAGTTGCCTGCCATGTCACAAGAGAAACAATCAATATACATTTCCCTTTTACATTATTTCTTCAACAAAGGTAAACAAAGAAAATATATTTAAAAGGCCTAACCTGCAGCAAGTATATACATTTGGCTAACTTTAACAAACCCTGTTAAAACATACTGGGTTTGTTAAAGTTGTCATGCACTGGTAACCATTGTTAAGTAAATGGATGAATGGAATCAATGTTGCACTGTAATTAAAATGACTGTAATGATATGCATAGTATAGGCTACTGCATCGTATACCAGGACACTATGGGGCACTGTTGTATGTTAAACTGCATGGCATGCTCTTTATGTCATTAGAGAAAGACTCGTTGATTAAAGGATTCATTGTTCAGCATTCAATGGGGTCAGTGGCAATCTCTTTACATGGTGTCAGACTGGGCGAATTCTAGCCAACATGGACGGATTAAAAGCACCGGACGCATTGAGATTGGAAGGGAATATTGCAGACAACTGGAAGAGATGGAGACAAAAGTTTGAGCTATACTTGACCGCCACCGGCATCGAAAACAAAGCGCAAAAGGTACAAAGCAGCACGTTGCTACATGTTATCAGGGACGAAGCTCTCGAAATATTTAACACGTTTGAATTCAGGGAAGGCGACGATAGAACAAGGCTCAAAACACTACTAGAGAAATTTGACGAACATTTTACCACCCAGAAAAATGTAACCTTTGAGAGACACGTGTTTAATACGCGTGTTCAGGCTCCCAGTGAAAACATTGATCAATTTGTCACGGATTTGAAAACGAAAGCAAAACCATGCGAATACGGAGACTTGTGTGACAGTTTGATAAAAGACAGAATAGTCGTGGGAATAAGAGATGACCAAATAAGAGCGAAGATGCTGAGAACGAAGGATTTAGACTAAAGGCTGCTCCATACTCCACGGGCTGCGAGAACAAAGTTTGCGCAGCCCATTTCATACTCCGCGAGAACTCCTGGGAAGTCCTCAAAGGCCCCGCCCACAGCAGCACACGTCACGTGTGCTATGCAAACTTCCGCGCCGGCGGAAAGCGCATTAACCATGGCCACTTCAAATTGACAAATCACACAATAGTTCTCGGACACGACGCGAGAACAAAGTTCTGCTGAACAAGCTGCGAGCAAAATTATGTCATTTTGTGGGCGGGGCCCTAGGTGCGAAAACAAAGTTCTCGCTTCTCGCGGAGTATGGATCAGCCAAGGCTGTGTCAATATGTCGCGCTGCAGAGGCAAGCCGCACGCAAATGGTTAAGCTGCAAACCGTGCAGGCAGAATGCACCATCAACGAAGTCAAACGGGAGCGCCCTTCAAAAACGTCACGCAAGGAGAACATGGTGCAACATTGCAAATACTGTGGTAGAGACCACCAGAAAGGGAAATGTCCGGCTTATGGCGAGAAATGCAGAAAATGTGGGAAAATGAACCACCTTTCCACCAAATGCATGTCCAAAGCATATTCAACACAGAAGCCAGTGCACATGGTGGAACAACAGTCCGATACAGAAACAGAAAAGGACCAGATCCTCACAGTGGTGAAAAGAATCATCATCCAGGGTTGGCCGACTGAGAAATCAGAGACGCCAGATGAGGCCAATACCTACAAAAGGCAGAATTGCAAGGAGCCCATGATTGGTCATGACATACCAGAAAGGCCCTGGCAAAAGATAGCCACAGACATTTTTGAATTGGAAGGAGAACAGTACTTAATCCTGGTTGACTATTATTCAAATTTCATTGAAGTCAACAAGCTAACCACCACAAAGAGCCAGTCAGTAATCCACATTTGCAAGCAGCAGTTCGCTCAGTATGGCATACCAGATGAAGTCTGCTCTGACAATGGTACTCAATATTCCTCTGCAGAATTCAAGCTGTTCAGTGATGAATATGGTTTTAAACACACGTCATCTCCCCACATACCCCCAGTCTAATGGGAAGGCAGACTTGCTTAAGACATTGCTTAAAAAAGCCAAAGCGGACAAACAAGACCCTCACCTCGCACTGCTGGATTAGCGAAATACGCCTTTGGATGGTCTACCTTCACCAGCACAGATGCTGATGGGCCGCAGAATGAAAACAAGACTGCCCACTGAACGAAGACTGCTGCAGCCAGAAAAGATGGAAGGAGTGAGGGCTGGAATGTATATCGCAAGAGCTGATTACATCCTGAAGCAGCAGAATGAAACACAATGCAAATGTTGAAAGTCTGCAAGAAAGATAGCAAGAGTGGAGTGCATTGAAATAGAATAAAAATTCAAGTCCACGTTAAGCAAAATAAATGTGTTTCCGAGTCATGTGTTATTAATTACCCAACTAAATTATATATTATATATAGTATATAAAATTAGACACCCCCCAAAAAATGTGCCCGTAATAGCTGGGGGGGGCGTGTCTACTGTAGGTGCTGAAACCACGCCCACTCACAGGAAAGCCTTTCTCAGAGACCTCAAAAGCGGACACTGTGTCTATGGTAACCGTGTTGGACTTGCACAGCCATGTGTGGAGCTCCGTCTGGGCAGCATTTGATTTTGAGAGAGGGTTACATTTCTCTGACATTTCTAGTATATATTATAGTGTGTGGGGCGCCATTTCATATATATTTCATAAACGCTCATTATAATGAAGCTAAACCTTTCAGATAGATTTCAGATACATTTCAGCATATATCTTTTGCTTTCTCCAGTGTGCTGTGCTTGTGTATAACTTGTGCATAACGTTGGATGAAAAAATATATTGTTTTTATTGTACTTCCAGTAACGAGCCCAGTTGCAGGAGCTCCCCTGCTGCTTTCTGTGAGCGACGCGCTGTCCGTCTCACTGCAGCCTCTCCTCTGCTCTGTCGGGACTGTCAGCCCGGACACAGCAAGATGAGAGGCTGCAGGTGACCATAAATTACACCAAAAATGTTACAAGGTACCGATAAAGGTAACGTCACAGAGCTTCTTCTATTCGGTTTGTCTTTAATGATTTAGCCCCACAGACAGTATAATCCCAGGGTACTCACGATTAGGGCTGGAGAACCACTGATGCTCATGCTCTCTGGTGTTTATATAGTGTTGGGGCCGGGGTCATTACATTGAACATGTATACGATGGATTTTACATTTGGTGAAAGAAAATACACAAAGAAACACAGATCCATGTAAAAGAAAATCAATATGTTGTTCTTCACAGGGCAGTAAAGATGAGCACAGCCTACTGTGTGTGTGTGTGTGTGTGTGTGTGTGTGTGTGTGTGTGTGTGTGTGTGTGTGTGTGTGTGTGTGTGTGTGTCTGTGTGTGTGTGTGTGTGGACTGTAAAGTATGTGCACAGATTTGTGCCAAATGCCAAATGTAAAATATAAATGTAGATGTGATAGTTTATTTGTATGAGTTTGCTACAAAATCAGGGCAAAGATAAGAGAGAATTGAACATTGGCAAAAAAATCTACCATAAATTGAAAAAAACATAATTCTATTATATCCAACGAAGCAAATATTGTTCAATACAACATGGCAGCTGCCATACAATTCACAATAAATAAATAAATAAATCTTTTTGCCCACTCTGAGATGAAAATGTCAGGTATGGCTCCTGGGAATTACTCCAGAGTAAAGTTCACACTGCCTGATAATGACAAAACAATCAACCATCATAAAATAGAATGCCATCGATTCGGGTCCATTCAAAATATAAACCCTAAGTTTAATTAAAGGTTGCATATGAGACCAACTAGGCCATTCACTTATAGGTTAAAGTAGCAGCAGCAGCAGCAGCAGAAGTGTAAAGTAACTTCCTGTCATTTTAACGGTTTAGGTGGATTTTATTCATGTCTGCCGCAGCACCAGCAGCATGGTCCAGAATGTATATTTACTGGACTAGTTGTGTCTCCACTGGTGCACTGCCAGACCTACATCCAACGGACCCACCATTAATGTTACGAGCTACATCTGGGTTTCCCTTTCTTTCTCACACGGTGGAGGGAAAAGTAATTCCCACACGTGTGTGTGCGTGTGTGTGTCCTACAGCGATACATTTTAATGGCAACTGTGACTTTAAAGGGTTTTTTTGTCATTGAAGAAAAAACATTGAATTAAGCCTGTAATTCATTGCATTCATCGGGAGGCGTAAGGAAGGGGCTGAGTGAACACCGTGGACTGGAGACGCCTGAGAAGGAGGAAACCGGAGAGAGAGAGAAAGAACAAGCTAAAGTGTGACGTCCTGAGCACCCTCACCATTTTTATTGAAATTTGTGACACACTTCATCATTATTAATGAGAGAGGGCAAAACTTCCCCCTGCGCCATCAATATTGTTAAAGGTGGGTAATAGCCTGAGTGAATAGGGTCGGGCGCTCAGAATTCAAGGGCAAAATTCCTAATGGGATAGTGTGTGTGTGTGGGTTGGTGTGTGTCCGTGAGAGTGTGTGTGCGTGTTGTGTGTGTGGTGTGTGTGTGTGCGTGTACGAGTGTGTGTGGGTATGCGTGCACGAGAGTGTGTCTGTGTTCAAGATTCAAGATGTTTATTTGTGTGCGCACGGAAATGCGCGCATGTGTGTGTGTGTGTGTGTGTGTGTGTGCACACGTTCAAGTGTGTGTGTGTATGTGTGCATGTGTGCGCACACACCCACAGTACTGGTAGATAGTGGTAGTGGTAAGTTGTATCTCTATTAAATTACAGTCATTTAGGCTCCTGGTTTAGAAGAACACTTTGTCATCTGAATGCACAATGAACCCAGGAAGCAGCGATGTATCCTGGATGGCTTCAGACTGATTTCCATCTCATTAGACACTGTGCTGAGACAATGAGCCACATTAGATGAGTGATCCATATTAAATATGATGAGTGTCTTACAAGGAAATATTCTTGTTGGTTTTTTTCCTGATTGTCACATTATGGGTTTAGTTTGACATGACTTGACACAGTCTTATCAGGACATAGTGAATGACTTGGTATTTGTCAGAGAAGCCGCTGCATCAAGAACAAAATTAGAAGCTGAGCAAACAGGTAGATATTGTCGGCAAATTTCCTGACTCTTGTCAGATATTATCTCTCTTCCTCCGGAGGAAGTGAGGAGTTCTGAGCTGCAGCACAGAGTTTACAGACATGAAATAATAATAATAATCAGAATAAAGGTGCAGTGTGTTTGTCATATGTTTGATGTGTGGTCAATATTTAGAGTACAATAGAGTTTTTTCCGCTCCGTTTAAAATATGTGTACAGATTACGGACTTTAATACTATTTAGCAATTTAACCGCTATAATCCAAAATGGTTACATGAGCATATATTTTGTTTATTCTAGTAGCAGGTAGGGATTGAACATTGAACATTTTGATGAGTCCCTACAGTACTGAAAATACATATACAAGACATTCTAGACATTCAGTCAGGAGCCATACATTCTGTAAAGCATCTTGGATACCCAGAAACACGTTCGTAGAGATGCTCATCAGCGCCAGCGGACAACATTTCGAATGAAAAGTATTGGTTGTCGTTAGAAACATGAACGCTATTTGAGCACAGAGGAGAATACAAAGAGCACATTACTGTCAATATCTCCTACTTATCTATCCCTCTGTCCCACACAAAAATCAATTTCATGGAAAATGACTTCTTTGTTCCCACTTCAATCCTCAGCAGAGTTACGGACTAAGGACTGCATCTCCTGCTATTACTGTTGCGGTGTAGGGAGACAGTGGCTGGCGAGGGACCTTGGCTGCTCCATGACTGTCTCCAAGGAGGCAGTTTTTTACAATAGAGTAGTGCCCCAGTCAAGGGTAGGTGAACTTTGCCGGGCCTCTGCACGGCCCCAATTACAAAACGTGCAGAGAAATTGTTCAGAGACAAAAGGACACTGTTGACATGAACGCGTGTCCTGGCTTTCCTCCCCCTGAATGTCGAGGAGTCAAAGCTAGAAGTAACTGACTGGGAACCTGTCCTTGCAGGCCTCTTCCTGGGCAGGGGTTGTTCAGCACTTCCCTCCCACACAGATAGCTGAAGGTAGTAGGATTGTAATAATAATAATAACCCTTGGCCCATTCGTCCCTGTCTGCAGGTATCTCTCCTAACTGGTTTAGTCTCTGCGTTGTGTTTGGTGGATGTCCGGTGAGACAGACTGGGAAACGTGGTTCTTGGATTGTGGTAGAGACCATATGAATAGCCTTTTTATTCTCTCTCTCTCTTCTTCAAGTTAAGACAATTCCACTCCTCAGGTAAGTAGTCTTCACCTTAACAACAGACAAGAGGGAACTGAATTTCTACGGTGGCTGCGCAGAGCCAGAAGGCAAAGCCACGGCATTCAAATGCCCAAAAGAAAATAAAGTGTGCCACCTAGTGGTTCACTTTTACCAGCTTACATCTACCCCCTCTTTGTTTGATGACGTCCCAGCCATCAGATTTTTTAGAAAACCAAAACCGAACTAAACCCATCCACTGACTGTAAATAAAACATATTTAAAACAAAGAAAAACATGGTGTAAGTGTGATGTGTGCGTGTGTGTGTGCGCGCTAAGTTGAACTTAGTTATAGCCCGCTGCTCTCCTTGCTTTGACCCTCTGCCACAGTCTCCATCCTCTCTCTATCTTATGCTGATCACTTTCCAGCCTTGGGACTTGCAACTCGTATGACAGTCTTTTAGGGGGGCGTCTAATTCTTGGTGGATGTTTCCTAGGAGCATTGGATTCATGAAGCAACTCGTCATTACTGGTCAGTCCTTCACTCCACTGTCCTGTCTCCATGTCCTCATGATCTACGTTTGTTCATCCATCCTGCTGGTCTGTCTCCACTAATTGGGCTTCCCTTATGCACTCCTCAGTGTTCTCCGTCTCCCAGTCCTCCCCTGTATCTGACTCGGTTTCCGCATCGCTTGCATCCAAGTCTTTCTCGTCCCCCTCTCCTATCTCCTCCTGTACGGGTCTCATGGGAAGGAACATGCACTGCGTGAGGAGATTGCGGTGGATAACCCTCTCTCTTTCTCCAAGCTCAGACCGCACTACATACAGAGGAATCCCGGCTTGTTTCTTCACCACGATATATGGCTGTGGCTCCCACCTATCTCCCAGTTTCTGTCTTCCCTCCACATGACACACTTTAACCTCGACTTGGCGTGTCAAGACATTTGGTCAGCCTGGGCATAGGCATGCGACAGAGAGTCCTGGAGGGTCTGAACATACTCACTGTACCTGCATGGCTCCTCGTTGGTGGAGAGTCCAAATGCCAGATCGACTGGGAGATGGGGATGTCTGCCAAACATCAAGTCATATGGTGTGTACCCAGTCGAGTCGTGGTGTGTACAGTTGTATGCATGGGTCATGGCATCCACGTGTTCATCCACTTTCAGTAGTCCCATTGCCCTGAGGGTGATAGGGGGCTTGTGTGCGTCTTGATGATGCCTGTACATTTACACAGCTCCTTGATTACTGCACTTTCAATGTTGCGTCCCTGATCTGCATGCAATTTTCCAAAGGACCCTAGCCACTGTAGTGGCTTTTTGGTCTTTTGTGGGGTAGGCCTGTGCATAACGGGAAAAATGGTCTGTAACAACAAGCACGTTTTCGAGGCCACCCTTGGACTTCTCCAGAGTCAAAAAAGTCTACACAGGCAAGTTCCATGGGGGTACTGCTATGGATGCTGACCAGAGGAGCTCTGAGGCCTGCTGTGGGTGTGTCCTGAGGCAGCACCTCTCACACTGCTCACACCATGTTTTTACATCCTGGAACATCTTCGGCCAGTAAAACCTTTCTCTTATCATCTGGAAGGTCCTTTCAAACCCCAAGTGCCCTGAGTCGTCATGAAGTCATCATGAAGTGCTCCATTGCTCCTCTGTGGCCATCCTTGACCTGGCGATACATGATACCATCTTTCACCACTAACGTCCTCCACTCCTTTAAGAGAAGACACACTGGCCCCCCAGCTCCAATCCTTTCACTGCGCCTCGGCTTTTGGTTGCGAGTCCTGTAATGTAGGACTGGGCCGATGACTGGATCTTCTTTTTGCCCTACCCGAATCTCCTGTTTCGTCATGGCTGGAAGTGACTCTGTCCCCACCTCCCCATAAGGCTCAGTGGGCTGCAACATCTGGCTGGGTCCAGGTTCCTCTGAGCCAATTGTAGGCTCACCTGGAGGGTCTCCTGTTTCTGGGTTGCACTGCGTCTGCCTGCCACCCTGCTTTCTGCCTCTCACTCGCTGAGGACAAGATTGGAGGGCCTGGGTGACCTCGTGGCTAGTCATACGGGAAAGGGCATTCGCATTGGAGTTATCCCGCCCCCGACGGTACTGAACCTCAAAGTCAAACGTAGATAGCTGAGACACGAGGGGCTGGGTGTATTTGGGACCCACACACTGGTGACAGAATGGGGCATGGGGGCTGTCGGACCATAAGTGAAAGCTTGGGAGTGGGGAAAGGAGGCTTGTGATGCATGCACATGGGTAGTGGGGCTATGCTCTGGGCCTCGGGGGGTTTGGACAGGAAAGGAGGGGGCTGGTGCACCTTGAGTGAAAGGCTTGGGTGTAGGGAATGGAGGCTTGTGATGGATGCACCCAGGTAGTGGGGCCACGCTCTGGGTCTTGGGGGGCTTGGGCAGGAGGAGAGGGGGCAGTCATAATGGTCCTGGGTAGATGCGTTACTGTTTGGAGCCCCAACATGGGAGTCTGGGGTGGGCCGGAGTAGAAAGTGAGTAACTGGGTATTAGGACGTGGGCTTGCGGTATAAAAGGAGGGGCACCTGCATGGCCCACATGAGGTTGGGGCTCATGCATGGTCATTGGGGGGGTGTCATTGGAAGAGCTGGGGTCATATGCTTATTGAGTGGTCTGGAGTCTGATATTGCAGCCTATTGGTAAGCTTTGGCCTCACTGATTGCTGCGGGACTGCATTACTAGCATGTGTCCTCACCATATCACTTGCAGGCTGATGGTGCCCTGTTCCTGAAGCTGTGGTCATGGCTTGCTGTTGACTCAGAGGGGAGAAGGGGATTTGGCCTTAAAGTAAAGGGCCCCTCAGTCCTCAATGGTGTATCTATATGCTCATTCAACATTATTATTATTTTTTTTTTGTTGTACTATACACAATCTCAGATGACAAAACGACAATGAAATAAATTCCTATATCCGGAAGGCACACAAATGTCTATAGTAGGTCACACAAAATTCTCTCTGTTAGCATCCAACCAACAATTCAAGCATTCAAACTCAGGTTTCTCTTTACACCTTGAAGATCTAGGTAACGGCATGGAAAACAAAGAACAAAACAAAAACAGGATGACTTGCAGGATATAGTTGATGGGGATGGACGTGTCTCAGAGGTACAAAGTCCCTTGGAGTGCGGCCACAGTACCGATGCCAGTTCACAGAGCACAGTCCCAGAGGTGACCGCGGCAATACAACTGAGCACGAAGTCTGACTGATGATGATGGTGCTGGAGCTGCTGCTGATGGTATCTCAGTTGAACACACTGTCCACTTGATGATGGGCACCAATGCAGTTCAGCACAGTCCAATTGGCGACCTTCACAGTTGAATACGCCAGTGGTAGGACACAGAGCCAGAAGGCAAAGCCACGGCATTCAAATGCCCAAAAGAAAATAAAGTCTGCCACCTAGTGGTTCACTTTTAGACCAGCTTACAATAACACCCAGCATTTTTTTTTAATTCCAATGCCATTTCAAATTCATGATATCCGGAAAGTAGGTTTCTATGTGTGTAATCTCGGATCTGGCTGTCCCACTATGTTATAGCAGAACAGAGCTAGGGCCGAAAGAGAAGTTGGACCAGTGGACGATGCTTTCAGAAGGGAGTGCATTTCTACAGTGGTTGGCCAGTCTACACACTGATGTTGTGAAGATCAGGTACCTGAGTCAAATGCAGAAAGCACGACGAACTGAGGACATCAAGGGGAAGAAACAAAGACTATGCAAAGACAGACAACGATTCCCTTTTTTATGGTTTACCGCTGTTGGCTGGAGTTTGTCTTCGTCAATTACACGCTTAAAGATCAAATAGGAAGAAAAAAGAAAGAAAAACTGAATAGTTCATCCAGATTTAAGCTTGTCTGCCTGAGACTATTTTCACAGTGTCTGACTGGAGTAGCAGTTTATTCTTAAAAAGAGACCTTTACAGTCCACTTAATGTTGTTCCCATGGCAATGAGACTTCTTTTAATGAACTGATCCAGCGCAAGTAAGGGTGAGTATATTTGGTGGCAGGAAGCTGCTTGTGATCAATGTTTCGATTTCGAACACAAGTCATCCGTAAAAGACATCCTTGTGGATTTCCATGAGGGAAAAACGCAATTAAAACCACCTCCTTTTTTTTGCCCGCCTGTTATTATTAGTAGGTAGAGCTTTTGGATATAATTTTCCCTTGTTTAAATATTGACATATATACCCTCCTCCCACCCTCCCCTCCCACCCAACACACACACACACACACGCACCACGCACGCACACACACACACACACACACACACACACACACACACACACACACACACACACACACACACACACACACACACACACACACACACACACAGCGTAGTGGGTGGGAGCGCTTGTGCCACCAGGTCATTGACATTTAAAATACTGTGGACAAATACTGACAGCTAAATAATGCTCTGCTCTAGAGGAATAAAACACTGCGTGATGATACTGTAGAGTTACATTTAGGATGAAGAGAAAAAGTCAGTAGAAAGTAGCCCACATACGTGATTTTGTAAAACAGAGGCAACAGTGGGCTATGATGAAGTCTTGACCATGGGATGGCTATGAACTGCGGACTGAAAAAGGTATTTGCACTCGTGCACACAGAGAGCTGCTCGCATGGGCAGCTCACGGATCAGCACTGTGCACATCAGCATAGTGCACCACACAATCTTCGGGGAAACACTGAATAGTAATATCAATAAAACCCAACGCAGCACTCCAAAACCGCTTGGTCGTGTAAAAGGTAGAGGCGATGCATGTCACAGACAGAAGTTGATTTGGAGAAAGATTAAACGCCTGAATTGATTGAGTCGTGTGTGGGTGGGTGGGTGGGTTGGGTGGTAGGATAATATTTCCGCATTCATTATTTATAAAAGATAAGGATATGTTTTTAAGGAAAGTGGCGGCTGCAGTTAAAGCTACATTGCCAAAAACACTCAAAATAAACATGGGCAATGTAGGCGAAGCACCAGCACAAAGCCACACATTTTATGTAAATTGTAATAAATGGTAAATGGATTGCATTTACAGTATATAGCACTTTTATCCAAAGCACGTTAACAGTTGCCTCACATCCACCCATTTATACACCGAGGGCGGTGCCAACCATGCAAGGTAACAACCAACACATCAGGAGCAGTTAGGGTTAGGTGGTGTCTTGCTCAGGGACACCTCAACACTTAGCGAGGCAGAGCCCGGGGATCGAACCAGCAACCTTCCTGTTGCCAGACCTGCTCCTACCTCCTGAGTTACTGCTCAGGAGGTAAGAGGTAAGCTACTAATAAAACAAAAAAATGTAATATGAAAATTTTAATTCCATTTCTTCCACAAATATTCAGCTAGTTTTCCAGTGGCTCCTCTTCACTGCCACATGAAGACATGTCATGTCATCGCGTGCTGCGATATTGCAAGTCACATTCCCTTGGCAACGGGTCCCATGCATAATGCATGCATATGTTTGTACATTCCAGCACCCATAGTGTGTGGTCGTGGAGCTTAAAGAGGGGGCTAGCTGATGGGTGGCTATATGCATTTCTAACAAATTCCACGATAACGTACCGACATATTCTATTATAGTATTCTATAATATTGAATTCCTTAATCATGCATTCATTTGCATCACCAGACATACCAGACATGTCATGGAACTATAAGCACAGAGCTAACAACATGGGTGGAGCAGCAATCATTTAAAATGATTACTAATGGACCATAGCATTGGCTGCTGCTGCTGCTGCTACACACCACATAGGTTGCTTTTCCTAGGGCTCTTCGAAAAATCTGCTTTATTGTAACGTGTGTAGCTGTGGAAATGAACAGAGCACATGGAACAAAGCAGCCCCACCCACCCCAGACTCTAACTGGGCCAGGTGAGGCTGCTTAAATCCACCGCCACCAAACACACACACTCCACATGGACTAAGTGTCACATGCACTACAGGGATGTATGAGATTACTTACTCCAATACACGGTTCAGGAGGATTTTGTTGTTTTCTGTACACCGGCTGCAAGAAGCACTCACTCAGCTCATTATGCCTAATTCGACTACAGAGCTGGTGTCCGAAAAAATTAGTGTGGAATTGATTTTGTTGTTGTTGTCCCTTGCAAGGCAAGCAAGCTCCTAAATCTCCACCACTCTAATATTTATGTCCTCATTTGGTTCTTTGTGACACTTAGTTCAGAGTTTCTGCTCTGCTCGCTCATTAGTCATGCAGTGAGAGAGAGAGAGAGAGAGAGAGAGAGAGAGAGAGAGAGTGTGTGTGTGAGAGCGAGAGGGAGAGAGACAGAGACGCAACAATAGACAATAGACAATATTTCATAGATAACACATCAGGGGAGACCAAATTGAATAATAGAGTTCCCGCCATAACAGAGTTAAAGTATAATGGCTGGACTTTATTTTGAAAATGAAAAAATGAACCCTAGACTCGCATCACTGGAAGAGCAGTGAGGAATATTTAAACACTTTAAACACAACATAAGATCACAGGCCCATTGAAAACATCTGGCTAGAGTTTTCATTGGATATCCTGGAGACTGAATGAGAGTCAATAAAAATGGGGGTGATGAGCATTAGAGGTTTAGGAAACATTATCCTAACATTAACCTAGTAGCGTGTAATGCCCATCCATGCTGATGATCAGCCATGGCATTTAATATAACCAGCTCATGTGTTATGTGTCAACTCTGTGACTCTTGTGTATCACCTTCAAATCTGAAAAGAGAACTCCTGTAAACATTTCAAGTTTCCAGACTGGGTATGTGCTGTTATTCTTGACAAATAACAATAAAAGCACTCAAGTTCTATGGTAAAACGACCTTGCCACTTTTTTGTGAAACATTCAGAACGCATTTCAACACACGCTTTGATGCATAGTTGAAAAGGTGAAGAGGTAAAAAAGAAAGAAAGAAAACAATATATTTTTCTTACATATATTATATTATTATTATTATTATAACCACGATTCTGTCTACTGGAACAGTTTTCTCTATGCTAAACACTGCTGTGATAAAAACGCCACCTCAAGAAGTCTGGCCTAAACACTTAAGTACTATCAGCCCATCTCTAACCTTCCCGTCTAAAGTACTGGATGGTTTAGGACTTTCTATTCAACTGAAACAGTGGTGACCAGAGTGGTAAACAATCTTCTCCTTAGCATGGACGGCAACGCAAGCTCCCCGGTGGTGCTGCTTGACCTCAGCGCTCGCCTTCAACACAATTGACCATAGCATTCGTCTTGATCGTCTGGACCACTATGTTGGCATCAAAGCTCTTATCAGCTCTTATCTGGTTTAGATCGCAATTCGTTCGTTCCAAACACTACAACCTAAGCTTTGATGTTCCCCAAGGGTCGGTCCTTAGTCCACTGCTTTTTGCAATCTACATGCTTCCTATTGGCGATATTATCCACAGCTATGGAATTAGTTTTCACTACTATGCTGACGTCTTTCAAATCTACAATCCTATTGGATCAAACGACTCATCCCAGATCCAGAAGGTTGAATCTTGCCTGACTGTAATTAATAAGATGGATGTCCTAAAATGACTTGCAGCTTAACATAGGGAACCGTGTTTTGAGGGCTTTTAAGCAGCCTCATCTGGTCTGAGGCTGATTAGACTCTGGGGTTGGGTGAGGCTGCACACCTATGGTGCATTGGCTAATCAATACCCACAGTTTGAACCAGCCATCACCACACACCCAGGATAGCGGTTTATCCAACATCATCCACATGTGCCCTGATGTTGGGGGATCCTGGTAAAGCCACTTAAATGTGGTGTGTGGCATGGTCAGTTGTTTTGGTTGTTAAGTGTGTGGAGTTTGACAACACACACACACACACACACACACACACACACACACACACACACACACACACACACACACACACACACACACACACACACACACACACACACTAAGGCAGTGGTTCTCAAACTATTTTCACTAATGTGCCCTTTTTTTTTACCCCTCTAAAGTTAAAGTGATGTGCTCTATTTGAAAGGGAAATAGGGTCAGAGACACAGAGGCAGATGGTGAGTTGTAAATGTAAAGGGGTTTTAACTAGTTAACGAAAAACAAAGTTGGAACAGAAAAACTACGAGACACACTTGACCCCACAAAGAGTTGTTTAATGGCAGGGGTCATTTTGTCCATTCACGATATTCAGCGGAACTGTTAAATATGAACTGGAAATGGCAACGAAGGGTAGTAATGAGAATTTATATAGCGCTTTTCAAGACACCCAAAGTAATTTTACATAGTGTATGTGCGTGTGTGTCTGTGTGTGTGTGTGTGTGTGTGTGTGTGTGTGTGTGTGTGTGGGTGGTAGATATGACACCTCACCTACTACCACAGTGGGAATGAGAAGCGTGTCACATGATCGCTATTCAATGATGACTCATTGAATCGTGTGTGGTGGTCACACACACATACACACATTTACAACCACATTTTCTTCAAAGTGTGTGTGTGTGTGGGCCAGCCCCCTGTGTCAGGTCTTTGCAGAGGCTTCACACGACACCCAGGATGCAAGGGCTGCAGAACAAGGTGTTCGTTTTAAGTCTCCACATGTCTCACAGGATCCAGCGCAAAGACCTGAACTGCTCTCCATCATTCCATTTCAACCCCTTGTTCTGTGTATTAATAAATAACAACCTGACCTCAACCATTATATACAAATGTGATTTAGTTTTAGGGCTGTTTAATAATTCCTCTTTTAGTAATAGTCGAGTGCCAAAGGCTGAACACTGAGCACTGGCATTCAAAGTCCGTCGGGAAGGAATCTACAAAATCATCTTGTGTGATGAAGCTGTCTGTGACACGCTGCCAGACAAGTGTTCACGGTAACTCTGAACGCTCCATTATCCCCCCTTCTTTCATCTGCCTAAACCGGTTCCCAGGGAGAATGAAAGTGTCATGTTAGATAGATCCACCCCCAACAACCTGAACCCTGCAGGATCCAGCACAGACTGATCTGCTAGGGGTTTGGTATAGCTGATGTTGACCAGCAGCGCACGCACGTGTGTGTGTGTGTGTGTGTGTGTGTGTGTGTGTGTGTGTGTGTGTGTGTGTGTGTTTGTGTGTGTGTCTCGGGGGCCTAAACATGCTTCTGAATGCATGTTTAGCTCGTCATGCCGGACACAACATGTCAGAATGTGTGAACGCCACCAGGAACAGTGAAGGTATTTTGTAGCCAGGGAAGTATTGCAGCATGTATATGTTAGTTTGGGTGTTTGATTCTCAGATGAAAGATCAGGGTTCAAGGTTGTCCTCATTCTACATACAGGCGTCCTTGGGCCAAGATGGCTCTTTAATAACATGTATCGAAAATGCAATGTACATGTTTTTGCCGCTACCACTTAGCCCTACCCCTCCGTTTTGCGTGGAGTAGGAGTAGGGTGATTCTTGTTGGGATAGAGCGGGAGGACTAAGTAGTACGTCTACAAACCTCCAAAGTAAGGTTTTTCAGAGGCACACTCAAAATGTGGAGTGTTATGAGGAATCTCCCCGAAGGCCGTGTGAAACATCAGCAAGATGGTGGCACAAGCGCTGCACAAGGAACCAAAAGAAGTTAATAAAGTTAATAAAGATTTTAAAATGATGGTTACATCGCATTATCTTCGTTTTCAATGTATTGTGGATATTTTCTTTATATCACGCCAAACAGAAAATCGCTTGTATGCTGATACTGATATCATTAGTATGCTGATACATTTCTCTTGGCAGCTGACAACCGCAAAAGGCACAGCCACACGCCACAGTTGAAGACGGCGTATTAAATTCTAAATGTCCGGCAACAGACTTTAACTGTTTAACGCCATCGATGACTATGGATGGCGCATCAGGGTCTCTTGAAGGGTTGTCCCATTTCATTGGGGAAGATTTCAAGATTTCAACCGCGACCCCTTGTTGCCAGGGGCAGGTCAAAAAGTGAGGGGCACTCGAAAAAAATACTAATAAATGGGGATTGGATCTAAGAGTCACACACACACACACATCACATCCCAGGAAAGCACCTATAGAGACAGGTATCTCTAAAGCTCCCAGCGGCTCACACACCTCTGTGGATGATCCCTCACCTGAAAGAGAGATTTTGTGCTGCTGGGTCTGGGGGATGAGAGGCCTTTGGGCCCCGGCTTGTCACCGTGCTGGAAGGGTCTCGAGCAAGCTGTGGTCGGAGAGGGATTTAGCTCAGGGGGATTAGTTAAGAGGATTAATGAGACTCAATCATAATTAACAAAGCACAAAGTTTTTCTACAGGCCAGTATGAAAGTTCATTTAGGAATATGAATTTGACTGTCCCCTTTAATGAGGCTGTGCAATATTGCACTTGGAAGCCAGGCAGTTGGACCTTATAAGAATTAATTTTAAAATCAAATGTAGAATTCCAATCAAAAATGTTGTTTTCAGGTGAATGTGAAATTCAAGTCTGGGCTGATGGCTGTGGTAAGAAAATTGCATGTTTAGGAATGTAAACCTTCTTCACCTGGCGGCCATATTAGTATGTTGGGAAGGGAAACCTTTTAGAATCTAGAAATTAAAACATGACATGTGATTGAGGTCCATAGTCACTTGTAATTTGCCATAGTTGGGATAAACGTGTTTGTGTGCTGCCTGTAGTTCCCCAAGTTGTAATAAAACATATCGTATTGTGTTACAGCTGACAAACACAATATAAAAGTACAAGTCCATATTAATGTACTTTGTGTGAAGCAAAATGCCAAGCCAAAGTAACGGAAATTATATGTTGATGAATTTAAATTGTATTTTGGCGTCTAACTTTTGGCATCCTCACCACAAACACTGAATCGTGATCGCATTAATTATCAACGGCAGCTCGCTTTAAGTAGGTCGACATTTCTCCGTGGCCTTTACCCATAAAGAACCGAGACAGGGCTCAGATGGTAAATCTCGTCGGAGTCGGATGGGATGAATGCTGAGAAGCTTACCTTATCCTGACCGCTGCCTGTACAGACTCCACCACCCACACATGACATTTCACTTCCTGCGCTGCACACATTCTACCGCAGTAAATATCTTGCATTGCGGGACATCAATGCCAAAGTATTTTCTGCATTTTTATGCCACAGGGCGACATGATTTATTCAGAATAATGAACTCTCATCCATAATAGTGACTTCCAAATATGCATGTGGCAGACAAACTGTGTCTCCTGCAGCAGCATCAGTGGATGTGGAAAAGGAAACAAAAAGGAGTGAGAGAGAGAATGCAATAGGTTCACACTTGACCTGTCAGAATTAGAGGTGGTGCTATGAATGATTCCTTGCCATCGTCATCCAGGCTGCATCATGTTGAAAAATATATGTTGCAGCCCAGCACAAAACCAAGAAATAAAAGTGAGCACAAGCCAGAGAGAGAGAGAGAGAGAGATTTGTGACATTCTGGAAGTGAGCGTTGCCTGACCATTGAGTTGGTGATCTGTGACGCTGTGACCCTGACCTAACAGCCACGGAGAGAAATAGCATGTAGCAATTGTTCATCCCACAATGCCACATATGTGGCTTACTTGGAGGCTCCTCCAAGGACACAGGCAGTAGTGGTGTTGAAAAGTCAGGTTTATTGTAAAGGTTGTATGAAATGAAATGAGATGGAGCAGAAGGTCCATAGCAAGCATCCCCCCCCCCCCCCACCCGCCCCAGACTCTAACTGGGCCAGGTGAGGCCAACACACACTCACACATAGCTCTTCAATGTCAGAGGCAAACTATAGGCCACGCTCACACACGCTCTGTAATAACAATCGGAGCCGATTGCCAACAATCCCAATGGAAGATTGGGATTGTTGGGTAGCTTGAGACCAATAAAACCTTATTGATTGATAATAATCCAATGTATTAATTGATTATATTTTGTATAGTTAATTTTAATCTGCAAAGTAACTAAGCTGTCATATAAATTTAGTGTAGTAAAAAGCACAATATTTGCCATTGAGATGTAGTGGAGTAGAAGTATAAAGTAGCAGAAAATAGAAATACTCAAGGAATGTAAAAGTACCTCAAATTTGTACTTAAGTACAGTATTCTGGAAGATAGAAAATACCAAAAGGAAGAAGGGATCATGACGTTAACTTCATTGAGGTCAGGCAGCTGCCAGCCTGTCTGTTGGACAAAGTGGCTGAAATTACACAACCAGTTCCGCATGACAAAAATACCCAGCAGCCACAAAGAGAAGTAAAATGGACGGCATTTATACAGCACTTTTCTCACCTGAGTGGCAACTCCAAGGGCCTTACAATTACCCTCACATTCACCCATTCATTCATACAGCGACGGCGGTATGTCAACCATGGGATGGGAACTGCCAGCTCGTCGGAAGCAGTTAGGGTAAAGGTGCCTTGATCAGGGGACGCCTCGACACTAAGCTCGAGGAGCCGGGGGTCAAACCAGCAACCCTCTACCTCCTGAGGCACTGCCTGGCTCTGTATGGGTCTGTCCATCCGGATCATATATCGTTTCGTTCTGCAATGCGTATATAGTCTGTGTGCCTAATGTCGTATGTTTTGATCCTCACGTTCCCCGACACAGTCTCGTCCCGTTTCGTCTCAGCCCAACGCGTCCTGCTCACCAGTCAAGTCCTGTCATGTGACATCATGTCCCCTCCGACTGGCTGCTGTCATGTGTTTGTGGTCCTTGCTTTTCACTGCAGTCGTCACTTTTTCCGCAATGGTCCTTCTGACAAGCACACAGACGTAAGACGGGTGAAATGTGTCTCCTCTCTCTCTCTCTCTCTCTCTCTCTCTCTCTCTCTCTCTCTCTCTCTCTCTCTCTCTCTCTCTCTCTCTCTCTCGATCCTCCAAGGCTTCCTCTCCCAGCAGCTGGTGAGGGATGCTGCGCTCCATGGTTATGCTAGCGGCTGGCTCACATGCACACAGGCCAATTACAGCGGGGGTGTAATTTTGCCATTGCTTGTAGGCTGGAGTCAATTCTTTTCTCTTGCGTCTAGAGACCCTGATTGGGGGCAAAACTCTGTTGAGCTTGCGTTCCAGTTGTTTTTAATGGACACAATGGTATTGAGATGGATAAAATGGACATACATGACTTCTCGGTGTCTGGACGCTCAGCTACAGCTGTTCTACATGTGCATTTGGGTATTTCTGTCTGAAAACACATTTGCCCCCCATATAACCACATACATGTGGATGAGACCTCTGAACCATATACACATGACTTCAAATCAAAGTAAACTTTATTTGTAGTTAGAAAAACAAAGTGTGTAACACACCAGGAACAATATGTGAGTTTAAAAGCCTAGAAATTAGAATCACAGATACATTTGAGAAGATGATTACACATGAAGTGGTAAGGAGATGTTCAACTAAAAAAAAGCTATGTTTTAAGAATTAACGTTAGCTTTTCTCTCAGGAATGAGGCAGAGACCAACCAAAGCATGCACTCAATCAAGTCTACATAATGTAAGCGGCAGAACCTAGTCTTGGATAGCCTTAGGAATCAGTATAAGGGTTATTAAAACATTTCCTTGCAGTAGCATAATAAATACAGATTTTTCCGAACTTACATTTGTTAGGAAAAATTACACCACCCCCTCATCAAAGTATTTGACTAATCCAAATGTGAAATTGTTCTGCATAATTTTCAGTCGACACCACCGTCACAATCTGTCTACCAGTGGATTTGGAATACATTACAGGGTATTTGCATGTGTAAATGCTCAGTGCTTGAAAATTCAGTGCGCATCACACAGTGTAATTTTTTTTCTCCACGTAGAAACACCCAGAACACGGTAACATGTAGCAAAGGCACTGCGAGGCGACATGATTAACACACTTGCCGGGCTGACCCAGCAAGTGAAGCACCCGCGCCTCTCTTGAACGAAGTGCCATTTATCGCCACTGCTGTGTTGTGTTCAGACTTCTCATAAGCTAAGTACATATGAGCAAGTATCCCGAGGGGGTTGAAATAGTATGAACAGAACCCCCTGCTGGCCGTCCGTCTCCAGTGGCCTGGGCAGCAGCAGCAGCAGCAGCAGCAGTCTGCAGTATTAATCACTCTGCATGTTCCTGCCTCCATTCCTCAAAGTGACAGCGAGAACACCAGGCGAGTATCCATGATAGTGGAGAGGGGAGCCGGGGGGGGGGACTCTGCACAGCGCAGTGGTCACAAAGGAAGAGCACGCCCACATCCTGGATATTGGTACACTTGACCACTCCGATCTGATTGGCTTTTTCGTAGGAGGGAAACGACCGAGAGAGCAGGAAGAAGATGGTGCCAGCAATCATGCTTCTCCTTCGCGGTCAACATTTGTCACAAAGCAAGCGGGGATATCACCAAATTGACACTGCCACACCAAACCCTGCCGACACCGTCTGGGTGACACGTTTCATTTGACTGGGAACTCGTCAAATGATGTGCTTAGGGTTCGCCAACTTTCTCCATGACCGACGACACCTTTTGTCCGGTGCACGTTGCCATGGCGGTGTGGGTAGGGTGTCGTGTGGATATGCATGTACTGTATATCCATATTCTTTTACAGGTGGAAAGGCAAAAAAATCTTAGTCTATAGCTTTACTAAAACTGTATGCAAGGCTTTTATTGAGTCACCACTGATAGACTTAACCCACATCTTCTCTGCTTCCCATTGTTTGTTGTAGCTCTACAAGTCTTTTCATTTTTGCAGGTTCATTTCTATTTGCGCATGCCGAACTGACCATCGACTAGAAATGACCTGAGCTTCAGGGGAATTGCTGCAGTTATGCCATATGGTGCACCTGATATGCATGAGGGGGGGCCTATGACAGGCAGATCTAGCACCTTTATCAGTCAGGTGATCAGAGGAGAGGAGCAGTTTACATACAGGATGAGGGAGGCAACAAACCAATCTAGCCCCATATAGGGGACGTCCCGGGCTTAGACAGGACAGTTGGCAGCCCTGGAAGTGATGGTGGTTTAATATTGTGTGAGGAGCTCCTCAGTGAAACTGGTAAGCACTATATGACTCAATGTCGTGAGTGACTCAATGTTGTGTGAGGATTGCAACATCATAATCAGAGCTTGAGGATAAGAGTCTCAATAACATCGACGGCTGGTGTCATGAAAACAAATAAAGCAATCACACACCAACTGTTGATGGATTGAGTACCGCAAGAGATACAGTTTGCTCTATTAGTTTTTTAGATCCGAAAAGCAACGAGGTCCAAAGCTACAGATGTGGATTAAGGAGCACTTGGAGCTAAAAGGTACGATGGCCAAATATCGGCAGCCTTGATCCTAACTTTCATTAAAGGTCCCCTGCTACTAAAATCCACATGAGCACAGCTTTTCTGTTACAGCTGTCTACCCCAATGCAAAACATGTGTGACAATGTGTGACCCTCACAGTTAACCAATAGGGTTCTTCCTGCTGTGGCCAACACTGCTGATTAAAAAGTCATCAAACAAACCAAACCAGGAAACATTTGGTGCACAGGTGTCCAGATGAAAAGGAAAATGGCTATCAATCAAATGTATGGTGTAAATTACATACAGTACATGCAAATAGCTTGTTATGCTTGTTCTTATAATATAAGTCAGCTATACCCTGTAGGATTATTATTATTATAAGAAGCATGAGAAACACATGAAGTCGTTGGTTTGTACCTCCTGTCTGTCAGTCACAGCAGATGGCTCGCCTGCTTAGAAGAAACAGAACAAAGAATCTTCCTCTTCTGCCTCAGCCCTATTTATAACTTCTGACACAACTTATTAGTACATTTCAATCTTTTTAAATATAAATTAAGTGTATGTACATACATGTGTATCTGTGTGCCTGTGTTCACTCCGTGTGTCCTATAGCACTACCATGGTGTTGGTTATGTGTGTGTTGTGGGAGAAGAATGTTCTGTAAACACACAACACAATCATTGACCATTACATAGGATATTTTCTTCTATATATCTCTCTTTGTCTCTCTCTCTGGGACTCCCTGGACGGGAGCGAATGCTGTATTAGTGCTAGGCCTTGAGGCGGTGCTGAGCTTAGGGAACGTAGGAATGAAAGCATCCATGTATTGCCGGTGGGAAGTCCTGAAGCGTAGAGGTACACCTGTTTTATCTCTGTGCATCTTGCTCCTGTTCCTCACTATGTCAGTGATGTGCCTGCAGTGCATTTAAATGCCTTAATATCTGTACTCTGCAATGACACACACACACATTTAAATATTGAATCCATCTTATTCTCGTTATAATAATAACTAAAGTCAAGGATATTACAAATGCATAAAGATCATCTTATTACAGACAAACGTTTTATAAAATCTCTATTTCAATAACTCAGGCATGATACTTAACACAAAAATGTTGTTCTATGTTTTGACAAATGAGCAAAATCAAGATAATCCATGTGATGTTAATAATGGACATCATGACATCATTTCTGCATTGTGTGATCTAATCAGCGAGGAGAGAAGCTAATCTTTATATTTAAAGAATGTCAAGTTGTCATTACTGTGAAATGGAAAATAGCAGGCTTAATCTGAATACATTTAAATATTTGTAACAACAAAAGGTGAGACTGAAATAATGTATTTCATGTCTGATATGTCTAGTGCTACTTCTCATATGGTAAAATGGTAAATCACATCAAGTACATCAAGTACTTGTTTACTTACCCATTAAACTCAACTGGTCTAGTCTCAGAGCCCAGATGGGTCACCCAAAAATCATAAAAATGCATTTACCATTATTGCATTATTGCAGTAATCCACAATGGCTTCATGGCCTGTTAAAAACATTGTGCAAATAAAAAGCTGCAGCAATTGGGGCTAAGCCCAATGAAATAGTAGGCCACTGAAACATGAATTACGATTGAAACATTAGCGAATTAATGTGCTTCTTGATAAAGATTAATGTTTGGCGTATGCTTTGCGACTCACTCAAAATGCCCTCACGACCCACCAGTTGAGAACCACTGCGTTAAACTAGCCACACTCATGAAATGAGCAAATATTAAACTGTCCACCACTTGACTGAACAATATCTAGTCTTTCTATATTTGACATTAAGAAAAACATGAGTTTGAAAAGGAAGCTAAAACGCCTTGTGGTTGTACATTATTCATATCGTATCCCCTGAGCTGAGAATATTTGAGAGACAAAGGTTATCTCTTTACAAATTCTTGGACAGTTTATCGTGAGAGGTCTTTTCCATTCAAATAGCCAAACAATGTTTATATCTCCTATTACCAAATTCACCAATGTTTGTTTTGCCTAATGCCCACCATATTATTATGCATCAGTGGAAGAATTGTGAGTACCATGTAACATGTATTGTTATATTTGTGACCAACATAACTCATGATGTTATATGATAAACATAATCACATTTTGAATAATGAATGTTGTGATATCAATGTTCTTGCCATAGCTGTCTGGGAGATGGCTGTCTGTCAGACCAGACAGACACACCATCAATACAGCTCATTGTCAGATTAAATGCGATGTCCTCAGCGGGACAATGATGTTATTCTAAATGGCTCCACGGAATACAAATAGTTAGTTCAAACTTTGAATGGATTTTGAAGGTCGAGCCACTACAATGAATTAGGTCATTCCTGATGATTTGTTTTCTCTCCAGCCACAGGCTAGGTTAAAGCAGTTCATTGGAATATTTTAACTCTCATCCACACATAGGCTGGATTGCTTTCTATATAGACGTTTACTATTTCGTACAATATATATTCTTATTCGCTTATTTGACCTGAACTTGAACACCTCACTTGCCATGGGTCAGTAATATGTGTAGTAAATTCAGCATTATTGCTTCACCATTCCCCCTTGGGAGCTATCTTCCATGGCACTAACAGTCTAGTGTGGTGTAGATGCTGTGTTAATGGAGAACAAAGGTTAAAAAAAGTTCAAATTCAAAGCAGAAAATGAGTATATGGTTCAGAGATGGCCCCACTTAATGTTACAGTACAGGACACCATCCCTAACACATAAAGCAGTTTGTCGCAACCTGCTCCATTGTTTTTCTATGGGGAAAGCGGCACGGCCATTTCCCCGACCGGAAAGATATTATTTCAACTTTGACCCGACGCACTGCATGATGTAATGCGGCAAAACCAATAGATTTGAAGTACAGTCCGAAAAAACAGTACGTTTTAAGCTGTGGGTGACTTTGTTTTGTGTGTCTTTTAAACTTGGGAACACAACGCGCAACCTAGAGGCGCGAGGAACGCGCCGTCACATCTCAAGTGAACGCACCTTCAGGCTTCTTGGACTATACAGTGAGGACCCCGTCTGGTGGTGCAGGGCTGTCTTGATACAGAATACACATTTTCTTCCTCACTGCCTCGTAATCCCCCACCAGTATATCAGTTCATTTGACTTGACAGAATGACCTTTAACCACCAGTCTTCTGTCATTGTGGACAGATAATTCTACCCGGCAACAGTTAGAAAATGTGTTTAAAAAAAGGAAAATAAAATACTTAACTTCTTGAGGCTTTTTCCATTTGTTTTCTTTTGCTGCATTGAAACTGAAGCCTCATTTAATGGTAGAGAGAGCATATCAAGGGTATTTACTTTTCTAACAGTGCCCAAGCTGAGTAAAATAAAAAATCTGTTAATCTGTTAATTCTTTTGGCAATGCAAAATGTATATTTCGATTAGCCTGCGTTTTATTTTACTAGACTTTTAACAGACTTTAATTGCAACTGCAGTTGCCAAAAGGAAAACATCCACATTTTTACGAGTCAAACTCTAGAAGTAGATTTGGGAAGTTGGAGCAGAAGTTTGACCGGTGACATCAGGCAAGTTGTCTCAGCTGTGAGATCTCCCCGGGAGAGTCTGGAAGACCCTGCATGGCTAATGGAGCGCAGGATGTTTTAAAATCACAGAACATCACTCAGGGAACAGTGGGAAAGCCACTGTCACTGTCCAACAGATCTGCACTGGCTTCTATCACTGTGTGTGTATATGTATGTATATACTGTGTGTGTGTGTGTGTGTGTGTGTGTGTGTGTGTGTGTGTGTGTGTGTGTGTGTGTGTGTGTGTGTCTTTCTCATCAGTTCAGTTCAGTTCAGACAACTTTATTAATCCCAAGAAAGGCAATTCATTTGCAGCTTACCAGTCGTTACACGCAACTCAAGAACACTCAGATAAATGATATGTCAAAGCAACCATACAAGCAACAACGAGCAGCAGTAGCTAAAATAAAATAAAAAAAACCTTTGTTATAGTTCAAATAAATAACAAAGTCTAAAGAATAAAAGAATAAAAGAATGTGATGGTAATTAAAAATTACTACTGTCTGCATTTAGTAGCCTGATCAGACAATGCGATCACATTTTTTCTTTGTTCTGTTAAAATCTCCTTTACTAGTTAATCTCCATCTTATATAATTTGTCCTGTTTTATTTAGATTTGATTTAAAAAGTTATTGATAGTGATTGAATATTCATGACTTTTGGCCGTAGACTACTGCGACGCAGCCATTCAATTCTCACCCTCAGTGTGCCAAATGTGGATTGTTGCTGCGGCAAAAAAACCCTCAAACAATGGCGCAGCCCATGAAGTGAGCTCTAAGGCTTTGTAAAGGGTGTGCATAAACCAATGGGTGATGTCGCTGTCGATACGTTCACATTGTTTACAGCCTATGATCCAAACACACATGTCCACATGCACATCCACACCGTGCTGCCAGTGATCGATTCTGTTATTTTAGCACAATTGCGGATAAGAGAGTCAAGGCTCGATCTACGGCAGAAGAAAACAACTTTGATAGATAGACTATCGATCCCCTCTTCCACAACACAATCAGCGCTGTACCTGCATCCGCATCACCCGCCCACAGATGTGCAGACAAGAGAGAGAGAGAGAGAGAGAGAGAGAGAGAGAGAGAGAGAGAGAGAGAGAGAGAGCATAGAGAGCAACAGGCTTCGACGAGGAGCCCAAGAGGTCCGGGAGAGTGTGACCCCTGTGTGATCACAGGTTTCGCTGGTTATTATTCATGGATCATGAGAGAGGCACAGAGCGCACCCAAGGTCATCCATGTGTTGCCGTGGATACTGTGTGCATCTTTGTCCTATTGCGAGTCATATTGCATGTGTGAAACAGACAGCTACAAAACCCACGTATGCAAATGTAGGTGTACACCTAGAGTGTGCATATATTTCTTGATATGTAGCCCCTACGATAACCTTTCCCTCAAAATAGCCTCACCCAATCGCACCCATGAACTTCGCCATAGGCTCGGCCAATCAATGACTCGCATGCAGGTGCACTGGCGAATGAGAGGAGAGAGCGGGACTTGAGAGAGTTGGCGAAGAAGAACGAAGAAGATGGCGGCGCTCGGAGAGGTCCCATGCTGACGGAGATTTCGGTATGATAGATCAGTTGAATAACAGTTTAGCTCTTAGTTATTGCGTGTGCGACATGTTTTAATCTGAGCTACGGAACAGTTACGGCTTGAGTGGCGTGTGGAAGAGCGGAAGACTCCACGCCATCAGCGCTGAAGATTCATCCGGGGTCGTATCATGAACAAGTATAGTCGCGTAGTGCGAGGCGACCGTCCTCGCTAGGTAGTGCAAAGTGTTGACTATTCAGTTATATTACTAGCCCGTCGCCAACGTTGGAAGCCTGTCACGCCAGAGGACGAAGAGCCAGCCAGTTCACTGCTACAGACCGGGACGTGTCTGTGGCTTCCTGCTCTCTCCCTCTCCCTCTCTCTCCCGCCATTAATGCACGGTGCGGTGGGTGAGTAAATAGGCTACCCTGCCACACATGACTATCATTCTCAACGGACAGCGACGCACTCGTGATGGACATGTCTAATTGGTGAACGGTCGGCACACACGTGGACAATCCGAACCAAAAGGAACATTGAACCGAGAGTGGACATATTGCTATTGAGTGTTATGATGTGTATGGTGCAAAACCGTTTCTGAGGTTACAATCGACATACTAATGTTACTGTTGTGTGATTGTGTTGTTAAGCCAACTTGTGAAAGTGTTATTGAGCCACTCTGGTGAAGTGGATGTTGGTGTAAGGTTTTGAACGTTATATAGTGGTTACAGGTGGATAGGGAAGCTATTCATATATGCTTTACACGTGATTTCTACATATATACATATATGTGTGTTTATTTCTATTTTTCATTTACTTTTCTATTTTACTTAGTAAGAAAACTAGTATTTAGCATAATAAATACACATTCATTTTTCAACTTTTACATTATTGCTTTTATTGTGGAGTTTTTCCATCTTCTCTGAAGTAGGGGCGTCTCACCCTCTGTCCTTAAAGTATAGTAGTTAGGGGAAATACAGGGTAAGTCACACACACCGCTACTTACTGGTATTCTGTTCTTTAGGTCTTCACCGTGACAGGTCCAAATCCTAAAGCCTAAGCTATTGTACTTCAACTGAGCAGGCAGAGTAGACACGAGACTAATAGGCCTGGGGGTCAGGGACCTAGATCCTCTGATTTCCAGCCATTCAGGGAAGAGTGATTTACCCCTACTAAGCGGACGTAGGTTCCGTCCGCTACACAAAGGCGCACACCCGCAGGGAAGTGTTGTAGGATGGATCCTGGTTTCCACTGGCGCCAAAGGCTAAACAAAAGGTAAAAAAAAACCTAAGCTCTGTGCAATGTCTGAGATGGTGAAAGGTGCTGTAGGTAAGAATCAAAAGATGTAAACAAAGGAAAGCTGGAAAGAGCAAGATTTAGAAACTAAACCAAAAAATGTCATCTCCTCCCTCTCTGCTCCCTTCCTCCCTGTGTTTCTCCACCATTGAGAAGAGCTGTTGCATGACACCCACCTGTTGATTGAAAGGCGAGATGGATTCCCCGGCCTAACCTATCACGGGAGAGATGCCCTGATTGGTCATAAATAATAAATATTGGCTCCTACAGAGGCAGGCAGTCAACTCCAGACATATTCTCAGCGCTATTCACTCACTAACAGCGGGCGGATGCTATGCCATTTGTAACAAATTCTATTCAAATAATAGCTCTTATGTACTGCACTGTTAAGCTGAAATAAAATAAGACACTTAATCTGGGGTTTCACTAAGGAGGGTAGTAAGAACGTTGTAGCTTATGCTACTGTGATCTCCCTTCACTAATGCCAAGTCTGTGCTATGGAGAACAGTACAGTAATACATCACGGGTGGTTTAGTATTGTAAAATCAACCACTATAACAATCATGCACACTCACGCCTTACGGCAGCAGCCCTTTACTAATCTTGTTTGTTTTTATTCATCGATTTTAGGTAGACATTAATAATGTGACTCACTTTGTTTCAACACACGTGTTCATTTCTTAAACGGTTTCCATCTGCCCACTGTGGAGGTCAACCTGTTTAATGAGTGTTTTGTCATCCTCATGAATGAGGATGTGACACGACTGAAGTGACATGAAGACATGGCTGGGCAGTGTTGCGGCACAGAGGGGAAGGCATATGTGGCTTTTCATTTTAACCTACGCCGGGTGATTTTGCTCATTAGATCCCCCGGTTCCTTGTCGACGCTCCAATAATGAATAGATTCTGATGGCGGCAATTGGACGAATGAAAACATGGCGGGCCCTGAAAGACAGACACGCATTGCACACACTTTGTTACACGCTAATAACCTGGTAAAGAAGCATGGTCTGCTGCTTTTCCCCCAAGACAAGAGGTGCTGCTCAGTAGTAGTAGTAGTATTAAACTAAGATTTAGTTGCAGCCTGAAATATACTGTTTGGACTAAGGGTGAGGAGACTTGTGATTGGTTAATATGTAACCAATGAAACATGTTATTCCAGCAAGTGTAGTGTGGCGACCTGATAAGGAGCGTTGGTCTGGAGGAGACTGGTGGCCTGCGGAGGAGGTGCTGGATCTCCCTGGGAAGATCACTGGGATCTCCCCAGGGACGAGGGACCCCAGGCTGACCTGGAGAGAGACACAGCACCACCGGTCACAAGTCAACCATGAGCTGGTGCTGTTGCAGAGGCCAGGGCTCCTCCAGGAACTTTCATTTTGACACTTACACGTCCTGTGAGCCACCAAAACTCTATATTCTGTATTCTGCCCACCAACAGGCCCTGCCGACGGAAGACTCTTTCTGGACGTGATAGTAATGTGAATATGGTCTGGTCGTGTGAGGCTTGTATCCTTATTCTATGATGCATTGACTGCATTACTATACAAGGAGATTAGTGTACATTCACTGGCTGATTGGATGTTATTTTGTCTAATCAGACACAGCCACCCATCTGACCTCGCACCCATTTTCAATAATAAAGTTCACAGCAAAATTACAATTTGAAATAAGTTGCGATAAGTTTTGAAAGCGAGATTAAAAATTGTGTAAGCAGAAGGGGGCTGATATAATGTGTTATTGTTGTCAAATGCAAACCATATGGTAAACAGTTGTTTGTTTTGATTATAGTTGGGATGCATTTTGAAACAGAAATGTCACCCTTTCTGAAGCAAATGCCTGCATTATTTATCAGCTGTAAATTGCTTTGATGAGAGTTTAATTACCTTTATGCTGCATGGGTGGAAGAGCAGAAACAAACAGATCGGGAGAGAGTAACAGGAAGAGACAGCATGTCAAAAGTTAGTTGGAGGCAATGCAAAAGTAATCCAGAAAAAGAGGTGAAACAAATCTATGAGGAATGCAGTTGGGCCACAATTGTATGCTTGCTTGGGTTGCTTGGGTTATACATTTATTGAAACTGGAGTAAATCAATACTTTGTGAATCTGTCACTCACACTGACACATCCATCATTTTCCCTTTCGCTTCACTGAATAAATGATTGGCAAAGACACAAGGACGATAAAAATGTAACTTGAACTTATAGAGTGAAGAATTTCATTTTTGGAGATTCGCTTTCTTTCTGTAGAGGCTATTAGCGGCCAGGAACAAAAGCAGTGGAGGGATCCGGCTAATGGTCCCTGATCGCCCACACACAGCAGCTGGGGATGACAGACACATTCCCCTGACCTAGGGAGCCATGCTGCCAAAAGGTAGAATGCCTGCTGGCCTGACTACCTAACAGGTTCACTCTGTACCATTTTTGCATTGGTGCATCATCAGGCCATCAAACACTAGCCCTGGCTCCCTGGGGGGAAAAACTCTCTTCCAACCTCCCTCATTTCTTCAAGGGTCAGTGATTAAAGAAGCCGGAGGAAACAAGTCATTCCATACAAATAATGACATTGCTTTCAAAGCACAATTAGAACCTCAGATCAGAGGGTGCCCAGGTGGGTTATCTCCCGGCCTTTCTGTGTGGAGTTGCATGTTCTCCCTGTGCTCTGTGGGGTCTCCTTACGGAGTAAGAACCCCAATTAAAAACATGCGAAGAATCGCTTCTCCGGTCCTGTCCCTGACCAAGACGTGGACGATAGATCTGGAGCTGATGGTCCCCGGGTGCTGTTGAGAACAGCTTTCCACTGCTCCTGGCTGCCCCTGGAGGGGCAGAATAACCCAGGATGGGTCAAATGCAGAGACATCATTTCCGCGGGCCACCCTCCCTGCATGTGTGTGTGTTTGGCGGCCACCACTTCAAGCATGCTGTGTTTGTGTGACTATAAAAAAGTGTGGTTTTAAAAAGTTGTTGTTCTTCTTCTTCTTCTTCTTCAGATAGAAAGAAATTAACATATTTGTGTGCATTGTGTGAAAGTCCATGTCTTGGCACTGGAATATGAATGTAGCGTAATATGAAGATAGTTTCTAGACATACTTAAGATAAACGTTGCCTAGAGCTCGCTTGGCATATCCAGAGAATACCTATAGATTATGTTACATTCATTTTAACAGCCTCATTGATAAAAAAACTCAATGAGGCCTGTGAGTTGTGGACAAACTTACCTTCCCATGCTCCAGGTTGTCACGGAAATCAACAGATTGGGTGTCCCGACATGCTCCAGGCAGTGGTATCCTGGAGTGGTGAGCGTCTGATTCCAGTGAAGCATCCTGGATCTTCATTTTTCAGTGGAGGCTTCAGAAAGGTCCACCTGAATGACAGCATAAGACTGCAATCAACCCCCCTCTTCTCCCAAATGTTGTTAATTCTGCTGTCTTATGAACTATGTCTGGAAAACATGGCAGCGGTATTTCTCCAGCCAGTGCACCAAATCTTATGCACCTTTAGTCTGAATTCTCAGATGTACCAGGTTGTGGCGAACTCCTCGTCCTCCTCTGTCATGCTAGCTACCAGGTTACTACAGCCTCCTTGCCTTGCTCTGCAGTCATCACCCATCCTTGAGCATGCAGTCTGGGGTCCTTGGACTGAACACCAATGCCTCAATGTAATTGTCCACTCCCCTGAACGCCTTGCCTTGCGTAGGCACTTATTGACACAGTCAAGGAGGAGATTAGTGTTCTCGTGGTTTCTACAGAGGCAGGTACTTCTTGGGGCTGCCTGCCTCTGCCTCAGGGTTCTCTTCTTTGTACAGATGATAGACCTGCAGTAGGGACAGAGAAAGCTGATGCTCGTGTACCCTTGTCTTCAGCAATCCCTCCCTCATTGTAAACATCTTTACAATGAGGGAGGGAGGAGACTCTAATGTTTTTTTTTTTGCCAGGAGCCTCCCGCTCAGCGACTTCTGCCAAACGACTGGTACCGCCTTCACTAAAAACAGCCAAACATCGCACTTCCAAGTCCCAACTCTTCACGGTTCTGGCACCGCAGTGGAGGAATGAGCTCCCGGCTCATGTCAGGACGGCCGAGTCGCTCGCCAGCTTCCGCATGAGTTCACGCTGGACTCTACATAACCCCCCTCCTTAACAAGAGACTCAAGACCCACCTGTTCAGAGTTCACCTGGACTCTACATAACCCCCCTCCTTAACAAGAGACTCAAGACCCACCTGTTCAGAGTTCACCTGGACTCTACATAACCCCCCTCCTTAACAAGAGACTCAAGACCCACCTGTTCAGAGTTCACCTGGACTCTACATAACCCCCCCTCCTTAACAAGAGACTCAAGACCCACCTGTTCAGAGTTCACCTGGACTCTACATAACCCCCCTCCTTAACAAGAGACTCAAGACCCACCTGTTCAGAGTTCACCTGGACTCTACATAACCCCCTCCTTAACAAGAGACTCAAGAACCCACCTGTTCAGAGTTCACCTGGACTCTACATAACCCCCTCCTTAACAAGAGACTCAAGACCCACCTGTTCAGAGTTCACCTGGACTCTACATAACCCCCCTCCTTAAACAAGAGACTCAAGACCCACCTGTTCAGAGTTCACCTGGACTCTACATAACCCCCCTCCTTAACAAGAGACTCAAGACCCACCTGTTCAGAGTTCACCTGGACTCTACATAACCCCCCTCCTTAACAAGAGACTCAAGACCCACCTGTTCAGAGTTCACCTGGACTCTACATAACCCCCCTCCTTAACAAGAGACTCAAGACCCACCTGTTCAGAGTTCACCTGGACTCTACATAACCCCCCTCCTTAACAAGAGACTCAAGACCCACCTGTTCAGAGTTCACCTGGACTCTACATAACCCCCCTCCTTAACAAGAGACTCAAGACCCACCTGTTCAAGTTCACCTGGACTCTACATAACCCCCCTCCTTAACAAGAGACTCAAGACCCACCTGTTCAGAGTTCACCTGGACTCTACATAACCCCCCTCCTTAACAAGAGACTCAAGACCCACCTGTTCAGAGTTCACCTGGACTCTACATAACCCCCCTCCTTAACAAGAGACTCAAGACCCACCTGTTCAGAGTTCACCTGGACTCTACATAACCCCCCTCCTTAACAAGAGACTCAAGACCCACCTGTTCAGAGTTCACCTGGACTCTACATAACCCCCCTCCTTAACAAGAGACTCAAGACCCACCTGTTCAGAGTTCACCTGGACTCTACATAACCCCCCTCCTTAACAAGAGACTCAAGACCCACCTGTTCAGAGTTCACCTGGACTCTACATAACCCCCCTCCTTAACAAGAGACTCAAGACCCACCTGTTCAGAGTTCACCTGGACTCTACATAACCCCCCTCCTTAACAAGAGACTCAAGACCCCACCTGTTCAGAGTTCACCTGGACTCTACATAACCCCCCCCCCTTAACAAGAGACATCAGACCCCACCTGTTCAGCAGTTCACCTGGACTCTACATAACCCCCCGCCCCTTAACAAGAAGACTCAAGACCCACCTGTTCAGAGTTCACCTGGACTCATACAATACCCCCTCCTTAAACAAGAGACCCCCACCTTTCAGAGATCACTCTGGACTCTACATAACCCCCTCCTTAAAGACCCAAACACCTGTTCAGAGTTCACCTGGACCTCTACATAACCCCCCCTCCTTAACAAGAGACTCAAGACGCCACCTGTTTCAGAGTTCACCCTGGACTCTACATAACCCCCCCTCCTTAACCAAGAGACTCAAGACCACCTGTTTCAGAGTTCACCTGGACTCTACATAACCCCCCTCCTTAACAAGAGACTCAAGACCCACCTGTTCAGAGTTCACCTGGACTCTACATAACCCCCCCTAGCACTAACCTGCGTGTTTATATGTCTTAACATTTATTAATGGCACTTAGCATTGTTTGTTCGTTCTCAGATGTTGTATCATGCTTAGAAATTGCACGCCTGCCCAGCTACTTATGCAGGCAACTTGGCAATTATGAAACTCGTTCTATTCGTCTCGTAAATATGAATGCTCGAAAACAGCTCTATTCTTATCTTCAGGTACCACAGTGATATATTGCTGCCTCTCCTTCAACAAATGTACTCTTTGTAAGTCGCTTTGGATAAAAGCGTCTGCTAAATGCCCTAAATGTAAAATGTAAATGTAAATGTCTAACATAAACAAACCTGATTTTCTTTTCTTCTTATTGTGATTGAAATGTCTTTATTAGGCTTTATTAGGCTTCATCACATACTTGACTCCGTTAACCAGTCTCTCTCTCTCTCTCTCTCTCTCTCTCTCTCTCTCTCTCTCTCTCTCTCTCTCTCTCTCTCTCTGTCTCTCTCTCTCTCTCTGTAAGATGGGTCATCTTGCTTTCACTCATGGAAAGCCTTCTGCCTCTCAGCACAATGTGATTTAATGTCATTTAAAACAACATGTGAATGGTCTGTTGATGTCACTTGATGACGAGGATGATGATTATCATTACAATTCTATTGCAGCTTTCAACAGGGGACAACATTCTTTAAAATAAAAGTTGGTTACATGCAAGTATAAGGAATAGAAACATGGATTAAAAGAAAATTAAGGTTCCAACAAGTATAAAAGGAATAAAATCACTATCACCTAAGATCACAGCCACTGGGTGTTAGGGTGGCAGGTTACACCCCCCAATTAATTTCCATCACCCTTCACCACGCCGTTGCATTATCAAGCAGTGTTATTTCATTCAGTTGAATGCCACTTTTCAACGATAAAACAACATACCTTTTTGTGACGCCTCCTGATCATTGATTGAGGGAATCTCTGCCAAGCTATTACTGAGACTGACAGCTTTCCCTCTCCACAGTGGATCTTGAGACATTGTTACCGCACCAATTAAATTCCGACACGAACAATACAAGTAATGTGAGCAATCATCACATGGGGAACATCTTCAGTGGAAACGCATCAGTATGGATACGTACACATTATCATTATCAACGGGTTCGCAGGTACTAAAGTGAAGTCGCAGGAGTTTTTACCTTTTTATGATGTCAGATAATTCGCTATTCATGATGGAGTCATGAATCAATCAGCATAAGTTTGTCTTCACCCGATGTTGAGTCATCCATTTCTGTCTTTTTTTTTTTCAACAGTGCAGATATATTGGAAGTCAAGTTCCAGCTGAGGTGAATAGTTTTGATGAGAAATGTAATCCATGTTATTTTCACATTATTCATTTGCTGCGGGTCTGATAATGACAGGCTCAGATTGTGAGTGTTACAAGTCTTGCTGAAGGAGCAGTCTCTCTCTGACCCTCGTGAGAGAAAGTTTGTTCTTGTAGAACGACAGAAAGTGTGAAAGATGACTGAATATTTTGAGATCTGAAATCCTTAATGCATTCAAGGTAGCACCGTACTGCACACATACAGGACACAAGGCATTCGACCTCTCATCCTCGGCCGACAACAACAGGGAGAGGAAAGCCTCAAACTCGCAAAGAATTCGCAGCTCAAAGCTGTGGTGAATGTATCCAAACAATAATGCTAATCAACATGTTTCCGTTCCCCTTCATAAAAAGTTTGCAATTACATGTTTTGTCACATTGCATTATCGCATCCAATCAAATCCCATTCCGTCTCAGGGCTGTCCTCTGTGCTGATGATCTCTTTTAAATGGAAATGCTTCATATTGTGACACTCTGAATGCCAGTTCATGTTGTCTGCCTGCACCGTTCTCGTGTTTACCAAGAGATGTGTCGAGACAAACTGGGGCCTCTGTGAGACCGTTGACGATTGAGGTCAGATAGAGTACATGTAAGTGCAATGAATTATCCCAATAGGCCAATTTAAAACAGTCATGTATAATGTAGGTTAAAAAAACTTACCCTATGAAAACATAGACACATACTCATTAGACAACAAAAAAATAGATGAATAATTCAGCAAATCTCATATAGTACATATGCATACATGTAATACTCCACAAGCTGTTCAATAAAACATGTATTCATTTGAAACCTGTGCCAAATTGCTTCCGCTCAAAAATCAGCATTACACTGCTAGTCATGGCTTGCATAATATCCCTTATCTCTTGCATAGTATACTGCATGCTACTCTGCTCCTGTACGCAACACAATTGTCAATATGCAAGTTTAACCTTCCCTTGGGTGCGGCAGTAGCACGAGGAGGAGGAGCGATCGCCCGGCACCAAGAAGGTTGCTGGTTTGTTCCCCCGGCACCGCGAGCAAAGTGTCAAGGTGTCCCTGAGCAAGACGCCTAACCCCTAACTACTCCCGATGAGCTGGCTGGTGCCATGAATGACAGACACGGCCGGGCTGTGGCTGAATGTGAGGCGAAATTGCAAAGAGCTTTGAGAAAAGTGCAATATAAATGCAGTCCATTTACTCGACGCTGTTCTAGTTCAATAGTGAATATGGTACATGTACCATATTCATATCTGTGCGCCATCCATCCATCAACACCCTTGTCCTAAATTGAATAAAGTGCCATTGTATTATGTTACCCATGCAGCTCCTGAAGCTTTCCTTACATCTTATAGGCCGGTGCATACTCTGAACATTCAATCCAGCACATGATGAGGGCAGTAAGTGTCAGTGTCAGTTTGTCATTTGTGTCAATTTGTCAACTGCCCTGTCTTGATGAACCAATGGTGGTGGAAGCAGTTGTCTGTGTGTGTGTGTGTGTGTGTGTGTGTGTGTATGGAAGAAAGGGAGAGAGATTGAGGTGCAGACTGTATGTAAGAAGTGGACGTAGTCAGTGTGACGTCACCCACTGGTTTGTGAACTACCGTTTTGAAGTCTGGAGTTTGAGATTTGGACGTGGCCATATTGGGGTTTTTTTTCAACCAGCAGACGAAAGAGACGAAATTCTGGCGTGTCTTTTAGCACAACCGAACGTGACCAAAGTGTAATAATTAGCTTTCATGAACTGAAAACATGAAGAAAGGCTCAAAGTTCTGAGAGGAAAACACAGACAGCATCTAAAAACAAGTTCACTACTATTTACTCCAAGATATCACAGCCACTGGGTGTTAGGGTGGCAGGTTACACCCCCCAATTAATTTCCATCACCCTTCACCACGCCGTTGCATTATCAAGCAGTGTTATTTCATTCAGTTGAATGCCACTTTTCAACGATAAAACAACATATCTTTTTGTGACGCCTCCTGATCATTGATTGAGGGAATCTCTGCCAAGCTATTACTGAGACTGACAGCTTTCCCTCTCCACAGTGGATCTTGAGACATTGTTACCGCACCAATTAAATTCCGACACGAACAATACAAGTAATGTGAGCAATCATCACATGGGGAACATCTTCAGTGGAAACGCATCAGTATGGATACTTACATATTATCATTATCAGCGGGTTCGCAGGTACTAAAGTGAAGTCGCAGGAGTTTTTACCTTTTTATGATGTCAGATAATTCGCTATTCATGATGGAGTTTAAAAGAATCAGCATAAGTTTGTCTTCACCCAATGATGAGTCATCCATTTCTGTCTTTTTTTTTTCAACAGTGCAGATATATTGGAAGTCAAGTTCCAGCTGAGGTGAATATTTTTGATGAGAAAGGTAATCCATGTTATTTTCACATTGTTCATTTGCTGCGGGTCTGATAATGACAGGCTCAGATTGTGAGTGTTACAAGTCTTGCTGAAGGAGCAGTCTCTCTCTGACCCTCGTGAGAGAAAGTTTGTTGTTGTAGAACGACAGAAAGTGTGATCTAAAAGATGACTGAATATTTTGAGATCTGAAATCCTTAATGCATTCGAGGTAGCACCGTACTGCACACATACAGGACACAAGGCCTCCCATCCTCGGCCGACAACAACAGGGAGAGGAAAGCCTCAAACTCAACAATCTGAATGAAGTGAAGGTTGCATTTGAGCACTTCACCCTGGAGAATTCGCAGCTCAAAGCTACGTTTTAGTGGTGAACGTATCCAAACAATAATGCTAATCGACATGTTTCCGTTCCCCTTCATAAAAAGTTTGCAATTACATGTTTTGTCACATTGCATTATCGCATCCAATCAAATCCCATTCCGTCTCAGGGCTGTCCTCTGTGCTGATGATCTCTTTTAAATGGAAATGCTTCATATTGTGACACTCTGAATGCCAGTTCATGTTGTCTGCCTGCACCGTTCTCGTGTTTACCAAGAGATGTGTCGAGACAAACTGGGGCCTCTGTGAGACCGTTGACGATTGAGGTCAGATAGAGTACATGTAAGTGCAATGAATTATCCCAATAGGCCAATTTAAAACAGTCATGTGTAATGTAGGTTAAAAAAACTTACCCTATGAAAACATAGACACATACTCATTAGACAACAAAAAAATAGATGAATAATTCAGCAAACCTCATATAGTACATATGCATACATGTAATACTCCACACGCTGTTCAATAAAACATGTATTCATTTGAAACTTGTGCCAAATTGCTTCCGCTCAAAAATCAGCATTACACTGCTAGTCATGGCTTGCATAATGTCCCTTATCTCTTGCATAGTATACTGCATGCTACTCTGCTCCTGTACACAACACAATTGTCAATATGCAAGTTTAACCTTCCCTTGGGTGCGGCAGTAGCACGAGGAGGAGGAGCGATCGCCTGGCACCGAGAAGGTTGCTGGTTTGTTCCCCCGGCACCGCGAGCAAAGTGTCAAGGTGTCCCTGAGCAAGACGCCTAACCCCTAACTACTCCCGATGAGCTGGCTGGTGCCATGAATGACAGACACGGCCGGGCTGTGGCTGAATGTGAGGCGAAATTGCAAAGAGCTTTGAGAAAAGTGCAATATAAATGCAGTCCATTTACTCGACGCTGTTCTAGTTCAATAGTGAATATGGTACATGTACCATATTCATATCTGTGCGCCATCCATCCATCAACACCCTTGTCCTAAATTGAATAAAGTGCCATTGTATTATGTTACCCATGCAGCTCCTGAAGCTTTCCTTACATCTTATAGGCCGGTGCATACTCTGAACATTCAATCCAGCACATGATGAGGGCAGTAAGTGTCAGTGTCAGTTTGTCATTTGTGTCAATTTGTCAACTGCCCTGTCTTGATGAACCAATGGTGGTGGAAGCAGTTGTCTGTGTGTGTGTGTGTGTGTGTGTGTATGGAAGAAAGGGAGAGAGATTGAGGTGCAGACTGTATGTAAGAAGTGGACGTAGTCAGTGTGACGTCACCCACTGGTTTGTGAACTACCGTTTTGAAGTCTGGAGTTTGAGATTTGGACGTGGCCATATTGGGGTTTTTTTTCAACCAGCAGACGAAAGAGACGAAATTCTGGCGTGTCTTTTAGCACAACCGAACGTGACCAAAGTGTAATAATTAGCTTTCATGAACTGAAAACATGCAGAAAGGCTCAAAGTTCTGAGAGGAAAACACAGACAGCATCTAAAAACAAGTTCACTACTATTTACATGTACACGGTGCCATAGATACGCATACTATTTTGATTGACAGGTCGCTAGCCACACCCTAAAGCATACCCTGCTTTATCGACTATTACTCTGAATAGGAACAACATTTACTAAATGAACATCATGCTGATGTATTGAGAGACATGCAACTAGCGATTACCATAAAGTCATTAGCAGAATGTTTACTGAGTGAATAAATCAAGTGAGTAGTAAGTGGGGTCATCGTCTCATCCGCTACGCCTTCTTTTTGCAACCAGTGGTGTCGGCCCCTGCTGGCCATTACAAGGAGTGCAGGTCGAAGGCACTTCCTCATTGGCTTCATTTTCCATCACCAGAGTTTGCCCCTTAGTAGGGACATCATTTAGGTGCTTAGAATTTAGTTCAATATTAAGAGATCATATCTGATAAACGATACGCATGGGGCTTTTGAGCAAGCCAGATGTTTAGATAATTTGCAGATGGCTGATGACCTGCCTCCTGTACAAACCAGCCTCCATAATATGCTAATTATGTAATATCTTGATTAAATTTTACATTACCCCTTTGCATCAAACTGAAGTAGCCTGGGTTGTAACGTTCGGTTGTTTTTTTCCTTGCTTGTCAGTTACCAGAATGTTTATTGATTATAATCTACATAATAAAATCAAATCAGCAATGTATTTTCATTTATTTTCAGCAATAGAAATATGTATAAGCAGGACATCAAACGTTTTTACTTTTACCATATAATTTATGTTTGACAAGTCTCCTCACTTGTGAAGCGTGGACTCTCTCTGTGTGGACACACTTTCTTTTTTTGTAATTTGTTGTTTATTCAGATAAACAGGCAATGGTGAAACAGCATAGAAGTATTAAGCAGCAAAATTTGACCTGTGCCTTTTTCATTGATGAAATAAAATGTATTCTAGAGCTGACTATCTTTGACATTTGGTTTCATGCAGTTTTGCTAAAATATATGCAAATTATGATGCCCAGATCTGTATCTCTTTTTTGACTTCCATTAATATTTACTAACGAATGACTGGTATTGTCCCTCACAACCTCATACAGGTGTATTTGTTTTCTCTGCAATTCATTGGCGAGGGGAACGTGAATAAAAATTATTTTAAAAACTATTATGTGGCTGTTGAGAATTTCATCCCAGAAGATCACTGACCCTTATCATGATGGTTAACACCTTGAAGATTCTGGGTAAAGGGATGTTTTTCTAAATTCATTTCCAAGTTCGGTAATAAAGCCACATTTGAAAGTTCTGCAAGGTAACACTGTTCAACTTTTTCTCGTAAAAGTAGTTGTAGTTGCAGTAATGATAGTATGTAATGTATGTGTACTGGATACCACCATGGACTACATAACCCACAATGCACTGCACTGCTTCACCATTAAAACAATGACAAAGCGAACAGTGCTCTCAAATTAATTAATCTTTACTTTTTTCAAAAAGCCACAAATCCAATTAGCTAAATTATGCAAGGTTGGATAAGATATGTGTTCTTAGAAAACGAATTAAATTAGTGTTTTACGGCTGCTAGTGCTTTAATGACTAACTCATAGAGATAACTGGAACATCTTAATGTGAAATAGAAAGACTAAATACAGTAGTAACAGTTGGCTAGTTGTGTTTGAGTGCAAGTTTGGTAGGGATGCCTGTCTGTTTTCTGGGAGATTAGGAGATTGCAGGGAAACCTGGATCCCAAGTGAGAAGACACGTGTTGCATTGACGAGAGTACATGACAGTAAATCTAATCTGTCAGTTTAATCTATATATTATATATATATTATATATTTTAGCATTATTATGTATATTGTGTTTTTTTATTATTATAATGTGCAGTTCTCAATGTGTGTGTATATATATATATAGAGAGAGAGATCAGAACATTAGATTTTAAAGCCATTAGGCCTTTCTTTAATGTCTTCCTTAAATTATGAATTGTATTTGTCTTAATTGAAAGAACTCAATTGTACCATGGGAGCTGCCAAGTAAAATTAGATGGTATTATTTATGTAAGCAAAAGATAGCACAAAATGTTACATTTATGACATATTAGTATTACATTTACTCAGATTGAACAAATGCCTTCTTCCTACATATCCTCACATTCTAATCACATTTTATTCTAAAATTATAACACTAATTTGGTTAAATGTATTTCATTTCACCTTCATTTCATTTGTATACTCAATAATCAATAATACATGTAACAATAATCATATGTAGTGTGTGTGTGTGTGTGTGTGTGTGTGTGTGGTGGCTATAGGTTTAAATTACCTTATACCTTTAGCTTTGTTGTGACTGTGAGTTCTACTACATTACTACAGCCTTACTACATTCGATTACACACACAATCAAAGAGCATTTGATATGTATACGTGGATGCCACAGTTCACTAAATTATGATTCTAGCAGGCAGATGCAGCTGTGCACGTATATGAATAATGCAAACAACAAGGCCAAATGTGTACAGAGAGGGCCAGGGAGGAGGTCACCGAAGAATGTAAACTATAAGCTCACTCCCAATTAAACACAGTAACATGGACGTCATGAAATATTCAGGAATGTCCATAAGCATATTCTAGTACTTTATAAAAACCTACAAGTGAAATTCTATCGATGACTAGCTCCTGAATAAATCAAAATAAATCAGTGCATTGATCTAATTATGCATCTATTTATATATTCCTTGACAACATTGAGTCTCCTGATTGTTACTAGATGCAGGCTTGCAATTATAACCTAACCTATAACCCTGTTTTGAATAGCCATAGAGCAGAAGGGTATGGTGACGTCATTGAAGACTTGTAGAATTAGGTTTGGCACCCATCCGTGTTTTCCCTCAAATGTCCTTTTTTTTACACAAAATATTCTGTTTTTTATTGGATTTAGTTTTTCCCCCAATAAATATGGGTCTCAACATATCATAGTGTATGTTACCTGTTCTAAAATATAAAATATAGTCAGAAGTTTCAATACGCAATTGACCTATCTTTAAACTCTTCATTGACTGAGTCCACCTGACAAAAGTGTTTTCTCAGTGTTCTGCCTCCTGCCTATCACATCGTCAGCCAGTGTGATGCTTGCTCTATATCGGCTCGCTGCTATCACGCTCGTCTCGATTCCCAGTCTCTCTTGGGACACTTTCGTCGAACAAGAGAGCCAAACACAAAAAAAAACCCCAAAAAGTACCGTTTGTTAAAGTACCGTTTTGGAGAACTCTCATAGCTAACGGTCAGCCAGCTTACTTTGCCTTACATCATTCGAACCATAGGAGAAGGAAATGGCGCTTATTGGCTGCAAGCCGTTTGGCAGAAACTAGAGACAGAGGAAGAACAGATGGAGGGAAGTAGAATGAATCTTTGGAAAAACATCTTAGGACCCACAAAATGTATCACATATAGTGTACTACCTAAAATATTAAATCAGAGAAATTTAAGAGAATGTTGCTGCATGAGGCCCAATGACTTATAATGCGTTTAAATGTTATTTTGTTATCGCTTAAATAATAATCAGATGTGGACTGTGGAGTGTGTGTGGTTGGAGCTGGTTTAAGCAGCCTCACCTGGCAGATTATTCAACATTCAGCTGCCTGATTGAGAGGCCCCACATTGGTCGCCAGGGTAGCAATTAGCTGCTGCTACACGCCACCAAACTTGGCTTTCCGGGCTCCACAAGCATAAGGACACAGTTAGGTGTTGAATAATCCGGTTTATTTAGAAATGAGTCGATGAAATGACAGAGCAGGCGGTGAGTGTGAGTGTGTGGTGATGATGATGATGGCTGGTTTAACACGTGTGCACTGATTAGTCAATGTACCACAGACGTGCAGTCTCACCCGACCCCAGACTCCCAGTTGGGTCGAGGCTGTGTAAACCACCAACCATAGACACTCCACACGGACCTTTGAGGAATACGTTTGAGAACCCCTGGCTGAGGAGATAAGGTGAAATGAAATCCAGAGCAATGAATCCTCATTCCATAAATGTAAAACAGGGCCATACGGAAACAAATTCTCTGCACGTAAAACAGAGATGCTGGTTTTTACAGAGATGCAGGTTTTTACCCCAAGTGCTATTTAATGGAAACAATTTCCATGTCCAATATTGGTAGTTTAGTTGGCATTTGGAATTGATTTCAAGCCACTTGGGACCCATTGAAAAATGTATTTCTAGGGTCTACTATGGCCTTTTTAGATTCTTGCAGAAATGTGTGCAAATTGCTGATATTTGCACAGATGTATTTGGGATGGTGACTTACTGCCTGTAAATAATGTGTGTTTATAGCAACACGAAGTCAAGCACCATTTTTTGGAGAAGGGGAAGCCATGAAAGAAACCAGCCTGTGCCAAGGCCATCATACGCATCCTCATGTTCATTTGCACAATGAGCAGCATTTTCCTTGTGACCTTCTTTCCTTGTTTAATGTTCCCACCATTATATTCTCTCTACAAGATAACTGGTATAAAATGGGTTAGAGAGACTAGAGCTCTCTGTCCCCTTTTATACCAGTTATCTTGTCTTGGCTTTGTCTTTTTCTGCCAAATAAAACCCCTATCCTCCATTTAACCAAACATTATAACCTTTCCCGAAGTTCACGTTCACCACTAGAAACAGGTGCAGGGCACACTGTGTTGGAAACGTGTCCATTTTGTCAAAGACATTAAAAGGTCAGGTAAACAAAGAAAGAGGAAGAGGTAGACTGTGAGTGTCCAACCTTTCCCTGCAATCGTGTTAAAAGCATTTGTTCACCTTGTTTGTGCCAGGTGTCATCATGTTCTCAAAGCTTCAAAGCTTAAGTTATTATATTTGGAACACACATATAGACAAGACACGAGTGGCACTGGCAGCGAGGAGGGCAGCTGTCGGTTTAAAAACGTTTTTATTTTGAGTCGCCATTATTTAAAACACATAAATATAATGTATCTCTCTTATACCCTTCGTTATTATGTGTCTGTCATTTCCTCTTAATTTTTTGGCATACAAAATGTGGTTCACATTTTTTTTATGATAATCAACAATTTTTGTCACATGGCAATTTTGAAAGTGCTTGGAATGGCTAATCACACTGATGGGACGCCTGATGGTAAAATACAGGCCCATTAACACAAGGTCTAGCTCTGGAAGCCCCCTTTCCATCCAAGCAATGTTCCATCCAGGCAATTTCAAGGCCTTTGAGGGGTTAGAGGCTGTCAATATTTTTGATTTGAAGGCAGACCTGTGAAGACCTTTGAAGACCATGAATCTAATGAAGGGCTTCATGAATGACTTCCTGTTGCAGACGATCATCGCCTCATAGTGCTGTCCCTTGGAAATGGATTATACAACATATATTCTTTATTACAGTTTCACCAGGTTTAGAGGATAACCACACACATCTCACCTCTTATCCTGCATCCACCACCATGGTGAACAATACCATAGTGCAAGGGTAACGGCCAGGGACGACTGTGTATCCCATAACAGAACACACCTTAATAAGTTCATGGTAAAACAGGGTTACCTCGGGGTTTTCGATGACACAGCATATTAACTTTTACACTTTTTACTTGTATCTTTTTTTTTTACTTATTAGGTACGATATTACTAATTATTCCGAGTTGTTTGTTCAGAGTTGCTGTTTATTTATGTTCATAAGAATACGGTTCAGAAGAAAACTTTTTGCTGTACTTTTTACTGTACTTACTAGGTACCATTACTAATTGTTTAGAATTTGTTCAGAAGAATACTGCAGGAGTGAATGGGGAGTAAGCATTCCATTGTACTTGTTACATATGGCAATAAAGAAAGCAATAAAGAAATCTCTCCAGAGGACTACCACTCTGGAGCGGAGCGGTAGTCCAACGGACCGATTACCCGGCGCCAGGAAAGAGAGGAGAGGAGGAGGTCCACACTCAGTCACCCACAGCAAGCTAATGTGTTTTGCCCTCCATCTTCTCTCGTCCTCCTGCTTCATTGAACCCTCACTTCCAGTGTATCCATGTCTCTCCATCGCTCACATGTTCTGTCTTCACATACATCTCTCCTGCTAATTAAGTTAATAAGTTACCAGTGTGTTTTCACGCGTATCTGTGTAAGTCGCTTTGGATGAACGTGTCTGCGAAATGACTACATGTAAATGTGTGCATATGTGTCTGTGTCTACATGCCTGTGTTTGTATTTGTGTTGTACATATGAAAGATACATGACTAGCAGTGTGTATAATGTACATTTGTAGCCGTGCTTGTGTTACCGTGGTGATTATTTAACAGATGACAGGAGAAGACCTTTTTATTTCGTGTTTTTAAGCGTTTTCAAGAAACACAGCCATTTCCTCGACCTTGTAACACATAGTTCGAAGACAACAAAAGCACGACAAATGCTTTAAGGCTGACAATGAAAAATATGAGCGTTACTAAGGGGCTGAACTTCCTCTCTGGAAGCTCCATCATCAAGCGTCCCTCATCATTCCATGGCCGATGTTATCTCTCCGACTTGCTGAAAACCGCAAAAGGATGCCCACAGCCGACACGAGAGAAATCATCACAGCTGAAGTCGACATTGTGAGATTCAAATGGTCCGGCGCAGTCTGGTTAGTGGAACGCACCAGCTGGGAGGATTCATTCCCATGGACCTGCTGCTGCTGCTGTGCCCCAGAAGAAAAAATAACATTTTTGAGGACACCAACGAAAGAAGCCACTCAATGGAAACCCATATCCACCACTTGAAAATAAAATTCACATACTATCTCATAACTATGACTTAACTATGTCATAATTATGATTTCTATCTCATAAACCAGGTCTGCTCTTAATGAATGCTGGCTACTTCTGTCCTGCACTTATTAACACTAAGCTTGGACCACCCCTGCGGCCCCCCTCCGAATGAAGAGTCTATTACTGAAACGAATACCAGTGTAGCTTTCCAATGAATGAAGCCTTAGCTTGACGCTCCGACCATTCCCTTCCATCTTAATGAAAAGTATTGAACGTATTCCAAGAGAGAGAGCTAGAGAGGAGGTCAAAAAACGTTGACTTACTCAGTTACCAGCCTATCGGAGACACCTCCTGTGGCCCTCACGCCCCAGGAGTCCAATGACATTTGTGTGATTTGCTTATAAGTGACATTTTGTGCTTTTTGTATTAAACACTGCTCATGGCTTAGAGTTTGAAATAGGATGTTTCTAGTGAACCCCCTTGTCCGAAACGAGGAGGGGACCACAACAACTCCTGTTCTCCATTATTCTGTTAGAATAAAAGAGGGCAATTGTTGGGAGTTGTGGATGTATTAATCTTGTGGGCCAGTAACTTTCCGCTCTGCGGCCTAGTTAGCTGTTTGACCTTGCATGAAACTAAACTATAGTGCAATCTAGGTTCCACCAAGATTTGAACTCAGATCACTGGATTCAAAGTCCAGAGTGCTAACCATTAGAGATTTGGAGATTTGAAGCCATGCGTGCTGAGCACAATGGATTAGCAGTCCGTTGCCTTAACCACTGTTTACCACTGTTAATGCGATCTGGACTTTCGATGGACCTGTCTGAAACACAGCTGTTCAAAATTAGGCAGCGCATGGATGAAAGACAAGTGCCTCAGTGTAAGATGTTCCATGAAACTAAAGCGGAATCAAGGTTCCACCGAGATTTGAACTCAGCTCACTGGATTCAAAGTCCAGAGCGCTAACCATTACACAATGGAACCTGCTCCTCTGTAAAGTATGTAAAAAGATGCTTAATTGTAACTATTTGTCAAAGCTGAATGGCAGTGAACTGCAGCAACAATACAAAGACTTGGGTGAATTCATGTATTCATGCACAGCAACCCCAGAAAAGCATTGGTCGTATGGTGGTGAGCATAGCTGCTTCCCAAGCAGACTGCCTTTGTCCATGAGTTGTGACAAAGGAGACACACGCCACATAGTAAAGACCAAGATAACGGCTGTTTTCTGAAATCAGTGGTCATGCTCTCATTTATGAACGCTAAAGACGACGAGGATGGGATTGGAACCCACGCGTGCTGAGCACAATGGATTAGCACTCGGCCACCCCATCAGTTGTCCATACAAATGCATCCAATATAATGGCACAAGTATTAAATGTGATCTGGACTGTTGGCCTGCTCCGAAAGAAAGCATTTAAAAATTGGGCATCACATTGTTGAAAGACAAGCGGCTCAGTGTTATATGTTGCATGAAACTATAGTGCAATCTAGGTTCCACCGAGATTTGAACTTCCCGGCCAACGCATTGATTTCTTTTTGCAATTTGGGACTTTATTGACTGCCTTTGTCTCTGCGTTGTGACAAAGGAGACACATGCAATAGAGTGACGACCGAGATAAAACCTATTTTCTCAATTGGTGGTTGTGCTCTGATGTATGAATGCTGAAAACGCTGAGATTTGAAGCCATGCGTGCTGAGCACAATTGTTATGCGCAGTTCCGAGTGGTCATCTACTGTGGCTGGAGTTCGGGTTCTGGTTCAGGTTCAGGTTCTGGATTGTCTGTAGCAAAGCAGCGAGCTCGGGAATCAATGTGACACAAGGCAGCATCACCCGGAATGATTCCAAGTTTATTCAGATACATAGAGCATATATACCTTCTGGGATAGACAAAACAGAGGAGCATGTACATGTAAAGCAGATAGGGAGACGTTGACCTCCCATTCCCACCAAGGACAGCAAGGTCTCACGTTGACCTCCCATTCCCACCTTCGACGACAACGACACTCGAGGACAACGCCAGCGAATGCGTCTCAGAGGCCTCCCAGGGCTAACAGAAAAGAGTGAAGCTAACTAGTCACGTAGGCCACATGACAGAGTGGAAAGTTACTGACCCACAATATTAATACATCCACAACTCCCAACAATTGCCCTCTTTTATTCTAACAGAATAATGGAGAACAGGAGTTGTTGTGGTCCCCTCCTCGTTTAGGACAAGGGGGTTCACTAGAAACATCCTATTTCAAACTCTAAGCCATGAGCAGTGTTTAATACAAAAAGCACAAAATGTCACTTATAAGCAAATCACACAAATGTCATTGGACACAGATTAGTTCGGGATAAAAGCTGGTACCTTCTGCGGGTGATCAAGGGAGTATACAACATGACACAACACACAAAACCCCAAAAAACAATGTTATTCGAGTGGTCATCTACTGTGGCTGGAGTTCAGGTTCAGGTTCAGGTTCTGGATTGTCTGTAGCAAAGCAGCGAGCTCGGGAATCAATGTGACACAAGGCAGTCTCACCAGGAATGATTCAAGGTTTATTTAGATACATAGAGCATATATACAGTTTGCATGGGACAACAAAAGGAACATTTACATACAGACAACAAATCATCAAGGGAAGCAGACATAGAAACACCTCTAAGACAGCCATTCAGGGAGCAGGGACAACAAGGCCGTCCATGGAGACCCTTCCGTCCCCACTCCCCAGACAGCCAATCCGGAGACGCCAGGACCCCAGGCCCCACGTGGATATGACAGACAGACAGACAGTTAACTTGAAGCAGGGATACCACGGCCTCACGTGCCACACAGAGATGTGGGTCTCCATGCCCCAGACCAGGAAGCAGGGACTGCAAGGTCTCCGGTTGAGACCTTCCGCGGGACAGCCAGTCCCGATAGAAGAGGCAACATGTTCCCACAACAACAGCTGCGAGTGCGTCTCAGAGGCCTCCCGGGGCAAACAGATAAGAGTGAAGCTGACTAGTCACGTAGGTCAAACAGCTAACTAGTCACGTAGGCCAAACAGCAGAGTGGAAAGTTACTGGCCCACAAGATTAATACATCCACAACTCCCAACAATTGCCCTCTTTTATTCTAATCGAGAACAGGAGTTGTGGTCCCCTCCTCGTTTAGGACAAGGGGGTTCACTAGAAACATCCTATTTCAAACTCTAAGCCATGAGCAGTGTTTAATACAAAAAGTACAAAATGTCGCTTGTAAGCAAAGCACACTCAAATGTTATTGGATACAGATTCATTTGGGATAAAATCTGGTAACTCCTGCGGGTGATTAAGGGAGTATACAACATGACACCCCCCCCAAGAACATTCAACAATATATAGATATAGTATATATATTTTTCCAATCATAATCATAATTCCAAGCAAAGTCTTTCCCCACAGGTATTGATAAAAATGGTTTGCTTTGCCTAATCTACTGATTGATCTATAATCTACAAAGAACGTGATTGTCGAAGTACATTATGCGTTATGTGTGGGCCCCATGTGGGTTTATCAACACCATACTTGTCGCTTTTGAGTACAATTTTTAGATTGATTGGTTGGAGTCGTGAGGGCCACAGGAGGTGTCCCCGATAGGCTGGTCACTGTGTAAGTCAACGTTATGCATTTTGGTTGTATTCATCTTAGTTCTGCGGTGCCATAGGGATTATAACTTGTAACTGGTAGGCCTCAACATTATCTGGATTATAGGGCCAATCATTCGAATCTGGGAGATATGGTCTACTAGGGTCTGATTTGCGTGATTTGAGGAAGGGGGATGCATAACACGCGCTTCATTAACATTTACATTTTACATTTAGGGCATTTGGCAGACGCTTTTATCCAAAGCGACTTACAAAGAGTACATTTGTTGAAGGAGAGGCAGCAATATATCACTGTGGTACCTGAAGATAAGAATAGAGCTGTTTTCGAGCATTCATATTTACGAGACGAATAGAACGAGTTTCATAATTGCCAAGTTGCCTGCATAAGTAGCTGGGCAGGCGTGCAATTCTAAGCATGATACAACATCTGAGAACGAACAACAATGCTAAGTGCCATTAATAAGTGTTAAGACATATAAACACGCAGGTTAGTGCTGGGGGGGGGGTTATGTCCCGGTGTCCAGGTGAACTCTGAACAGGTGGGTCTTGAGTCTCTTGCGGAAGCTGGCGAGTGACTCGGCCGTCCTGACATGAGCCAGGAGCTCATTCCACCACTGAGGAGCCAGAACCGTGAAGAGTTGGGACTTGGAAGAGCGATGTTTGGCTGTTTTTAGTGAAGGCGGTACCAGTCGTTTAGCAGAAGTTGCCGAGTGGAGTGCTCGGGTTGGGGCGTAGGGTCGGACTAATTTTTGGAGGTAGGTAGGGGCGGTTTGGATTTGGAGATGAATGATAGGAGAGACACAGGTCTGTAGTGTCGGACGTCGGTGGTGTCCAGGGTGGGTTTCTTAAGGAGTGGCTTGATTCTGGCAGTCTTGAAGGCAGTCGGAAACAGGCCTGAAGTGATGGAGGTGTTAGTTAGGGTGGTGAGGAAGGGAAGGATGTCGCCCGAGATGTCTTGGAGAAGAGAGGATGGGATTGGGTCAAGGGGGCAGGTGGTGGCATGGTTGGATGTCACAAGCCTGTTGACTTCTTCGGAGGAGAGGGGGTTAAAGCAGGTAAGGCTGGTAGGGGTGGGTGAAGGGGGAGTGAGGGAAGAAGCAGGGGTGAAAGAGGAGGTAATGTCCTTCACCTTCTTTGTAAAGTAACTGACAGTGTAGACATTGTTTTCTTCAAACAAACCCTCAAACACATCAGTCCTATACAAAATACCATGAAACACAATATGACAAGTGCTCTTATGGTGTACAGGGGGGCACATTGGATACCAATAACAACCCATCCATGCACCTAGTAGAAGGCACATCGCTAATGTGGTTCGACAGTTCCTGTTCACAATGGCGGGGAACATCTAATTCAGGAATCAGGATAGTCAGTTTCAACGGATTTCAAATGGGCATCTTTTCTTTCATCTTATTGACACCCTTCGGAGCACAGTTGATGCTGTGATCTCGTGTGCCGGGTCATCTTCTTCTTTCTCCGGAGTCACCTCCTGGGTCATTTCCACGATGAGGGGAGCATCTGCTCCTGGGTTTTCCCCATGGTGGGGGCCTCTGGTCAGCCCATGTTTGGAGCCCTCTTTGTTGAAACCTCTGGTCAGTTGCTTGCACTGCTGCCTCACAGCAAGAAGGTCCTGGGATCGATTCCCGGCGCTATTGACTGTGGGGCGCCATAAAAGGGCTGCCCACTGCTCCTGGAGTGGCAGCATAACACAGGATGGGTCAAATGCAGAGACTACATTTTCACGGGCCTCCCTCCCTGCATGCGTGTGTGTTTGGCGGTCACCACTTCCTGCATGCTGTGTGTTTGTGACCATAAGTGTGGACTAATAAAGTGATCTTTCTGTCTTTCTTATCTGCTGAGCCCTCGGTTGTCTGTCTGTTGGTCCTTTGTTCTCGGCGGCTGGTGTAGATTCATTGTGGTTGGTCATCAGTTGGGATCACAGTCCTGGTTTCCAGAAGCGATCTCCGCTGGTTGGCCATATCCCCGACTTTCCTTGGGTTGAGTATTTTGATTAGGACCAGGTCGACAGGCACGAAATGGGTGGGTCCGGCTGTCCTGCAGAGGAAAGGGGAAGAGAAGGAGAAGAAGACCACATCACCATATGTGGCCATTTCAATTTCTTAACAACTGCATCGGTATAATCACACAAAACAAACCCCACCCCGCACCCAAGGAGTTGGAAATGGTCTTTGCATTAATACTTCGAGAATTGAGATACTTTGCTTGTAACATTTTGAGTTATTCTGATTTAAGTGGGAAGGCATGTAGCAAAGTCTGGTCCATAATATCTTTGGTCCTATTCATGCTTTCCACCATGCTGGACTATGGTAATCCAGCGATACGCTATAGTAGTTGTGTTACTTTTATGTATACTAGTCTTCTTTAGTTAGTATTTTCACCACTTTTCGTGCATTCTCTTTTTGCACGTGGAAACTAGTCGTGTTCTAGTCGCTTCTACCCATTTTTTTTTCGGTTATATTTGAATGTAATTTATTCAACATATTTGAATTGAACTTATTTAAAATGTTTAGATAAGGCTTCGATGGAGGCAAACATAAGGAGGACTTGAACATGGGTCTGTAGAGCATCACCCTGCAGCTCTGTGGTACAAAGAGACCACAATTGTTGCACACTTTTTCCGTTTATATTACAGTTATTTGAAATGTTACCAAAGGATGGCAAATCTTACCGCGATTCTGTCATTTGACGGAGTTCTGGTAAGATTATGCATCTGCACTCAGCTGTGTCCCAGAGACATAGGGAGAGCATAAAGGCCACAACTGCAAACGTTCTTTCAAAGTTCTCCTTAAGATAAGATGATCGTTAATCCCAGATGGGAAATGTTTTTTTTTTCCACTACATAGCTTGCCTACCTTTACTTAAAGAGGAAGTGTCAGGCGTTGCTATTTTCCCTAATATAAGAGAATCCTGCTTCATACGCACGCTGTGAAAAACTGTGTGGGAGCTTCTCCACGGATGACGTGGTTGGATGCGTCTTTTCCACCAATGACCGCCTCCCGTTGATGTTCTCCTGTCACAATCTCTCCTCCTTCCTCTTTGCTGCGGCAGGACTGCCACGAGAAGATCCGCGTGCTGTCCCAGCAGGCGGCCGCCGTGGTGAAGCAGGAGGGCGGAGACAACGACCTGCTGGCCCGGGTCCAGGCAGACGACCCCTACTTCAGCCCCATCCTGCCTCAGCTCGACACCATCTTGGATCCCAAGACCTTCATCGGCCGAGCACCGCAGCAGGTGGCCCTTTGCGCTTTCCAACCGTCCACAACTTTAATTTGAACTTTATTTTACAATATTGTGGTTTTATTAATAGCAAAATGTTGGTTAGGTAGCAGGTTTAAGTACTTTTATTTAGAAAAATGGGTACATAATGATGTTTGGCCGACTCAAGACTATGCATCCAAAATAAAAAATGTTGAGGAAATTAATAACTTACTGTGTTCAGTATCTCCTTCATCTGTCCTCCACCAATCTGCTGTTTCTCCGGGCAGATCTTCTCAAAATTGAGACAAACACCACTCTAAACACTCTAAAAACACTCTAAATAACACTAAAAACCGATGTAAACAAGCCTGGATCCTCTGTCTCATGCGGCATCTCAACTCCTGCTACAACTTCTTTGCGCAACTCTTCTGCGCAACCCCGTCGAGTTTACTGTAATAATGGTTGGTAGTTACGGTAGTTTGAAATAGACGAGTGTTTTGTGAGCGCCGGCGCCCCGTCGGTGTTATAGGGATTTATATAATTTATTTGACTGCGTGTTATTGCTTTTTAATTGATGCACTTTAATTGTCATGTTTTTTCACTGTAGGCTTGTGGTATGACTAAAACGCCGTCAGATACTACCCAGAGTTCCTTTCGGTGGCCTTACAGAATAGTGTTAATAATAACACACATTTATCGATATCTCGACCCAATACCGGCCGTTAATCTGTAATAATCATGTGTGTGTGTATGTATATGTGTGTTTCTGTGCCTCAAAGAATGGCCACCATTAGAGAACCTTTATCGCACTACCTGGCCTATATAAACAAGCTGGCTTCTTTTTGAGGAAATTAATAAGGTGCGCCCCCTGCTGGAGCCGTACAAAACTAAAATGGATGTCAAGATTGAGCTTGAGCTCTGAGGTGCATCGAAACACACCCACGCACACACAGGGGCCTCACTGGCAGTGAGAAACTATCAGTGTGTGTTGGGGGTGTATATGTTGCCATGATGAATGTTACACAAAATAAATCATGTATTCTTTCAGTCAATATGGGTTGTGTTGTATCTTTCTATCTGTGATTTGAACAAATATTGAAACAGTATCAATACAAATATGGTGCTGGTCTGGTGTTTAACCTGGGTAATTATTATATTATACTCATGAAGACTAGGCAGTTACCCAAACTATCCAGGTCACCTTTAAGAGTATATAAATGCCTTTTAAATGTGGAAGTCCCCAGTGTATTATTAACTGGTAGAAATTTCAGGTGAACATTATAAATGATTGCCTGATGCCGTAACGAATCCCAGCCTGGTTTCGGGCCAGATATGAATATTCATTTAATTCATTCAAGTTCCCAGCACAGACTCTATCTTTATCATGGGTGCAAGGTTCAAACATAATGGCTAGAGATTTTGCCTGCATATAGCAACCTCGTTTTATTGCTGTAACGAATAACCAGCCTGCGTCTTCAGCCTGAAAAATGTAGATAGAATTCGCATTTTCATTTCCATGTAATACAACAGTTCGCTCCTAGCCTCTCCCTCTAGCTTTCACGCGCTTATCTTAATAAATGTATGATATATGCCTGCCTCTACCGTTCAACTTTTGGTCAGTTTCCGAATTGACTGAGTTAAATACCATTAATAAGTTTAGCTTTGGGATTCACAAAGTAGGCGCTCACTGCTCAAACTATGACAGTTGTCTGTCGTATGCTTCAATATATCACATCTGTATATAAGTGATAATTGTTGATATATGATATGTTGTGTATGTGAACATCCACCTGGGTCTAGTATGAGCGCGAGCGCTGTGTGTGTGTGTGTGTGTGTGTGTGTGTGTGTGTGTGTGTGTGTGTGTGTGTGTGTGTGTGCGTGCGTGCGTGCGTGCGTGCGTGCGTGCGTGCGTGCGTGCGTGCGTCTGTCTGTCTGTCTCACACACACGTTGACACTGTCACACACACTGACGCACACACTATAGGGAGTGGAACCCAAGGTCCTTCTCCCCTCATTCATCCAGCTGTTGGTGGAAGTGAGAGGGAGGTTGTTTTGGAGACACACAGGGACCACTGCGCTCCCCATACCCTGTTCAACACCACCGCCCACTTACTCTCCCAAGTGTGTGAGATGTGTGTGTGCGTATGTGCATGCCCCCCAGGTTAAAAGGTCAAAGTGTGGTTTGTTGGGGTATAAGCTATCTCTGTGCGATCTGTGAGACAATATGCATGCTGCGTGGATATGGAACACATCACAGCGGGCGCTAAGGTGTTGGACCGGGACCGCGTCTGTATGGAGAACCATAGGAACCGTGCATCTGTCGAATGCAGCCTAGTATACTGAGAAGACAGGGTGCCAAAAAGAGTCTTACACAACCATGAATATTCGTTGGATTCTTTAGCATACATCGCTATGGAAGCCATGATTATTGTAAATTGTTCATACGTGTGAAGTCAACGCAGATAGAGTATGTGATCGATTTGGGTGGCTTTAGGAGACGCTGTAGTGCGAGTATTATGGGACAATACGAACTGGCTCGGTACTATATCACAGCAGAATCTATTTTAAGTAATGTACAAAAGACACCTTTTACTTGTGGTGTTATGTGAGTCACGAGGCCACCACCATCTACAGGTTAGTGAACATCGCTTCACTGTCACTCAGGATGTGTGGTCATGTCTCGGGTAAGCAACATCGTATCATACACATATATCACATACAGGAGGCGAGAGGAGGTAGAGAGACGACGAGAGAACCCGCCTCTGTCATTGCTAATAACTCGAGTAAAGCTGGACTCTACCATCATGACACGGGATGACATCTCGACATAGTACCACAAAAGTATAAAGTCCTGTTATTGATAGGAGCATTGTAGAATAGACCAGCTCGTAATAGCTAGGGCCACAGGTGGAGTGGTGCAACACTGAAGATTAACAAGAAAGTACCGAAGCGCCACCATAGATCTACCATACTCCTACTGTTTACTGAGCATTCCTTCACATCGATGAATACCAGTGTACCAATGCAGGATAGAACCTCCATGAGAGCGATGTATAAAGTTTAAGATCTACTGGTTGTATTACGATCTTGTTTGGCCTCTGGCGCAATAACGCAGGAAGCTGGGTCGAGCTGCTTGGAGCCACGTAGACGCCGGGCCTGGTGCATCCGAGGTCTCTAACACTTATAGACAGGCCAATGATACCACATGCTAGTTCGTAATGTGGTTCCAATGAACCACGAAGCAAGCATAAGTCGCATCACTAAGTGGCTCTATTGTACTCACAGATATCGCCATGAGAATAAGTGCTTATTTAAAGCCCCAACAAACCACAACTGGTGACTTTACTAAACTTGAGGAGAGAGGCAATGCACACTACGCACAGCACACATCACTGCACAGTTACAGTGGGAGATGAAGTGGGGGCCAGGGGTGGTGGTGAGAGCGAGGGGGTAGTTGAGGAGAAAGCGGTCGAGACGAGTGAATGGTACCTGTGTGCTCTTCCGAAACACGAGAATTCGCGTCGTCCCTCTCACTTGTCACACCGAGAGTATCCTCAGCTGTGATTTATAATGGGGAAGAAGAGACGTGTTGGGGTGTGTTCTTCAACTTTCTCCGCTATAAGATGTACGTGTAGGTGGTCGTCAAAGTGTTGTCGTCATCAGTGGTCCAACCCAGTGTGTGTGGAGACAGAGAAGGTACCTCGCATCCTGCGCACACGAGCAAAGGCGCTGGGCGCGAGCGACTACGGCTGTGTGAGACAGACGCACACAGCACGCACGCACGCACGAACGCACACACGCACACACGCACGCACGCACACACACACACACACACACACACACACACAGACACACATTATGGACATACCAACTAAATATAATACACTTATAGTGAATATTTGAAGCATACACAAACTGTCAAGTATGAGTGCACTGGAAGTATATTAATGGTTTTCTCTCGAACTGAACAAAAGCTTACAATTATAAAAGGCACAGAGGCTGGGAACTTGAATGAATGAAATGAATATTCATATCTGGCCCGAAACCAGGCTGGGATTCGTTACGGCATCAGGCAATCATTTATAATGTTCACCTGAAATTTCTACCAGTTAATAATACACTGGGGACTTCCACATTTAAAAGGCATTTATATACTCTTAAAGGTGACCTGGATAGTTTGGGTAACTGCCTAGTCTTCATGAGTATAATATAATAATTACCCAGGTTAAACACCAGACCAGCACCATATTTGTATAGATACTGTTTCAATATTTGTTCAAATCACAGATAGAAAGATACAACACAACCCATATTGACTGAAAGAATACATGATTTATTTTGTGTAACATTCATCATGGCAACATATACACCCCCAACACACACTGATAGTTTTCTCACTGCCAGTGAGGCCCCTGTGGTGCGTGGGTGTGTTTCGGTTGCACCTCAGAGCTCAAGCTCAATCTTGACATCCATTTTAGTTTTGTACGGCTCCAGCAGGGGGCGCACCTTATTAATTTCCTCAACATTTTTTATTTTGGATGCATAGTCTCACGCCAAGGTTCCTTGCCGTGGCTGCAGGGGAGACTTCGATGTCCTCGATGGTGACAAGTAGGTCCATCTGAGGGCAGTCTTTCCCCGGTATGAAGAGAAGCTCAGTCTTGTCGAGGTTGAGCTTCAGGTGGTTGGCGGTCGTCCATCTGCTGATGTCGGCCAGGCATTTTGAGATGCGTGTTGCGATGTGGGTGTCTGAGGGGGGGAAGGAGAGAAACAGTTGGGTGTCATCAGCATAGCAGTGGTAGGAGAAGCTGATTATGTGTTACGGGTGTGAGAAGGGAAGAGGGGCCCAGAGCGTGGAGAGGTAGAATAGCTTGGTGGGCGTCGCGAAGGTCTCTATCAGGGATATACCAGCAAGTGGACGGTTGGAAAGCGCAAAGGGCCACCTGCTGCGGTGCTCGGCCGATGAAGGTCTTGGGATCCAAGATGGTGTCGAGCTGAGGCAGGATGGGGCTGAAGTAGGGGTCTGCCTGGACCCGGGCCAGCAGGTCGTTGTCTCCGCCCTCCTGCTTCACCACGGCGGCCGCCTGCTGGGACAGCACGCGGATCTTCTCGTGGCAGTCCTGCCGCAGCAAAGAGGAAGGAGGAGAGATTGTGACAGGAGAACATCAACGGGAGGCGGTCATTGGTGGAAAAGACGCATCCAACCACGTCATCCGTGGAGAAGCTCCCACACAGTTTTTCACAGCGTGCGTATGAAGCAGGATTCTCTTATATTAGGGAAAATAGCAACGCCTGACACTTCCTCTTTAAGTAAAGGTAGGCAAGCTATGTAGTGGAAAAAAAAAACATTTCCCATCTGGGATTAACGATCATCTTATCTTAAGGAGAACTTTGAAAGAACGTTTGCAGTTGTGGCCTTTATGCTCTCCCTACGATCATCTTATCTTAAGGAGAACTTTGAAAGAACGTTTGCAGTTGTGGCCTTTATGCTCTCCCTATGTCTCTGGGACACAGCTGAGTGCAGATGCATAATCTTACCAGAACTCCGTCAAATGACAGAATCGCGGTAAGATTTGCCATCCTTTGGTAACATTTCAAATAACTGTAATATAAACGGAAAAAGTGTGCAACAATTGTGGTCTCTTTGTACCACAGAGCTGCAGGGTGATGCTCTACAGACCCATGTTCAAGTCCTCCTTATGTTTGCCTCCATCGAAGCCTTATCTAAACATTTTAAATAAGTTCAATTCAAATATGTTGAATAAATTACATTCAAATATAACCGAAAAACGGTGTAAAAAGCGTGAATCCCTGTGGAGAAGCGGACAGAAGCTGGAGGTTGACGCCCTGCAGACCCAGCTTCATGTCTTCCTTATGTTTGATAATCCATCAAAGCCTCATGTAAACTTTTAAAAATAAATGATAAAAAATAAATTCAATAAGCTAACACTAACTCTGAACGCTTGTTGCAGCCGCCAACGAGGTGACGTTAATGTCTGCACGCCCAGGACCCCGCCTTTGCCTGCTGCTCGGTTTGTAGTGCACCCAAAGACTCTCCCTGCAGGTGGTGAGCCCACAGGGAGTATGAATGTAAATAGTGAAATGCACAAAAATGTATTTCCTATCAGTAACCAGTCAACTTCAGAAGGTCCCAGGCCTCTACAAACTGGCTTCTCTCTTTGGTTTAGTTGTGTTCAGTGGCACATGTCTGAAGTATGGCTGCATCAGAAGAATTACTAGCTTGTATGTGCATATGTTAAGCCTGGCTGGGTCTTTGTCAGTTTGAACAGTATAGTATGTAATATGTATATAGTGCTGCGAGAGTGAACACAACTTTTATGATATTCATCACCATAGCATATTTTCTTCGTTTTGCCACCCATTCTGTCAGACTGTTTTTGCGTGTCTGCTGCCTGACTCCATGTGAAGCATGGGGGTGGTGGGGGCGTATGTTTCCATGCCTGTGTATAAAGTATGTGGCTGACCCCTGTCAGAGATCTGTGTGTAAACACTGAGCATGTGCTGTCTTGGGGGGCGGCCCCAGGCCCCCCTACCACAAACCCACGCGGTGCAAAGGATTATGGGAACGACTCGCGTTTGGCCCGGGAGTGAGCTTGTGGCACGTCGAAGGGGTGGGGCAAAGTTGAACTTTGGTGAACTTTATGCAAATTGGCACGTCATGCTGCAGTGTGATTGGGTCTCCTTTTGAATTTCATTTCCTGCTTTTAAGCACTTCCATTGAAACATTGTGAGCTCCCACTCGCAGTAACTAGAGAGGGGCGTCGCTGTGCAATGGCCACGCAATGCCAATCGTGGGGCCATTGTGTTTGGTGGGCCCGTGCCAGCCAAGTCAAGACAGGTGTGGAGCTGATGTCACTCTTCTTCTGTGTCACGGTGGAGAGCCTAGCCGCTGCGTGACTCCATCAGAACTTTTTCACAGAACAATGCGTTGTTCAGCTTCACCTCTTCCCAGGTATACAGTCAAGTCAAGTGACTCAGGTGTGTGGGGGTGAGGGGTCAAAGCCCAGTGGGCATCATAGCCCCCGCCTTTTTTAGGCATTCAAAGTCAGTCAGACCAACTAGAGTAGTGCTAGAGACCAGTTATAGTAGGGCTACAGCCAGGTCAGCTAGAGTAGGACTAGAGACCAGTTATGGTAGGACTAGAGACCAGTTATAGTAGGGCTACAGTCAGGCCAGCTAGAGTAGGACTAGGGACCAGCTATAGTTGAACTATAGAGCGACCAGCGATAGTAGGGTTATAAAGAGACCAGTAATTGTAGTGCTAGAGACCAGTTATAGTAGGACTATAAAGAGACGAGTAATAGTAGTTCTAGAGACCGAGCAGAGTGCATGTCAGGCCTCCCTCTATCACCACCATCACCATCACCACCTCCACCGCTGCCTAGAAAGCCATGAGTGTAATTGGCTGCCACTTGTGTCATTTACATGTGTGTGTGATGTGCGAGGCGTTGGAGCGAGCCCCCTGCGTCTCGTGGAGTAATTGGAGACGAGGTCACGTGCATTTGTCCCTTTTTTTTAGAGTGTGAGGTGAGAGATGCTTTAAGTGTTTACACTCAGCGTGTACTCCATCACAGCGCTTGTGTCTGCCCTGCTGTGTGAGTGTGTGTGTGTGTGTGTGTGTGTATTGGTTTGTGTGTGTGTGTGTGTGTTGTTTGTGTGTTTGTTTGTTTCATATCTGGCTGGTGTTGCAGTTGCATGTCGAGATTTCCTGTTGTTTCCATTTTAAACATTCTACTCTGTTTATTTATATTCATCATTTGTGTATCTTCTAACGATTCCATTGTTTTTGCGTTTGCGTTTGCTTTTGACGGAGGTGTTCTGTATAATTATACATTGATTGACTTGACGAGACGATTATTTTGCATTTGGTATCCGGTAATAACTTTTTGCATGACTTGAAATATGCTGCGTTGCTTTCTCAGACTTAACTTAACTTAACTTAAAAGCTTGACTTAAAAGCAAAGATGCTGTCAGGCCTGGGGTGCGGAACTGTGGAAATCCATCAAAACTCTGGAGTCACAGGCTGCTTTTGAGTAAAAGTGTAGAATCTTTTCACAAATGCACACACGTTCTCTTTAAACACATCACTATGCACCTCTGAAACCCACCCCTTTATCTCTCTCAATCTTATTGATGCGTCGATTTCCGGCTACATGCATCCATGTCTCAAGTCTGTGTTGTTTTGGTCTCGTTATGTCAGAGAAAAAAATTATCATTAAGGTTTCTATGCATAAGCTTCACGGCGCCATGGTAGCTAATGCTTAATTACATCCCGTTAACAGTTGTCTGATCAGACATGTTAACGTGTTAAATGTTAATGTTTACATATATCACACCCATATAGCACATGTATCACACCCATAAGCACCTTGAGATTTCACTGTATTTTAAAGTGGGCTACATACATAATATGTTATTAGTGCAACACATTTTGCAATTGGTAATTATTATACGGAATTACTTTTAGTCTATCTGCTTGTTTGTTGTCTGCATTGTCGCAAATGTTCCCGAGTTCAACGGTGGACTTCCTGCCCACAGTAACCATTGTCCTGAAATAGATTTTAGCAGCCGTAAAAAAAATATAGAAAAACAAAACAAACGACTGACCGTATCGCATTCTAAGTGAATCCTCTGATGTTAAAGATTGCCAACCCGGGCCAAGTGAGCGAGTGAGCGAGCGAGTGAGGCGGGATCAGATCACAGAGCCTGTGTTATTATTCCTATTTCCTTTGGTGATCGATTTGTCATATTTCAATTTGAGTTTATGAGCCTGTCACAGCACAACAGAGTATAGCGAAGGGACCTCCGAGTTACAGATGCAGCTGCTACAGAAGGCGCCCAATTTTCCATTTTCAGAAGCGAGCCCACTGTGTGTGTGTATGTGTGTGTGACAGGGTGTGTGTGTGAGTGTGTGTGTGTGTGTGATATTTGTTTCAAAGCCGCGAAGATAAAGATATTGCTTCACTCCAGTAAGCACTGCCATTTACTTCTATAGAGCACAAAGAAAAGCCACAACAACAACAACAACAAAAGAGGACCAGGCGAACCATCAGTCAGTGAGAAATAAGAGGCACAACAAAAGCAGCAGGAAGTTGGCCTCCTTTCTTTCCCACCGTGGCTTTGCTGATTGGTCCGTCAGCTGGCACATCTCAAAGGACTCGGATCGGACCGTCATTTACCAAACACGATGCGATGGAATGCTATTTGTGCGTTCCATTTGTACTCGGAAGTCGGAAGTTTCAGGGGGAACGCCCCCTCAAGTCAGATTTCTAATTCGGAAAGTCGGAAGAATCTCACAACGCCGACTTCGAAACAGTAGTGAAAGCTGTAGTAATATACAGTTTTTTAGCACTTCCGTCTATTTGTGTCTCATTAAATCAGCCATACACACAGTACTGTCCAACTTCTACATTGTTATCAACTGGTATTGCTAACCTGGCTAGAGCAAACCCAAGCACAACAAGTTTTCCTACGGCGTCCGTCTTGGTTTTTCCGACTTGTTGTAACTGGAACGCGGTCAACTTGGGTGTGACGTTATTCCCAGCACCGACTTCCGACTTCCAAGGTAAATGGAACGCAGCACACGAGTCCCTTTGCTAGTCCGTCTAGCTGTTGACCCGGCGGATATAAAGGGGGAAATATCACACGTTTCATCACAGGGCTTTGGTTCGTCTAGAACAGATCGACGCGGAGGCCGAAACTCAAGGAAAAAACAATGATGTGACGGCAGCCGGTAAAAATGACAGGAAATAAGCCGCTAACACCGAGGCTGTTGATGATGGCTCAACAGTGAGGGTTTTATTTATTTTGTATTTACTTTTCAATTCATTATTTAAATGTTTAAATTACATTCATTATTTAAATGTGCTATTGGGCAGACAGCAAACTATCTAGATATTGGATGGTATTATATGAAAGGGAATGTGCATTTCTCTTGTGAAAAAGGCTGACTGTGTGTCTAGTATTGGCCATTCCGCAGAAAGTCCTCTTATTGAGTTGTGGTGGTGAGCCTCATTTATAAC
>PIJE02000625.1:202405-203643 GCA_002895965.2 Coryphaenoides rupestris
GTACAATGGAGCAGCATAATAGATCAAAAGGCACGACACACACACACACACACACACACACACACATACACATACACACACACATATTTCCTCAACTATTCATCATTACACCAGGGCTGCGTCTTTTGGAACAAATGGTTTCCTTTTTTATTTTGGAGGGAAATCACGCAGGTGTGTAATGGATAAGCGTGAACGGGCCTGATTTGCATGGCCCAGTGAATCAATGTTCAAGTTATTTCATCCTAAATTAGACGAATCAATTGGATTGATTTTTGTTCTTATTAAGGCTAAACGTAGGGTAAACCTGCTGCTCCATGTATGTATGTATGTCTCTGTATATTATGTTTGTATATTCATAAAATAATAATAAGTGCACACTAAGGATTGGTTGTGGTGTCTGCTCTTTAAATGAAAGTTAATCAATGAATACTGGAGGGACGGACACACACATACACACACACATACACACCCACACACAAATATACAATCTGCATAACAATTACTTTTTTATTTGCTTGTTCTATTACAATTACCATAGCAAATGTAATCTTTTTCTGTCCATGTGCTTTTCTGAATAATTGAGGACAGAGTTCCTAAATATTAGTGTAAAATCTCCCTTTAGTTCCGCAGGCAATAAGGGTGATGTAGGGAGTGTTCAATGGGACTTGCTAATGTACAAAACCATATCAAAAGACACAGATTTAAAGTATAGCTAAGTTATTCTCATAACTTATGAGAATATTCTATTTGGCTTTAGTCCAGCTTTAGTCAATGTTTGCATGGAACTTGTGAAGTGAAAATCACGTTTTAAGTTTCAGTGTGTTGGCAATCTTACATGTGGGCTCATCGCACCTAAAAGTTAAACTTGTGTAACTTGTATAACTTTCCTGTGTTTTCTAAGTAAATCAACAGTGTAACACTTTGTGTAGAATGAGACATTGTCCCGTTTGGAAAGTCTGGTTGCACGCGATATCGTATCAAACCGACTGAACTGCAAATCTACATGTTGCAGAAAGTTGTCGTGGCGGCACCTGGAGCCTTCAGCTTCATCACAGCTAAGCAGAGTATTCCCCTTTCAGACGCTAAGTAATATTCATCTTCACACACACACACACACGCACACACACAGACACACACACACACACACACACACACACACACACACACACCACACACACACACACACACACACACCACACACAGACACACACACAATGTTACAAGTTACGTTGGTGTTA
>PIJE02000625.1:204304-214388 GCA_002895965.2 Coryphaenoides rupestris
GGCACATGGACTTGCAAGTTTGCTCATGCAGAGCCATGTCAGGTTCATGCGGCCCAGGCTTTTCTTGTTGATCATTTACACACAATACTAGCCAAATTAGCCTAAACCCACCCCCCCCCCCCCCCCCCCCCCCCCCCGCCACCCACACACACACACACACACACACCCACACACACACACACACACACACACACACACACACACACACACACACACACACACACACACACACACACACACACACACACACACACACACACACACACTCACACACACACACACCCACACACACACACACACACACACACACACACACACACACACACACACACACACACACACACACACACACACACACACACACACACACACACACACACACACACACCATGGCTCCCCTACAACAGCCAATGTTTAATCATCATCTGTCACATCCACACCGTTCGCCAGAACCCCAGCCTGCTTGGTGGGCCTGTGTGCTCCTCTTGGCTTCCCCTCTAGACAGACAGACAGACAGGCAGACAGACAGATTACATAATAATAATAATAATAATAATAATAATATAATATATATATTTTGAAATGGGCCATTCACTTTTGGTACTTTAAGTATATTTTGATGCTAATACTTTTAATTAAGTAACATTTTGAATGCAGGACCTTTACTTGTAACAGAGTATTGGTGGTATTACTACTTTTACTTCAAAAGATCAGAGTAGTTCTTCCACCACTAATCAGGAGCCTGTGCCGGGTTGTAGGTGTAGGCCTCATAACGACCCACACCCAACCCCAACCCCAAGCAGGCCAGGCCTCCCTGTGTGTGGGACCACATACTGGCTCTCACACGCCCCCCGTGGTGAGACATCGAGCCTCCAGATTGTGAGGGGACGGTGTCTGAACCAGAACCATCATCTGCTGGCGACAACACCACGCAAACACAATTACATCATAAATAATAACGAGCTCCACCCCCCAGGATGGGAAATGGGACTCATAATTATGACGGCGTAATCATGACCTGAATTGGCGTCGAAGAAACGTAATAGAATTTTTGCATTCTACATCAAACTGGCGGTGAGGCAGGGATGATTAGAACAGAGGAAACTATGATACGAGTGACCAGAGCAGAATATTTACAACCAGGAGTCGGTGAAGAGATCAGTTGAGCAATTAGCTTTTTTTCACCTTAATTGACCCCAGTGCACATAGCCAGCTGCTTCATGCATTTCACGGTCGGTGATTAATTGTGTGAAATCATAAAAAGGTTGATTATAGTCATTCATGGTGTGGCCTGAGGTTTCTGTGTCTGACACCGACAATATTGTAATTATTTATTAGAAATGAGCCAAGCAAAGGTGACGACCAGAGAAATGACCTGCAGTTTTCATGATCTATTCTTTCATAGAGGAGGGCTAATGAGAGGTTAGTGTTTCAGCTAAGTACAACTAAATGTGTGATAACAACCCAAATCAACCCATTTAGTCACCGACCCAACATGGGTATATTTTAAGTATATTATAAGTATATTCTTTAACGCACTTGTTTTCTTGCCTCATACTGTATAATGTGTGAACTGAACTGTGTTTTAAAAAGTGATTCGCCCCAACTCACCTGTTAGAGCCCACTCAACAGCAGATTAATTCGCTATAAAACCTGTATAGTGTTATTATTCACGACCGACTACTCACAGCCAATCAAACAATCACATTTTTATTCATCTCTAATAGGTTAGATTTTCCTCATCTTAAAGGTGCATTGTGCAGTAAGCCCTCTCCTCATACTTCCAATTATGTCATCATCTGCAAAGCTATCGAGTAGCCAGAATCTGTCAAGTGACGGTCTTAGGAATATAGTTAATTATTTGGTTATTTAATTAATTAACGTAAGGCTTTCTGGCTCCGACAAAACTTTTCGACACAAATTTAAGGCTAATTGAGGTAAAACGCGCTAAATGTTGTTCCTAAATCAAAGAGCTTCCGCATTTCAATCAATGTATGTGGGTTGGCTCCAGAATGGCCCTTGCTTTCGTGCAATGCGGTAATTGTTTTGAAAAAGGTACAGATGAGGTACATTTTGCGGCCCACTTCACCAACAGTAAAGGAGAAGTAAGCGCAAAATATGCTCAATTTAACTGTCCTCCTCGCCCTCCTCGTCCTCCTCGTCCCCCTCGTCCCATCTGTTTGTTGATGTCTTTTGTCTGTCTAATCCCCCCACTCCCTCCAGAATTACCACGGATGTTCATTTTACACCACTAAGAAATTGCATTGACGGAATACAAATGTTGCGTCTTCTGAGTGTTACTGATCAAACCGACGGCTATTTCTCCTGACGTCTTTATGGTTCCGACGTCTTGAAGGATTTACATTTTTAAGATTAAACGCAACTCTGGAGAATTAGTACTTTGTTCCCGTTCGCTGTAAGAGCGCAGTAAATTTAAAGTGGGCTGGTAGAAAATTGCAGCTAAATCATCCTTCAATGCTTTTTTTATTTATTTATTTTTTTTCAAATTGTATCCCGTGAGATTTCATTTTTCATTTTCCTCTCCCTGTCTCCGTCTCTCTCTGTGTCACCATCTGCTGCCCCGCCCCCCTCTAATTAGATCTGTATTTACTCCATGGGCCAGGAGACACTCACTATTGGTGCACAGGTAGCACTGGAAGGTGTGTCCAATTACCTGTTACCTTTGGCTGAGCGCTTCAAACAATCGTCCCCACGTAGCAAGGTTAATGACTGCGTACACACATTACATTTACATTTAGGGCATTTTATCCAAAGCGACTTACAAAGAGTACATTTATTGAAGGAGACAGCAATATATCACTGTGGTACATAAAGATAAGAATAGAGCAGGTTTCAAGTATTCATAGTTATGAGGCTAATAGAACACGTTTCATAATTGCTACGTAGCCTGCATAATAGCATACAATATGCTGAACAGTGCCAAGTATTATTAATAATGCCAAGACGTACAAACATGCAAGTTAGTGCTAGGGTTAGGAGAGGAATATATGTATATGTATGTATAGTACATACAGAGTTGACCAGCGTGCTTCTGGGACTCATTGCTCAGGGAGTCTGTGGGTGTGGACGGCGTCTTTTGGTTCTGCTGCCAGTGGCTGCTCTCTGCTTATCATTGCAGACTGCTTGGTCAACACACACACACACACACATGCTTGCTCCATAGTATGCAAATCGTGGCAGCCATACTTTCTGCCTGTGCAGCATCTTTACCCAGAAGCCTTTGGGTGTGATGTGGTCAGAAATATTTTTATTGGATGCGCTTATACTTCTCAAATTATATTTCTTCAATTGTATTTATTATTATATATTATATGATATTATATTATGTGTGTGCCTCTTCTCGACTTTTAGCATGTGATGCTTAATGACGTGATTTACACTTTTGCCCATCATTTAGAGCTCTACTCTACTACTAACTCTTTACTTTTGAACCGTATTGGAATCGGTCTTAGTAAGACCCAATGAGGCTGTCAATGCAACATGTTCGACTCTAATGACACTGGACCAAGTTCAGAACATTCTGGAAGGTTTACTGGGCATTATTGACACCCCTTACATCTAAATGGAAATTTAAGTAAAAAAAACAATGTGGTCCGTCCTTTTAAACAGTTATATGCAAATTAAAATGTTTGTATTTACCCCCAAAAACATTTCTATGAGTGGCTATTGTGCAACTCACTGCTACCTGGAATAATCAAATCATTTGGTTACTGAGATGAATGAGTATGAAAAGTATAGAAAATGCTATAAAAGACACAGAAAACAATATGTGGTATAAAATAATTTTTATTATTAGAAGTAGTACTGATCGTTGCTTCCTGCTTGTGCCAAGTTTGGACGCTCTCTGCTTTTGCTCTCTGCTTTGCTTTGTATCTCTGTTTCTTTCTTCTCTATTTTTCCAATTTGCTGTCCTCTCTATTGATTTTTCCTCAATATTTTTGGCAATCGTTAACTGTTTATTGTATACTGAAACAATTGTATAATTGGACACTGCAGAGCCAAGTTCCCTCCAGATATGTGGTGAGCGGTGTCATGGTGTGAGTCTTGGTGGTGAGAACGCAGCACAACAAGACGTTGCGTGAGAGAGAAGGCTTTGGTTGCAGACCACCTGCAACCAATCAGCAGCTATTTCAACAACCGCTAGTGTCTGTCGTATCCTGAGAGGTGGATGGAGTGTGTGAGCAGAACTGCAGCGCTGCAGATAAGGAATGCATTTCTCCACGTCGCCGTCTCACAGAGAGAGCAGAAGACCGGTGTCAAATCTCCTCTTAATTGCTCAACATGGGCAAAATTGTAAATCACGTCATTAAGCATCACAAGAAATATAATTTGAGAAGTATAAGCGCATCCAATAAAAATATTTCTGACCACATCACACCCAAAGGCTTCTGGGTAAAGATGCTGCACAGGCAGAAAGTATGGCTGCCACGATTTGCATACAATATTGGAGAAATCACTGTAGCAGACAGCAGCCTAGTGTAAGGTTAGCATAAATTACACTTTTAAATCACGGAGATATATACCCGGGCGGAGATACATTTCCCAATTTCCGTAAGATCAGCCATTGGCCTTGACAGTGAGTATGGATGAATGCCATTAAGCAGCAGAAGGTAAACTTTTTTGTGTTTACGATTCTCCTAACTAACATTTTACTATCAACAGTAAAATGTATCCGCAATGACAAATGATAAGTCAAATGAGAATTTAATGACAAGTGTTTTATGTGTGTGTGTGTGTGTGTGTGTGTGTGCGAGTGTGTGTGTGTGAATAGGCATTTGAAACAGTGCTGTGTCGACGTTGAGGGGTTTTCACAGACTGTGTTAAGGGTTTGGGAAATTGGAAAATCTATTCACAAAGCTGCTGACAGCTTGTATAGAAACAGTAGATTTGTGTCAGCAGCCAGCAGCTGCTAGACAGCTATATTTGCTCTTCAGTTAAGAGGGGGAGTCGACCTTATTGATAAAGATGACATATTGATCCAGGTGCACTTACTTTTGCTACTGTGATTGATGGACAGACGACAGGTCTCAAGGAGGCAAATCATCAGTTTCCAATACGAAAGAAGAAGATTATTAAGTGTGCAATACAAATCCAAGTTCAAATGTAATATATTAATATATAAAATACATATCATGCAGTTGGTTGGATGGATGACATTTTTATTTTTATACATTTGGCTTCAATGTTATTAATAACGGTTAAAAGGTACAAATGGTACACAATTTGCTGTACTAAAGAGATTATTAGAGATTAAGGAAACATGCTTAAGATGTATGTTCTTCTTTGAAATTTCCAGGCCGGGCCGGGAAGTTTGTTTTTGTTTTGGATTGTGTGTTATTCTCAGAGTTGACTCCGCCCACTTCCCATTTCGACACCCCCGGTTGCCAGATATGAAAGAAGTAGGCACACAAACACACGCTGCAGCCATGGAAGCAAGCTAAAAAAAACTGGATGGAAAGGAGATAGGACTAGATTCAAGCTGACCGTCCACAGCGGAAGGGTTTCAAGATGGATGCAGAGTTGTCTAATTCCTTTGTCGTGTCGTTTTGAAATGACAAGCCAGCTCAGTGTCTCAGTGCCCGGATCGCTCGTAGAGTCACACAGATCACGGCTCTGAATTTATAAATGACCACAGTGTTCTCTGGAACTCTTCATCTAGCCACCTTCAACATAATATTGGTATTTTTAGTGCACTGTTTAAGTGTTGAAGTTACAGTCCATTTACGAGACAAGTAAGTAAAGTAAACACACACACACTGATAGACGTGCATTGCACACATGCAAATAAGAGAAGGCAGGTGATCAGTTAATTGACAACACCTGCCACTAACTCACCTGTCCCCTGTCAGGTCCCGAGAGCCACTCCCCCTCCTATCTATCCCCTATGAACCAATCACACACACACACACACACACGTGAACGCTGACACACACACACACACACACACACACTGATACACGCACACATACATACGCACACACACACACACATGCTGACACATACACACACACACACACACACACACATGCTGACACACACACACACACACACACACACACATGCTGACACACACACACACACACACATGCTGACACACACTACCCTGGAGGAGGTAGTGGCAGATGGGTCAGATAGCTTTGCTTTGTTTTACAGAAAGCAATTTAAAGAGAGCACATGATTCTGTACGATGATAATGACGTCAGTCCAACATGGCGGCGTGGCTGTTTGACGCCGTGCTCCACTTTTTAAATTGCTTTCTGTCAAGCAAAGTACGCTGTCTGAGCCATTATCAGCTCTGTGTGAGTTCACATCTTTTAACAAACTCATCGGAATACTATCTAAAGGTTGGCAATATTGGAAATTAATAAATAAATAGTTAAAAATAAGTTATGAAAACTGCTTTAATTTGTCTATATATTTGTATATTTTAACATATACTGTACCTGGGAAAGAGAGCAGAATTTTACATAGAATGCACACGCACGAACACACACACACTGACACACCCCTCCTCTTACTAACAAATCCCAAGTGAAGCCGTGGATCTGAGCGTTCAGGAGTCAGGCGGAGTCAGCCAGGTGCAAATGTAATCCCCCCAACATGACCAACAAAGTACCTGCACATGGGCTCGAACCAAAGCCAGGATATCCCGTATGGATACGCCCCCTATAGCCCATTAAAAGACCCGCTGTCTCTGCTTCTAAACTTAGACCAAACACTTTGACTTCCAAAAGCAGAGCAAGTGGTATAATGGGTATCATTAAGAGCAGTGATGGACAGGAGTGTGTGCCCTTTCCAATGAACCCTATACACGTTCACGTTCATATCTGTTCCACTTCTAAACTTAGTGTGGCAGGAGCTTTTTAAGTGATTGGCCCCAACGTGAACTGTATCCATCTGTCATCGCTTCTTTCAACCTCCTCCTGCTCTCCCACTCACCGCCAGGGAATGGATTAGCCGCGTCAGCCGCAGTGGCAGTGCCCGCCAAAGATATGGGATTGCTGTGGGATCTGCAATCCCGTCCTGTTCTGGATCTGCTGCATTTTTAAGAAAGGTCAATAGATTAGATTAGATTAGATTAGATTAGATTCAAATTTATTGTCATTGCACAGCACAAGTACAGTGCAGCAAAAAGAAGTGGAGTGCAAATGAGGCAGTAAAGTGCATAGTAATATACAGTGTACAGTGGTTAAATAGGATATAGAGCAGTCTACTAGGTATAATATATAGGTGTATATACAGTATATTTATGTACAGAGATATGGCTTTGTCTTTCATTCATTCCCGGGACAAATGGGCAGTTGTCAGGGGTATTTATCGACTCCACCTCTGATCGGCAGTGACGGAAACATGACAACTGGGTGGACAGGCTCATTTTTGACCCCTTTCCCGGCGCCATGCTACAACTCCATCAGTAACTTCTGCGACTCTTTGTCATCTCAGCAACAAATTCTATCCGTCTCCGCCATGCAAGCGGCGCTCGAACATCGTTCCAAATTACAGACTTTGAAAGAGTCTCCATGCTGCTTTTTACTGCTTTCTAACCCTGTTTTCTGGCACGTTTGTGACAAAGAAACCAAAGGCATACTCATCTACGGTCAATGGTAAAAGAAGTCAATCGCCTATTAATAGCAGGGGTCAACTAGTCACCTATCTCCCGTGAACTCTGATAGGCAATATGCCGCGACCCCAAAGTTGGACAACACCGGTGTACAGTGAAACAAAAACAGAAGTACTATGAGTACTATGAGCGCTTGATTCCAAGATGGCGGCGCGTACACATCGCGAGGCCCAGCGTCTCAAAATTAGCGGTGATATACCTAATTATTCTAAGTCTGTTCACACAGAACAGTCTTGCTTTCATAACGTACACCCAACAGGCCCTTTTTGAAATTGGATTACGAAATTCTGGCAACTTTATCGGCGATCCTCAGCTCCCCGCTGAAACGCCGGTGAATCTCATCACAGCACGGCCGGCTGGTCAGGCTCATCGCCCGCGGAGAGACCCTAAACAAAGGAGAGGTAGACGGGGAGGGCTACGGGCTAAGCTAAGAGCTAACCCACATCGCCCGTCGCTACCCAGTGTTTTCCTCGCCAACGTACGGTCTCTGGCAAACACAATTGATGAACTACGGCTGCGGATCATCAACCATAAATGTCATGGGAGTTGGCAGTAGGACCCAATCGCAAGACTCAGAACTCGGAGTTATGCAGCACAGAATATTTATTTATAATACAAACGGAGAGGAACCGGGAGTGAAGCCAGCGGGACGGGTGGTGAGCGCGGCGGGCAGATGCAGGAACCGGCAGGCAGAGAGAGACGGGCGGGCAGACAGGTAGGGAGATGAGCTGGCTGGAGACGGACAAAATCCATACGGGGAGAATCAACAGGTAGAATTACCAACAATGATCCGACACTCGTGGGTGGAAAGCCGGGGCTTTATGCCCGCGATAATTGCTCGTTGCGGACAGCCGCGAACATAGCGCAGGTGCCGCTAATCGTCCAGGGCGGCACTGGCGCCTGGGAGCCCCGCTAACCCTCCAGGGGCGGCATTGGCGCCCGGGAGCCCGGAGCCACGATCGGGATCGTGACAGTACCCCCCCCTCAACGGGAGCCTCCTGGCGACCCACGATGAGCGGCCGGCAACCGTCGGGTGGACGACCCGGAGGCTGGGCGGAGGACCGAGCAGGGACCCTCCGGCGGACGACCCGGAGGCTGGGTGGAGGCCGAGCAGGGACCCTCAGGCGGACGACCCGGAGGCTGGGCGGAGGCCGAGCAGGGACCCTCAGGCGGGCGACCCGGAGGCTGGGTGGAGGACACCGGCGCCGTCGGAGCGGGGACCGGGGCTGGCTGGCACCTGGGAGCAGGTACTGGTGGGAGCTGCTGTGGTCCAGCCGGGACCGGGACCAGGGATGGGTGGGACCTGGGAGCAGGGACTGGTGGGCGCTGCCGTGGTGCAGCCGGGACTAGGACCAGGGATGGGTGGGACCTGGGAGCAGGGACTGGTGGGAGCTGCTGTGGTGCAGCCGGGACCAGGACCAGGGATGGGTGGGACCTGGGAGCAGGGACTGGTGGGCGCTGCGGTGGTGCAGCCGGGACCAGGACCAGGGATGGGTGGGACCTGGGAGCAGGGACTGGTGGGCGCTGCGGTGGTGCAGCCGGGACCAGGACCAGGGATGGGTGGGACCTGGGAGCAGGGACTGGTGGGCGCTGCGGTGGTGCAGCCGGGACCAGGACCAGGGATGGGTGGGACCTGGGAGCAGGTACTGGTGGGAGCTGCTGTGGTCCAGCCGGGACCGGGACTCTGGGAGGCTGGGACCTGGGAGCAGGGACTGGCGGGCGCTGCGGTGGTCCAGCCGGGACCGGGACTCGGGGTGGCTGGGACCTGGCAGTAGGGACCGGCAGGAGCTGCTGTGGTCCAGCCGGGACCGGGACTCGGGGTGGCTGGGACCATGCAGTAGGGACCGGCAGGAGCTGCTGTGGTCCAGCCGGGACCGGGACTCGGGGTGGCTGGGACCATGCAGTAGGGACCGGCAGAAGCTGCTGTGGTCCAGCCGGGACCGGGACTCGGGGTGGCTGGGACCAGGAAGCAGGGACCGGCAGGAGCTGCTGTGGTCCAGCCGGGACCGGGACTCGGGGTGGCTGGGACCATGCAGTAGGGACCGGCAGGAGCTGCTGTGGTCCAGCCGGGACCGGGACTCGGGGTGGCTGGGACCAGGAAGCAGGGACCGGCAGGAGCTGCTGTGGTCCAGCCGGGACCGGGACTCGGGGTGGCTGGGACCATGCAGTAGGGACCGGCAGGAGCTGCTGTGGTCCAGCCGGGACCGGGACTCGGGGTGGCTGGGACCATGCAGTAGGGACCGGCAGGAGCTGCTGTGGTCCAGCCGGGACCGGGACTCGGGGTGGCTGGGACCATGCAGTAGGGACCGGCAGGAGCTGAGTTGCGAGCATGGCTAGCTGGTTGGTGAGTTTGTCGAGTGCTCGCTGCAACTCGCCCTGGTTGACGCGTGCCTTCCATAGTACGGCGGATCCCGAGTCTGAGTCTGCTGGGTCCATTATTGG
>PIJE02000625.1:215817-257286 GCA_002895965.2 Coryphaenoides rupestris
ACTCCCTTTACCACGACTGCAACTGCAGCACTATACATGGCACCAACACCATCATCAAGTTCGCAGACGACACAACGGTGGTGGGCCTCATCAAAAACAACGATGAGGCAGCCTACAGGGAGGAGGTCCAGCACCTGGTGGCGTGGTGCGCCAACAACAACCTGGCCCTCAACACCAAGAAAACCAAGGAGCTCATCGTGGACTTCAGGAAGACCAGAGCTGGCGTGCACGCCCGGTCCTCATCAACGGGGCGGAGGTCGAGCATGTCTCCAGCTTCAAATTCCTGGGGGTCCACATCTCCGAGGACCTCTCTTGGACCCTCAACACTGCCTCACTGGTCAAGAAGGCTCACCAGCGTCTCTTCTTCCTGAGGAGACTGAGGAAAGCCCACCTGTCCCCTCAAATTCTGGTGAACTTCTACCGGTGTGCCATTGAAAGCATACTCACCAACTGCATCACAGTGTGGTACGGCAACTGCACTGTTTCAGACCGGAAAAGCGCTGCAGAGGCGTGGTGAAGACCGCCAACGCATCATCGGATTACCACTCCTGCAATAGAGACTACCCAACACAAACGGTGTCTGAGGAGGCACGTAGCATTACCCAAGACACCTCTCACCCCAACCATGGACTGTTTGCCCTCCTTCCCTCTGGGAGGCGCTACAGGAACCTTCGTTCCAAGTCAAGCAGGCTCAGGAACAGCTTCTTCCCCTCAGCTGTCATCTCCCTGAACTCTGTACCACGATGACAGCCCCCCCCCCACCTTGCCTATACTCTAGGCTCCGCTGCCCACCGTATGAACTCTGACCTCTGTTGACTATATCATATCACCATCAATGTCTTCTACTGCCTTGCACTGTAATCACAACATTATTGTTTACATACCTGTATGATAGCCATGTACATTTCTACTGTACTTACCGTATATATATTTATTTTACATATTTACAACCCCTGCTCATTACCTTTTGATACTGTATACTTACCGGAATATATATCTATATATTGTGACACACTCTGGGGTTTTGTTGAGTGTGCACGTGACTGAAAACAACAATTCAAAGTTCCACACCCATATTTATATGAAAATAGGTATTTTATTGCCTGTAATGGGGAGGGAAATATAATATTATATAATATCAGTCCAGAGTTCGTAATCCAAGATTGATTGATTGAAACCTTTATTTATCCCTTTACCAAGAGAGTAGTTGTAGTCCATAAGCAGGGGTTATCACACCAGGAAGAAGTCTCATATGGTCCAGGGCAAGGCAGGCGGGAGGGTAGTCAGGCAGGCGAGGGTCATACACAAGACGGGTTCTCAGACAGTCAAAAGGTCAAGGCACACAGCCACTTCTGGTAGTCTCAGAACTCACACACAGCGTCTTTGTCTCCACTCTTCCTCCTTCTCTTCCTCTCCCACGTCTGTTCCTTCTTCCTTCTTCCTTCTCCCACTTCCACTTCCTCTCCCTCTTCCTCTTCCTCTTCCTCTTCCAACTCTCTCTCCTCCACTCTCTTCTTGACTCTCTACACCACCCAGGTCCTCTCTTATTTATTTCCTGTATGCCAGGCTGATTGCCTGCCTCAAAACCCTTGTCTCACGGGCTCCCTCTGGGGGCCGAATGGGGAATTTCAGCTCCCCATACTGTTTCCACAGCTCTCCTCCTATGCTCCTCAGTGGCCGGCTGCCACAATATATATATATATACTATAATGTATACTTGTATACTTCATGGTCAGGGACTGAACAGATGTTATGGGGTATTTTGTCCAGTGGGAAGGCGCTTTATAAGCCACAGGTTTATTTGGTGACACAAAAGAGTAGTCATGTCTCTGCATACAAACACATTTTCTAATGATTTGTAGCCACGAGCAAACTTCTGCTAATCACCTAGAGAGGCGTGCGATGCACATATGTTCACTGGGACAGTGATATTATAGGCGGGTGCTTGATTGCCTGTTTAAACTATGTCTTTTAGACAAGTTGTGAATGTCTTTTAGACAAGCAGATGCCCAAGAATAAGTAAGAAAGCTGGGAACGGTTGAGTATTCAGAGGACACCATTCACCCTCTGTTGTTGTTGTTGTTGTTGGACATCACTTGGAAATGTCATTTGTCGCATGAACAAATCCTAGTCCTGGTCTGTTATTCAGGATGTGTCTTTACCCATGAATACATGTCATGGCTGTGAGTCACTTAAAAGCATTGACAAAACAACGACAGCACAATTCATACAAATACCCACCCGTCTGTGGGGCATTCACATTACAAAGCCGTCCCTGTATATCAAGATCTCAGCCACACCTGTCACTCACCCACCTCCTTATCAGTTGTGAACAGAATAGAATTGTGTTAAAGGACCGAATACAGACAGGAAAGATTGGAGAAGATACTAGAATAGAGAGAGAACAAAATCAAACCTGAGGAAGAGATGACAGAATAGATGTGAAGAACAGAAGAGAGGAGAAGAACAGAATAGAGCTGAGGAACACAATCGAGGAGGAAGAAATGACAGGACAGAAGTGAAGAACAGAATAGAGGAGGAAGAGATGACAGAATAGAGCTGAGGAACACAATCGAGGAGGAAGAAATGACAGGACAGAAGTGAAGAACAGAATAGAGGTGAAGAACACAACAGAGGAGGAAGAGATGACAGAATAGAGGTGAAGATCAGAGGACATAAGAGAACACAGGGGAACAGAAGAGAGAACAGGACAGATCGGAGGCGAGGGGAGTAGGATAGAGGAGCAGAAGACAATAGGAGGCGTACATCCGTTGGCTGTGGGGCCTGTAGATCATCACGGCAACAGGGAGTCCCCCTCCCTTGGCTGCGGACGCTCTATGCTACAGAGTAAAGTGTAGTACAGTAAAAGAGCCGTCGTATATCTCTCTCTCTAAGAGGCCCTAATAAAGATGTATGCTATCTATTTTGCCAGGCCTGTGTACCTGGCCCGCTCGTCTCCAGGGCCAGACATAAAGAGACGGGGGGAAGAGTTAAGCGTAGCCACAGCTCCTGAGGGTCTGAGTCTTGGCTCGTTTCAATGCCAGCACGCCGAATGCACTCCTGGTTTGCACACACACACACACACACACACACACACACACGAGAGGGGAAAGAATGCAGGCTCTGATAAATAAATGGATAAATCAGTTTCTTTCTTCTAAATGGCATGCATTCCTGTTTCTAAAGGGCAAGCTATTCTGTGTTTTTTCCTAAAGCACATCCAAGCTAAAGGTGTGAGGGCCCCGGTGGATGGATTCATGGACGGCTCATGTACAGCATATTTTCCATGTGTAACGACAACAGACACACAGGTAATAAAGAACAATAAGTACAATAATAAGTCTGCAATAATTCTAATAATAGATATATAATTATACTTAAATACATCTAAAACACAGGCTTTGAATGAATAGCATTGATTAACTTCAGTATTGCAATCAGTTCAATAACGTTAATTAAAACGTATTATTAATATTATTAATATTATATATTACGAACGGTATGACTCAATGGTAAGAACGTTGTAACAGCCAACCCAGTCCAACCAGCAGTTTTAGCACCTTGGGCCCCCGAGATTGGGCCCTCAGGAAGCCAAACAAAAGTGTTGTACAGTCCTGGGAATACTGTGTGGGAAGTTGATGGCTGCATCAAGAGCACACTAGAAGTTAAATGTCATAGTGCCACACCACACTCGTACGTCGTCAGGGGTTCGTTGAAGCCCTTGTTAGATCCACAGGCAGATAGGGGAATTATGTCTCATCCCCACAGGATCCATGAAGTGCTGAAGCTGAAGGAGGACCACCCCGAGATGTAGCCAAAAGTGTCCAATGGTTTGGGACTAAGCTCCAAGAGCCTTACACTATTGAGTTGGAGAACCACGCCGAACCGTCCAGACCTTGCCATGGTCAACGTTTGCTCTCTGAAGCAAAGGTCTGGACGACTGCTATTTGGAATATCTTCCATTCAATGCAGAATGTCCTAGATGAAGAACTTTAATAGGGGTCTTATGTCATCTTTTTGGCATCTGGTCCTACAGAGCCTACAACAAGAGAGTCTCACACTGAATGAGAAGTGTGAACTTACAAGGGACACAAAATAACAACCAGTGGAATCGAGCCAGGCCCAGCGAAGGTCAACGTTATCAAGGAGATGCCAGAACCACAAAATGTTGCAGACATCCGTCAAGTCCTCGGGTATGGCTCGCTATTTAGCAAAGCTCCTTCCCAATCTCGCCTCACCACTGGAAGTGGTCCTCTGTGACATAAATGACTGCTGTGGGGGGGGGGGGGGTGCAGCAAGTGCAAGCTTTTCAGAAACGTAAAGAGAGTTCACCAAAAGTCCTGGCTCAGTACTGACCTGCTGCTGAAACACTGGCAGCTGGAGATGCATTGTCAAGTGGGCCGGTTTGGACCTGTTTTGATGCAGAAACAGACAGACGACACCAGGAAGCCAAACCACCTACATCTCCAGAAGAGTAACAGAGACAGAGAAACGGTGCACACAGATTGAGACGTTAGCTCTGACCTGCAGCATCTGAAGGTCTCTCGTCATACCTGCGTGGACTACAGTTTACAATCAGGACTGACCACAGGCCTGCTAAGTTCCAGAAGGGGTGGATACAACTTCCACAACAGACCCTGAGATTCTGTCTACGCCTGCTCAGATGCACATGTATCGTTGAGCTTGTTTCCTGGGAAGTCACTCATCACGACTGACACACTCTCACAGGCTCCAGTGTGAGATCTGCCAACAATGGTTCACTGTTGGATGTTCACTGTTGCTGCGGATGCTGTGCGAGCTGCTATTCCCGCTTCAGAGACCCGCGTACAAGCAGATCGTCGACACACAACACACTGACAAGACATGCCAGCGTGTGATTCATTCACAAAGTTCAGAGGGTGTCTGCTACTGGAGAGCAAGAAAAGCACAGTCCTCACACAGTGGACCACCTGCTGCTAAAAGGCCAAAGACTTTAAATAAGTTAGAAACAGTAGTAGTAGTTGTAGTAGTAGTCAGGAGCAAAGAAGGCTTTTCTTATCTCAGACTATAAACATTAGGTGGGCTAGCTGATGAGGGCAAAAAAGTGGATTGTTTGGTTGAATTCATGTTATGTGAAATAACATTGGACATTGCATGTATTTTTGTAAAAGTTTAATTATTTTGCTAAAAACAATGATAAAAGATGCTATTTCAACAATGCTGGAACAGCCAATATTTTCTAGTTCGAAATTTCCATGCTGGGAACTCTCATTTTAGTTTTTGTCTGTGTGATTGACTATTCTCAGAGTACCCCAGGTTGCCAGATATGAAACAAATTGGCACACCAACACAGCACAAATTAAGATCAATACTTGGCTAATTACCTTTTTGTTTTTGTCAATTGTAAGGACAAGGCATTCGGAGCTCTGATAATTAAAGACAGGCGAGAGGAGACGGAAGGTGAAGGAAATCACCTTCTGTGTGAGTGAACAGCAGGAAGTTGTTGTCGTCGTATAGAAACCCCGACTGTTGGTGAAGAGGGCGGCGAGAAGGTGCCCGGAACAGATTGTTACAGAAAACAAGTAAATAAATACACACGGCTAAGCCAAAATGTTCGCGAAACAGATTGTGAAAAAGTGGTGGGATCATTATATGTAATGACATCACTCAGAGACTGACGGCTGAGTGAAGGGTTCCTTCAGGCTGGAACACAGACAGACAGACTGACAGACTGACAGACAGACTGACTGACAAATCACCAGAGAATTTACCCACGTTGCAATTTCCTACAGTAGAATGTTGGCTCGGGTGTTTGTGTCCGGGTTAAGTGATGCAGGGATGGTGTAACATTGCTGACAGACGGCAATAGAAGGTGGGTGGCTGAATGTGAATTGGCTTTTCTGTGTGTGTGTGCATGCGCGTGTGTGTGTATGTGCGTGCGTTTGGTGTGTGTGTGTGCATGTGTGTGTGTCACATCACCCCCATCCTCAAATCACTTCACTGGCTCCCCGTCTCACTTAGGATTGAGTTCAAGGTCTCCCTCCTCACCCACCAGTGCATACACGGAAATGCCCCCCCGCTACCTCAAGGAACTCCTTACCCCTCAGACCTCCTCACGTACCCTCCGCTCTGCAACCACCAACCTCCTCAAACCCCCCAGGACCAAGCTCCGCACCATGGGGGGGATCGGGCATTCTGCTCGGCCGCTCCCAGCCTGTGGAATGCTCTCCCCGACTACCTGAGGGCACCACAGACTGTGGATGCTTTTAAACGAGGCCTGAAAACCTACCTTTTCTCCAGAGCCTTCTGCTAGATTTTTATTTTTCATGTTTTATACTTAGTTTTTAGCACTTTCATGCTTTTTAATCTGTAGCACTTTGAGTTTTTCTTAAATGTAAAGTGCAATACAAATAAAATTTATTATTATTATTATTATTATTTATTATTGTGTGTGTGTGTGTGTGTGTGACTCAGCCAGTCAAGAGGGCGTCACTGATCGACAGAGGATCGAGGGCAAACAACAGAAAGATAATTAGTATTGACCCACTCGCACAATAAGAAACACACACGCACACACACACGCACGCACGCACGCGCGCGCACGCACGCACGCACGCACGCACACACACACACACACACACACAGACACATATGAGTTGTGTGGATATAATCAAAGGCCTTGGTAAATGTGTTGGGAGTGGATGCTGATAATTTACTTTGAATTTTCAATTCCACATTCCACTTGGAATCATAATTACAGTTAACCTCTGAGTCCTTCCTCTAAGCATTGTTACAATTGTCACAATCAATCATCAGCACTGCTGCTCTTACTGTTACTGTTCATAATTCTACATTAAAATGCAGGAATATAAGAAATTATGATTGATCTTGAAATATGGTAATATGTCTTTTATAATCTTCAATGTAGTCATCTACGCCACATATCACATATACTCTAACAATAAAAGGTAGATGTATTGCATTTATAGAGCGAAAGTATACACATTGGTACACCGACGGCGGTGTCAACCATGCAGGATGACAGCCAGCTCGTCAGGGTCGCCCCTCCCTAAACGCAGAACACGCGCTGTGTGTAGGGCCTCACATTCCACGGGGGGGTCACATTTTGCGCGATGGGCCGCATTTTGGGCAATATTCGCGCCACCGTGAGGCGTGCGTTGGGCACCGAGTCAACTCGAGGCAGGAGAGAAAGAGGCCTGTAATCTGACACCGTACGCGCCGCTGCAATGATTGACACCAATTCGACATCTGACCAATCAGTGGTCGGATGCACCGGCAGGCACTTGCAGAGCTGCAGGTGAAGAGATGGCCTCTAAAAGACATCATGAGTCGGGAGCAAGAAAAAAAATCTAAACAAGAAGAAGCTCGTGCTTCACTTGAAGGTGGATGTGTTGTTGAAATGAAAATGTAAAGCTTTGTGGCATAAACACCTCAGCTACTACTCAGACATAGCATAACTTATGCCAGGTGTGTTGAGCATTTCATCTAGAACATTGTTCATTCTAATGTGCATTCACCTAAAAAAGAAAAAAAAAGAAGAAGCACAAAGTCGAAACCATGGCGATAACAACCCACCTCACACACCTTTGGAGGACTCTCAAAAAAATCATAGTGTTCACTTTCACATTCAGCCATGCCTGGTTATGTAGTCGCTATGAAGTCTGCTTTAATGACGATGGAGTTACGATGGTGCTCCATGATTTCAGTCAGTCTGCCTTGGTTGCATACGTTTAATGACCTGGTTTCATCTCCTATTCCTCTACATTCCCCCTGTTCTTCCTCCCATCCTCATCTGCCTAATTCACCTTCATGTTTTACATGAGGTGATTCTGATCCTCAGACCGTCTCGCTGTCTTCACTCCTGGCGCCCTTGTGCCGCTTCCTGCAATCTAATTGAATAAGACCTAGAAATCATCCTTGCACCTAGGTAGCTCCCTTCCTCTCTCATTGAAAGCCGATACGTATGTATTTTGTATTTGTGTCGCCACCGTAGACAAAACGTCAGATACTGCGGACATCTCAATCCTGGACTTTTTTGCTTTATTTTGCTGTGTGATTCTGTGGAGGACCCAGAAGGGGTCCTCCATAAAGGGGAGGAGAGTTCAGGACCATGGACAACGCCCATTCCCTCCCACTCACGTTCCTGGGAGAAGTAGCTCAGGAGGTAAGAGCGGGTGTCTGGCAACCAGAAGGTTGCTGGTTCAATACCCGGGCTCCTCCTAGCTAAGTGTTGAGGTGTCCCTGAACAAGACACCACCTAACCTTAACTGCTCCCAACATGTTGGTTGTTACCTTGCATGGTTGACACCGCCGTCGGTGTATGAATTGGTTAATGTGAGGCAACTGGCCTCCCATGGCCCTTTGGTTAAAAGCGCAATATAAAAATGCCATCCAATCCAAGTAGTTAAGGATAATTACAACCATGGCTGCCACAAATGTGACACCCATTGAGAAAATGGCTTGAAAATCCAGTCTTTCTTTCCCTAATTGGTCATTTGCCAAAATATACTTGTTTCACTCCTGTGGATGATACCCATCTGAACAATGAGAGCTCCTGAAGGATAGAAAAACATCAATGTGCCTTTTATTCAAGCTACCATGATCATCGATCGGTAATCTATCGGTCTAGACACTGAAATACACACACGCAAACACACCACACACAAAACACGACTTGAGATTCATCGATGAATTCACACACAAAGACAAACAAACACTCACAAGTCTCTAATTCTGCTACTTGCTGTTGATGTTGTTGTTGTTGTTGGTGTTGATCACGGCGCGTTTAACGGCTGTAGCCCTGTTTTCGAACAGTGGATTGCCTGGACTTGGCCCCTCTTCTCCAGCGATCCAAATTAAATATCTGTGCGGAGACCATATTCTTAGGGTCAGGCCAGACGTCACGTCTTTAAAATGTCCCCGTTTTCAACATTCACGACCAAATTGTCCCGGGTTTTCACCACAACCTAAAAATGATATGAATAATAATACTTGTTGTACTTGTGATGTGACTGTAACGTTCCTAGTGTTGGCAGGTACAACCCAAAAAGCACGACCAGGAAGACAAGACGGAGTCCAATTCACTCATTCACAAACAAGCAAGGTCCAAACCGAGATATCAGTCAATCGAACAAACAAAACCGACAAAAGGGGGGCAGGCAGGGTCAAAACAGGTAAGTCAGGGGAAAACAGGAACTAGGAATACTGGAGAGCTTGGTGAAGACAACCTGGGCGGGAACAAAGGGAAAGTGAGCTGGTATGTAAACTCTGAGGGACTGATGAGGGAATTAGCTCCGGTGAGGAGATGGTTGGAGAACACCAGGTGAGGGGAATGAGCTGATTGCAGGGCAGAAGGGAGTGGCTGGATCTCAAATGATACGAGAGTCAGTCAAATAAATAAGCTGTGATATTCGTGACAGTGACGGTGAACAAAGACGCGTTCGTCGGTACGTGTCCCGGTGTGTCTATCGGTCCACCGCCGTCAACAAATGAATCTACCGGTAATTCACTTGGAAACATTGTGGAAGTGGGTAGAACCGCCAAAGACCACCACAAGCAGTTGGTCCATGCTGTTCAATTAAGTGTATAATTGCAAAGTAAATGACAAATATAAATAAATGCTTGACTTCAGCCAGCTGTGTTGCAATATTCCCCACTCTGTGTCTCTATGGCCATCTCTATTTCTGACTGGATATATTTGCTTTTATCTGTGGTGAAGAAATAATTCATCATAACGCACTTCAGGGAGCAAAGCATTTGATTAAATGGAGTATGATCATGGGAAGACACATTGGGACCAGTAAGTCAGCATCTTCACAGAAACAATGTGATGATTCTTACTGTGGGCACAAACATCAGAAGATTTAGGCTCTGATATTAACCAAACAAAGGGAGAGTGGAGGGAAGGGGAGTGACCGTCGTGGGGAGACTTCAGGATTGGCCATTGGCTGAAATCAGCCATGGTGGGAGTGGCCAAGTTACTTTGCAATACACTGTGGAGAAGGGGACATGTCTGAAGGCTAGGCTGGGCAATTCAAGGAATTGTGGCAGTTTGATTGCATTCTGGTACTCTGGGGTGGGGGGGGGGGGGGGTGGTGGTGCAAACAGACACAACAGACAGGGTAATGCTTCAGAAGTAACAGGGATTTATTTAACCTGGTGCATGGGGACAAAAGGGGGGCGAGGGGGGAAAATCCACATTAAATTCCCCCTGAACCGGGGTTATGCTTCCTTCCCGGGCTTCAGGGGTAGGTCAGTTTCTGTGAGGAGGACAAATTTTCCTCTGTCTTTTGGTTCTTTAGGCTCACAGCTCACAGCTTTTATCTTCTGTGTAATGGCTGGTAGCCTGGTAGCCATGGCAGCCATGGTTGTAATTATCCTTAACTACTTGGATTGGATGGCATTTTTATATTGCGCTTTTAACCAAAGGGCCATGGGAGGCCAGTTGCCTCACATTAACCAATTCATACACCGACGGCGGTGTCAACCATGCAAGGTAACAACCAACATGTTGGGAGCAGTTAAGGTTAGGTGGTGTCTTGTTCAGGGACACCTCAACACTTAGCTAGGGGGAGCCCGGGTATTGAACCAGCAACCTTCTGGTTGCCAGACACCCGCTCTTGCCACCTGAGCTACTTCTCCCAGGAACGCGAGTGGGAGGGAATGGGCGTTGTCCATGGTCCTGAACTCTCCTCCCCTTTATGGAGGACCCCTTCTGGGTCCTCCAAAGAATCACACAGCAAAATAAAGCAAAAAAGTCCAGGATTGAGATGTCCGCAGTATCTGACGTTTTGTCTACAGTGGCGACACAAATACAAAATACATACGTATCGGCTTTCAATGAGAGAGGAAGGGAGCTACCTAGGTGCAAGGATGATTTCTAGGTCTTATTCAATTTAGCTTGCAGGAAGCGGCACAAGGGCGCCAGGAGTGAAGACAGCGAGACGGTCTGGGGATCAGAATCACCTCATGTAAAACATGAAGGTGAATTAGGCAGATGAGGATGGGAGGAAGAACAGGGGGAATGTAGATGAATAGGAGATGAAACGCAGGTCATTAAACGTATGCAACCAAGGCAGACTGACTGAAATCATGGAGCACCATCGTAACTCCATCGTCATTAAAAGCAGACTTCATAGCGACTACATAACCAGGCATGGCTGAATGTGAAAGTGAACACTATGATTTTTTTGAGAGTCCTCCAAAGGTGTGTGAGGTGGGTTGTTATCGCCATGGTTTCGACTTTGTGCTTCTTCTTTTTTTTTCTTTTTTCGGTGAATGCACATTAGAATTAACAATGTTCTCGATTAAATGCTCAACAGACCTGGCATAACTTATGCTATGTCTGAGTAGTAGCTGAGGTGTTTATGCCACAAAGTTTTACATTTTCATTTCAACAACACATCCACCTTCAAGTGAAGCACGAGCTTCTTCTTGTTTTGATTTTTTTCTTGCTCCCGACTCATGATGTCTTTAGAGGCCATCTCTTCACCTGCAGCTCTGCAAGTGCCTGCCGGTGGCATCCGACCACTGGATTGGTCAGATGTCGAATTGGTGTCAAATCATTGCAGCGGCGCGTACGGTGTCAGATTACAGGCCTCTTTCTCTCCTGCCTCGAGTTGACTCGGTGCCCAACGCACGCCTCACGGTGGCGCGAATATTGCCCAAAATGCGGCCCATCGCGCCAAAATGTGACCCCCCGTGGAATGTGAGGCCCTACACACAGCGCGTGTTCTGCGTTTAGGGAGCGGCAACCCTGACGAGCTGGCTGTCATCCTGCATGGTTGACACCGCCGTCGGTGTACCAATGTGTGAACGTGAGGCAATACTTTCGCTCTATAAATGCAATACATCTACCTTTTATTTTTAGTATATATGTGATATGTGGTGTAGATGACTACATTGAAGATTATAAAAGACATATTACCATATTTCAAGATCAATCATGATTTCTTATATTCCTGCATTTTAATGTAGAATTATGAACAGTAACAGTAAGAGCAGCAGTGCTGATGATTGATTGTGACAATTGTAACAATGCTTAGAGGAAGGACTCAGAGGTTAAACTGTAATTATGATTCCAAAGTGGAATGTGGAATTGAAGATTCAAAGTCAATTATCAGCATCCACTCCCAACACATTTACCAAGGCCTTTGATTATATCCACACAACTCATATGTGTCTTGTGTGTGTGTGTGTGTGTGTGTGTGTGTGTGTGTGTGTGTGTGTGTGTGTGTGCGTGTGTGTTTCTTATTGTGCGAGTGGGTCAATACTAATTATCTTTCTGTTGTTTGCCCTCGATCCTCTGCCGATCAGTGACGCCCTCTTGACTGGCTGAGTCACGCAAACACACACACACACACACATCACACACACACACACACACACATACACACACATAATAATAATAATATACATTTATTTGTATTGCACTTACATTTAAGAAAAACTCAAAGTGCTACAGATTAAAAAGCATGAAAAGTGCTAAAAACTAAGTAAAATAAAAAAATCTAGCAGAAGGCTCTGGAGAAAAGGTAGGTTTTCAGGCCTCGTTTAAAAGCATCCACAGTCTGTGGTGCCCTCAGGTAGTCGGGGAGAGCAATTCCACAGGCTGGGAGCGGCCGAGCAGATGCCCGATCCCCCATGGTGCGGAGCTTGGTCCTGGGGGGTTTGAGGAGGTTGGTGGTTGCAGAGCGGAGGGTACGTGAGGAGGTCTGAGGGGTAAGGAGTTCCTTGAGGTAGCGGGGGGCATTTCCGTGTATGCACTGGTGGGTGAGGAGGGAGACCTTGAACTCATCCTAAGTGAGACGGGGAGCCAGTGAAGTGATTTGAGGATGGGGGTGATGTGACACACACACACACACGCATGCACGCACACACACATGCACACACACACACCAAACGCACGCACATACACACACACGCGCATGCACACCACACACAGAAAAGCCAATTCACATTCAGCCACCCACCTTCTATGCCGTCTGTCAGCAATGTTACAACCATCCCTGCATCACCTGAACCCGGACACAAACACCCGAGCCAACATTCTACTGTAGGAAATTGCAACGTAGGTTAAATTCTCTGGTGATTTTGTCAGTCAGTCAGTCTGTCAGTCTGTCTGTCTGTCTGTGTTCCAGCCTGAAGGAACCCTTCACTCAGCGTCAGTCTCTGAGTGATGTCATTACATATAATGAATCCCACCGCTTTTTCACAATCTGTTTCGTGAACATTTTTGGCTTAGCCGTGTGTATTTATTTACTTGTTTTCTGTAACAATCTGTTCCGGCACCTTCTCGCCGCCCTCTTCACCAACAGTCGGGGGTTCTATACGACGACAACAACTTCCTGCTGTTCACTCACACAGAAGGTGATTTCCTTCACCTTCCTGTCTCCTCTCGCCTGTCTTTAATTATCAGAGCTCCAAATGCCTTGTCCTTACAATTGACAAAAACAAAAAGGTAATTAGCCAAGTATTGATCTTAATTTGTGCTGTGTTGGTGTGCCAATTGTTTCATATCTGGCAACCTGGGGTACTCTGAGAATAGTCAATCACACAGACAAAAAACTAAAATGAAAGTTCCCAGCATGGAAATTTCTAACTAGAAAATATTGGCTGTTCCAGCATTGTTGAAAAGCATCTTTTTCATTCTTTTTAGCAAAATAATTAAACTTTTACAAAAATACATGCAATGTCCAATGTTATTTTCACATAACATGAATTCAACCGAACAATCCACTTTTTTGCCCTCATCAGCTAGCCCACCTAATGTTTATAGTCTGAGATAAGAAAAGCCTTCTTTGCTCCTGACCACGACTACTACTACAACTTACTACTACTGTTTCTAACTTATTTAAAGTCTTTGGCCTTTTAGCAGCAGGTGGTCCACTGTGTGAGGACTGTGCTTTTCTTGCTCTCCAGTAGCAGACACCCTCTGAACTTTGTGAATGAATCACACGCTGGCATGTCTTGTCAGTGTGTTGTGTGTCGACGATCTGCTTGTACACGGGTCTCTGAAGCGGGAATAGCAGCTCGCACAGCATCCGCCAAAGCCGCCGCAACAGCGAACATCCAACAGTGAACCATTGTTGGCAGATCTCACACTGGAGCCCTGTGAGAGTGTGTCAGTCGTGATGAGTGACTTCCCAGGAAACAAGCTCAACGATACATGTGCATCTGAGCAGGCGTAGACAGAATCTCAGGGTCTGTTGTGGAAGTTGTATCCACCCCTTCTGGAACTTAGCAGGCCTGTGGTCAGTCCTGATTGTAAACTGTAGTCCACGCAGGTATGACGAGAGACCTTCAGATGCTGCAGGTCAGAGCTAACGTCTCAATCTGTGCGCACCGTTTCTCTGTCTCTGTTACTCTTCTGGAGATGTAGGTGGTTTGGCTTCCTGGTGTCGTCTGTCTGTTTCTGCATCAAAACAGGTCCAAACCGGCCCACTTGACAATGCATCTGCCAGCTGCCAGTGTTTCAGCGGCAGGTGAGTACTGAGCCAGGACTTTTGGTGAACTCTCTTTACGTTTCTGAAAAGCTTGCACTTGCTGCACCCCCCCCCCCCCCCCCCGACAGCAGTCATTTATGTCACAGAGGACCACTTCCAGTGGTGTAGGGAGTGAGGCGAGATTGGGAAGGAGCTTTGCTAAATAGCGAGCCATACCCGAGGACTTGACGGATGTCTGCAACATTTTGTGGTTCTGGCATCTCCTTGATAACGTTGACCTTCGCTGGGCCTGGCTCGATTCCACTGGTTGTTATTTTGTGTCCCTGAAACAACACAGTGTCCCTTGTAAGTTCACACTTCTCATTCAGCGTGAGGCTCTCTTGTTGTAGGCTCTGTAGGACCAGAAGCCAAAAAGATTACATAAGACCCCTTTAAAGTTCTTCATCTAGGACATTCTGCATTGAATGGAAGATATTCCAAATAGCAGTCGTCCAGACCTTTGCTTCAGAGAGCAAACGTTGACCATGGCAAGGTCTGGACGGTTCGGCGTGGTTCTCCAACTCAATAGTGTAAGGCTCTTGGAGCTTAGTCCCAAACCATTGGACACTTTTGGATACATCTCGGGGTGGTCCTCCTTCAGCTTCAGCACTTCATGGATCCTGTGGGGATGAGACATAATTCCCCTATCTGCCTGTGGATCTAACAAGGGCTTCAACGAACCCCTGACGACGTACGAGTGTGGTGTGGCACTATGACATTTAACTTCTAGTGTGCTCTTGATGCAGCCATCAACTTCCCACACAGTATTCCCAGGACTGTACAACACTTTTGTTTGGCTTCCTGAGGGCCCAATCTCGGGGCCCAAGGTGCTAAAACTGCTGGTTGGACTGGGTTGGCTGTTACAACGTTCTTACCATTGAGTCATACCGTTCGTAATATATAATATTAATAATATTAATATGTTTTAATTAACGTTATTGAACTGATTGCATTACTGAAGTTAATCAATGCTATTCATTCAAAGCCTGTGTTTTAGATGTATTTAAGTATAATGATATATCTATTATTAGAATTATTGCAGACTTATTATTGTACTTATTGTTCTTTATTCCCTGTGTGTCTGTTGTCGTTACACATGGAAAATATGCTGTACATGAGCCGTCCATGAATCCATCCACCGGGGCCCTCACACCTTTAGCTTGGATGTGCTTTAGGAAAAAACACAGAATAGCTTGCCCTTTAGAAACAGGAATGCATGCCATTTAGAAGAAAGAAACTGATTTATCCATTTATTTATCAGAGCCTGCATTCTTTCCCCCCTCGTGTGTGTGTGTGTGTGTGTGTGTGTGTGTGTGTGTGTGTGTGCAAACCAGCAGTGCATTCGGCGTGTTGGCATTGAAACGAGCCAAGACTCAGACCCTCAGGAGCTGTGGCTACGCTTAACTCTTCCCCCCGTCTCTTTATGTCTGGCCCTGGAGACGAGCGGGCCAGGTACACAGGCCTGGCAAAATAGATAGCATACATCTTTATTAGGGCCTCTTAGAGAGAGAGATATACGACGGCTCTTTTACTGTACTACACTTTACTCTGTAGCATAGAGCGTCCGCAGCCAAGGGAGGGGGACTCCCTGTTGCCGTGATGATCTACAGGCCCCACAGCCAACGGATGTACGCCTCCTATTGTCTTCTGCTCCTCTATCCTACTCCCCTCGCCTCCAATCTGTCCTGTTCTCTCTTCTGTTCCCCTGTGTTCTCTTATGTCCTCTGATCTTCACCTCTATTCTGTCATCTCTTCCTCCTCTGTTGTGTTCTTCACCTCTATTCTGTTCTTCACTTCTGTCCTGTCATTTCTTCCTCCTCGATTGTGTTCCTCAGCTCTATTCTGTTCTTCTCCTCTCTTCTGTTCTTCACATCTATTCTGTCATCTCTTCCTCAGGTTTGATTTTGTTCTCTCTCTATTCTAGTATCTTCTCCAATCTTTCCTGTCTGTATTCGGTCCTTTAACACAATTCTATTCTGTTCACAACTGATAAGGAGGTGGGTGAGTGACAGGTGTGGCTGAGATCTTGATATACAGGGACGGCTTTGTAATGTGAATGCCCCACAGACGGGTGGGTATTTGTATGAATTGCGCTGTCGTTGTTTTGTCAATGCTTTTAAGTGACTCACAGCCATGACATGTATTCATGGGTAAAGACACATCCTGAATAACAGACCAGGACTAGGATTTGTTCATGCGACAAATGACATTTCCAAGTGATGTCCAACAACAACAACAACAACAGAGGGTGAATGGTGTCCTCTGAATACTCAACCGTTCCCAGCTTTCTTACTTATTCTTGGGCATCTGCTTGTCTAAAAGACATTCAAAACTTGTCTAAAAGACATAGTTTAAACAGGCAATCAAGCACCCGCCTATAATATCACTGTCCCAGTGAACATATGTGCATCGCACGCCTCGCTAGGTGATTAGCAGAAGTTTGCTCGTGGCTACAAATCATTAGAAAATGTGTTTGTATGCAGAGACATGACTACTCTTTTGTGTCACCAAATAAACCTGTGGCTTATAAAGCGCCTTCCCACTGGACAAAATACCCCATAAACATCTGGCTTTTGTCTTTCATTCATTCCCGGGACAAATGGGCAGTTGTCAGGGGTATTTATCGACTCCACCTCTGATCGGCAGTGACGGAAACATGACAACTGGGTGGACAGGCTCATTTACGACCCCTTTCCCGGCGCCATGCTACAACTCCATCAGTAACTTCTGCGACTCTTTGTCATCTCAGCAACAAATTCTATCCGTCTCCGCCATGCAAGCGGCGCTCGAACATCGTTCCAAATTACAGACTTTGAAAGAGTCTCCATGCTGCTTTTTACTGCTTTCTAACCCTGTTTTCTGGCACGTTTGTGACAAAGAAACCAAAGGCATACTCATCTACGGTCAATGGTAAAAGAAGTCAATCGCCTATTAATAGCAGGGGTCAACTAGTCACCTATCTCCCGTGAACTCTGATAGGCAATATGCCGCGACCCCAAAGTTGGACAACACCGGTGTACAGTGAAACAAAAACAGAAGTAATATGAGTACTATGAGCGCTTGATTCCAAGATGGCGGCGCATACACATCGCGAGGCCCAGCATCTCACCAGATTTAGCAAATTAGCGGTGATATACCTAATTATTCTAAGTCTGTTCACACAGAACAGTCTTGCTTTCATAACGTACACCCGAACAGGCCCTTTTGAATTGGATTACGAAATTCTGGCAACTTTATCGGCGATCCTCAGCTCCCCGCTGAAACGCCGGTGAATCTCATCACAGCACGGCCGGCTGGTCAGGCTCATCGCCCGCGGAGAGACCCTAAACAAAGGAGAGGTAGACGGGGAGGGCTACGGGCTAAGCTAAGAGCTAACCCACATCGCCGGTCGCTACCCAGCGTTTCCTCGCCAACGTACGGTCTCTGGCAAACAAAATTGATGAACTACGGCTGCGGATCATCAAACCATAAATGTCCTGGGAGTTTGCAGTAGGAACCCCAATCGCAAAGTACTCAGAACTCGGAGTTATGCAGCACAGAATATAGTTATTATTAATTACAAACGGAGAGGACCGGGAGTGCAGCCAGCGGGACGGGTGGTGAGCGCGCCGGGCAGATGCAGGGAACCGGCAAGGCAGAGGAGAGACGGGTCGGGCAGACAGGGTTAGGGGATTGAGCTGGCCTGGATGACGGACAAAAATCCAGTACGGGGAGAATCAACATGGTAGAATTAACAACAATGATCGGACACGTTCGTGGGTGGAAAGCCGGGGCTTTTATGCCGTGACTAATTGCTCGTGCGCACCAGCCGCGAACATAGCGGCAGGGTGCCGCTAATCGTCCAGGGGCCCGGTACTGGCGCCCGGGAAGCCCCGCTAACCCTCCAGGGGGCGGCATTGGCGCCCGGGAGCCCGGAGCCACGATCGTGATCGTGACAGTACCCCCCCCCTCAACGGGAGCCTCCTGGCGACCCACGATGAGCGGGCCGGCACCGGTCGGGTGGACGACCCTGGAGGCTGGGCCGGAGGACGAGCAGGGACCCTCCGGCGGACGACCCGGAGGCTGGGGGAGGCCGAGCAGGGACCCTCAGGCGGACGACCCGGAGGCTGGGCGGAGGCCGAGCAGGGACCCTCAGGCGGGCGACCCGGAGGCCTGGGTGGAGGACACCGGCGCCGTCGGAGCGGGGACCGGGCTGGCCTGGCACCTGGGAGCAGGTACTGGTGGGAGCTGCTGTGGTCCAGCCAGGACCGGGACCAGGGATGGGTGGGACCTGGGAGCAGGGACTGGTGGGCGCTGCCGTGTGCAGCCGGGACTAGGACCAGGGATGGGTGGGACCTGGGAGGCAGGGACTGGGTGGGAGCTGCTGTGGTGCAGCCGGGACCAGGACCAGGGATGGGTGGGACCTGGAGCAGGGGACTGGGTGGGGTGCCGGTGGGTGCAGCCGGGACCAGGACCAAGGGATGGGTGGGACCTGGGAGCAGTACTGGTGGGTGCCTGCGGTGGTGCAGCCGGGACCAGGACCCAGGGATGGGTGGGACTGGGAGCAGGGACTGGTGGGCGCTGCGGTGGTGCAGCCGGACCAGGACCAGGGATGGGGTGGGACCTGAGGAGCAGGTACTGGTGGGAGCTGCTGTGGTCCAGCCGGGACCCGGGACTCTGGGAGGCTGGGACCTGGGAGCAGGGACTGGCGGGCGCGCTGCGGTGGTCCAGCCGGGACCGGGACTCGGGTGGGCTGGGACCTGGCATAGGACCGGCAGGTGCTGCTGTGGGTCCACCCGGGACCGGGACTCGGGGTGGCTGGGACCATGCAGTAGGGACCGGCAAGGAGCTGCTGTGTCCAGCCGGGACCGGGACTCGGGGTGGCTGGGACCATGCAGTAGGGACCGGCAGAAGCTGCTGTGGTCCAGCCGGGACCGGGACTCGGGGTGGCTGGGACCAGGAAGCAGGGACCGGCAGGAGCTGCTGTGGTCCAGCCGGGACCGGGACTCGGGGTGGCTGGGACCATGCAGTAGGGACCGGCAGAAGCTGCTGTGGTCCAGCCGGGACCGGGACTCGGGGTGGCTGGGACCAGGAAGCAGGGACCGGCAGGAGCTGCTGTGGTCCAGCCGGGACCGGGACTCGGGGTGGCTGGGACCATGCAGAAGGGACAGACAGGGTTGTGAGAGAGAGAGAAAGAGAGAGAGAAAGAGAGTGAGAGGATAAATGTCGGACAGCTCTGCGATTAGCGGCTGTGGAACATCCCACCGGAAGCATTGCAGATAGCAAAGACAGACATTTTAAAATCATTAAAAGGTTCAGAGGAGCAACGCAGAGAGAGAGAGAGATAAAGAGAGAGAGAAAGTGTGTGTCTGTGAGAGAGAGAGAGAGAGAGAGAGAGAGAGAGAGAGAGAGAGAGAGAGAGAGAGAGAGAGAGAGAGAGGGCAAAAGGGAGAAGGAGGGATTGGGTCTGGACAGGCTGCAGGGTTAAAGTCTGAGTGTGTGAGTCTATGTGTTGTTTGGTGACTGGCTCAAGGCTCACCTGGCCCAGTTAAAGTCTGCTTAAACCAGCCGGCAAACACACAGATATATATGTTTTTATTTATTTATTTATTTACCTACTTACTTACTAACTCACTTACTTACTTACTGGGAAACTATGTTTGGGCAGCACTGCAACGAGATCTATCTGCTGTGGCACAGCAGCCATGATTTCCCTGGTGTCGCTGTAAACTTCTACTGAGATTCTGAACAAGGTGGGAAAAAGGCATTTATAGGCCTCAAGGAAATAAGAGGGAAACCCAAAAGCTATATGGTAACTGAGAGACTCTCAAAGACTGAATAAAGGTTACGGCTAAATGATGCCATTGGTGTTGAGCGTCTTCTAAAAAGCCAAAGTGTCCTGTGTGTGTGTGTGTTTGTGTGCGTGTGTGTGTGTGTGTGGGGGGGGGGGTTGGTAGGACAGGTGATCATCATCACCTTCATCATCATCAACGTCATAATCATCATCATCATCATCATCATCATCATCATCATCATCATCATCATCATCATCACCACCTCCATCTTCATCATCTTCATCACCACCACCACCATCACCATCTGTACTATACAATATAACACTCAAGTAAGTGGCCTTTTGCAGCTCCACTCTTCAGTTAAGCGCTTCTAATTCCGCTTCTGAAGCAACAGAGGCTCCTGTGGCAGCGCAGGGAACCCCCAGAGGGGTCGATTAAAAACCCACCAGATAGGTTGGGTGTGAAAGGGCCCTGAGGTGGTGTTGGTTCCATGGTGTAATCCTACAGTGTGGTTTGGACCTGCCGGGCTTCCATGGAAACACCCACAAATCTTTCAACCACTTGCAACAGCAGCTTATTATATAGTCATTGTACATATAGCCTTCAACCAGTTCTAAATTCTAATGCAATATTTGGATGGATTCATTCTGCTAATCCCTTTTCGGTAAAAATACTGTATACAAGGTGCTGTACACATACGTATCTAATATCATATTTCATCATTTTGAAAACATAGTGTAATAGTCACACTGTTTCGTCCTATTACACTTTTATATATAGACTCTGGGATCCTGTCGATTGGTTATTTTCATATCCCTGCTAATAGTTCACCAGGTCCTTTTCCAAGCACGTCGTCATATGTTTAGAATCAGGATATCGTCCATGAATCTGCAGAATGCAGGAGAAAAGCAATATAATCATGTTCTGTCCTGGAGACACGCGGCACTGCCCTACAAGGGTAGTCTGTAGTGTCTGTCAACAGCGAAGCTGAAGAAAAAATAGCTTTGCAGTTTGACTGTCCAGCCAACTGTGTTGTTGTTGTTGTAGATAGGTAGGAATACTATTATTACCCCAGCTGACGTAAGTACACAATAACAAAACTCAAATGACACTGATTTGCTCTTGGAAATGGTGTATGCTTCCTTAACTCAATACTACTACACTTAGAAGGCTAGTGTCCTTCTACCCGTCGACAAAAGAGTCCTTAATTAAAAATTCCTCAGTGTCCTGTCCTGCCTTCATCTGATAAAAAGTGGTTCAAGATGACATTTTCAGAAACCAATTCTGCAAACATCATGCCCTTCCAAATTACTTTGCCGCCGGGCATGTGTGTGTTCTTATTGTGCTAAGTGCAACATTTTGTTGATATGATAAATCTCCTATATTTCTTTTACTAAAAGAGGCATCTCTCTCACCAAGAATGTGATTTGTTCTCCATGGAAATTTGACCCCAGGTTAAAGCTAACTGAACTCTCACTGCAGCGTAACACTGGGGTGGCTTCTTCACCGTGTCAATAAAGGAACAACATTATTTTGTCCGGCATGGAGGGCATGTCCAAGAAACTGGATATTAGTCTGTGTCTAGACACAGGATCGATCGAAGACAGACGCGTATCGCCGACTGTGTAATCAATATTATGTACTTGAAATGTTCTGCACACCCACAAACAAACATGTGCGTCACACTCACACAAACTTGTATGTCTATTTGAATTTATTAGCATTTAATTCACCCCCCATATCACGGATCAAATGTAAACACATCCCCCATATAGTCCTGTTCATATAACAAATAAAGAACGAACAAACCTTAAGAGATTTTTTGGATTTTGATTTTAGAACTGTATTTAACACAAACTTTATTAAACACAGGGAGGGAGGGAGGGGGGGGGGGGCATTAATGACAGCAACTTGTTTCTTTCACAACATACTGTCTGCCTAACAGCACTGTATTGCCGAAGAGCTCTTTCTGCTTTGTACTTCTTTCTTCTCATTTCCCTCTTACCACCTTATATATTCTCTGTGCGTTTCACCTTGCGTTCGCTGCCTCACCTCCTTATCATAAGTACCCACCCGGCGCCTATTGCACTCGCAGCCGTGATGTGAGAGGGGGTCTGTTGCGTCCCGCTGTTTCTAATCCCGTTCACAAATGTGACACCCATTGAGAAAATGGCTTGAAAATCCAGTCTTTCTTTCCCCTAATTGGTCATTTGCCAAAATATATTGTTTCACTCCTGTGGATGATACCCATCTGAACAATGAGAGCTCCTGGAAGGATAGAAAAACATCAATGTGCCTTTTATTCAAGCTACCATGATCATCGATCGGTATCTATCGGTCTAGACACTGAAATACACACACGCAAACACACACACACAAACACGACTTGAGATTCATCGATGGATTCACACACAAAGACAAACAAACACTCACAAGTCTCTAATTCTGCTACTTGCTGTTGATGCTGTTGTTGTTGTTGATGTTGTTGTTGATCACGGCGCGTTTATCGGCTGTAGCCCTGTTTCGAACAGTGGATTGCCTGGACTTGGCCCCTCTTCTCCAGCGATCCAAATTAAATATCTGTGCGGAGAACCAGGCCAGACGTCACGTCTTTAAAATGTCCCCGTTTTCAACATTCACGACCAAATTGTCCCGGTTTTCACCACAACTAAAGATCCATCCATCCATCCATTCGCGTCCGCTTATCCGGGTTCGGGTCGCGGTGGCAGCCGGCTAAGCAGGGCCCCCCAGGCTTCCTTCTCCCCAGCCACACTCTCTAGTTCCTCCTGGGGGATCCCGAGGCGTTCCCAGGCCAGACGAGATATATAATCTCTACACAACTAAAGATGATATGAATAATATACTTGTTGTACTTGTGATGTGACTGTAACGTTCCTAGTGTTGGCAGGTACAACCCAAAAGCACGACCAGGAGACAAGACGGAGTCCAATTCACTCATTCACAAAGAAGCAAGGTCCAAACCGAGATATCAGTCAATCGAGCAAACAAAACCGACAAAAGGGGGCAGGCAGGGTCAAAACAGGTAAGTCAGGGAAAACAGGAACTAGGAATACTGGAGAGCTTGGTGAAGACAATCTGGGCGGGAACAAAGGGAAGTGAGCTGGTATATAAACTCTGAGGGACTGATGAGGGAATTAGCTCCTGTCTTCGATCGATCCTGTGTCTAGACACAGACTAATATCCAGTTTCTTGGACATGCCCTCCATACCGGACAAAATAATGTTGTTCCTTTATTGACACGGTGAAGAAGCCACCCCAGTGTTACGCTGCAGTGAGAGTTCAGTTAGCTTTAACCTGGGGTCAAATTTCCATGGAGAACAAATCACATTCTTGGTGAGAGAGATGCCTCTTTTAGTAAAAGAAATATAGGAGATTTATCATATCAACAAAATGTTGCACTTAGCACAATAAGAACACACACATGCCCGGCGGCAAAGTAATTTGGAAGGGCATGATGTTTGCAGAATTGGTTTCTGAAAATGTCATCTTGAACCACTTTTTATCAGATGAAGGCAGGACAGGACACTGAGGAACTTTTAATTAAGAACTCTTTGTCGACGAGGTAGAAGGACACTAGCCTTCTAAGTGTAGTAGTATTGAGTTAGGAAGCATGCACCATTTCCAAGAGCAAATCAGTGTCATTTGAGTTTGTTATTGTGTACTACGTCAGCTGGGGTAATAATAGTATTTCTACCTATCTACAACAACAACAACACAGTTGGCTGGACAGTCAAACTGCAAAGCTATTTTTCTCAGCTTCGCTGTTGACAGGCACTGCGGACTACCCTTGTAGGGCTGTACTGTCTCCAGGACAGAACATGACTATATTGCTTTTCTCCTGCATTCTGCAGATTCATGGACGATATCCTGATTCTAAACATATGACGACGTGCTTGGAAAAGGACCTGGTGAACTATTAGCAGGGATATGAAATAACCAATCGACAGGATCCCAGAGTCTATATATAAAAGTGTAATAGGACGAAACAGTGTGACTATTACACTATGTTTTTCAAATGATGAAATATGATATTAGATACGTATGTGTACAGCACCTTGTATACAGTATTTTACCGAAAAGGGATTAGCAGAATGAATCCATCCAAATATTGCATTAGAATTTAGAACTGGTTGAAGGCTATATGTACAATGACTATATAATAAGCTGCTGTTGCAAGTGGTTGAAAGATTTGTGGGTGTTTCATGGAAGCCCGGCAGGTCCAAACCACACTGTAGGATTACACCATGGAACCAACACCACCTCAGGGCCCTTTCACACCCAACCTATCTGGTGGGTTTTTAATCGACCCCTCTGGGGGTTCCCTGCGCTGCCACAGGAGCCTCTGTTGCTTCAGAAGCGGAATTAGAAGCGCTTAACTGAAGAGTGGAGCTGCAAAAGGCCACTTACTTGAGTGTTATATTGTATAGTACAGATGGTGATGGTGGTGGTGGTGATGAAGATGATGAAGATGGAGGTGGTGATGATGATGATGATGATGATGATGATGATGATGATTATGACGTTGATGATGATGAAGGTGATGATGATCACCTGTCCTACCTACCATCTCTCTCTCTCTCTCTCTCTCTCTCTCTCTCTCTCTCTCTCTCTCTCTCTCTCTCTCTCTCTCTCTCTCTCTCCAACAACCTTCATACCACAGTCACCGTAGAGGCAAGGCTTTCACCGTGCACACTAGTATCTGTGTCCGTGTATCTGGATCTAATGTCCCATTATTTTCCACAAAAAAGCAAAGCAGCAGGGCTTCGCAGAAATTGGAATTTGTCTTGTGACGCAGCTGGATCATCCTGTCATGGTAGAGTGTGCATGTTGTATCCCAATTAGCCCATGGAACGTACGATAGAACTAGCGGAAGCTAACGATACGAAGCATGGCTAATCGTGCGGTGGGTTGCAACCATTTCAAGACACGGAGGAACAGTATGGCCTCCCACATTGGGAAAAGCCGGCTCCTTGTTGGACTCGTCGGAGTCCGACTGAGACTCAAGCGTTTACGGTCGAATGCACAGATGTCCTTAAAGTTGTGTTTTACTGCCGTTGTATATCTGCATATCCTAGCGTTGCTAATGCGGGTGCCATTTATGAGATGCTACTTAGTCTTGATGCCATTTAGTCTTTATAGTACTGGAACTAACACTTGTGCCAGAGATACAATCCAGCCTTCCCTCAGACCATAAAACACTCGCCACAAACAAGTAACTCACAGTAAACGCCATATTTATGGCCGCACAGGATGTCAAAAGCCATCCAAATCCCCCTTAATAATAGAGAATACCCCGGGCCCAGCCTCCTGTCTTGGGTGACTTTCACAGACTTACTATGAATGAATGAATTTATTTATTTGAGCAAGGACAGAGTACAAAGGACATTAACCTAGATGCCAACTCCAAACAGTTGTGTGATGGTCCTGTACTCGACGCTGGTTGCCAGCCGCCACAGAGTTACCGCAACTCTCTGCTCCACTCCAGTGGCAACCCGCAGATGAGTGTCGAACCCAGTCGGTGTCGTTGAAGGTTCCGTTGGAGATGAATCGCCACAAATGGTCACTTTTGGGAACAGACCATACCCCCCGAGCCGCCGAGAAGACGGTTGACATCGAAGTTAACATAATAAATTATCTCTCTCTCTCTCTCTCGCGCTTTACAACACACACACACACACACACAAACACACACACACACACACACACACACACAGACACACACACGCACACACACACATGCACGCACACACTGCACTCATAATGCACAAAATACAACATACATGCAAGCCACATCTTTCTCTCTCTCTCTCTCTCTCTCTCTCTTTCACACACACACACACACACACACATACACAATGATCAATAGAAATGAATTAATAAAATGCAAACGCCTGTAAATGCCCCGCATGCCACCGGCCACGCTGCAACCTGACGTCCGCCCACACGTAGCTGTAGCGGACGTAGCGGTGAATTGATGACGTGGGTTGCGTGGCTACAGTTAAGCTAACTTAAATGTTATAGGTTCAGAATCACTCCCACTTGTATTTTATTGTCCGAAGTATGGTGCCCTGAAGGATTCTTATTTGACAGAAGAATGCAAGCTAGAAATCTCGATGTATTTTGGTCCTAACTCTGGACTTAAGTAGTGGAAACATGTAAAAGTTCACTGAAACTTAAATAACAACCACAACCAAATAACATAACATAACATACATACAATATGTATGTATGTATGTTAATAATACAGCAATAATAAATAAAAGCCACCACTGTTATCAGCTGTTTGGGTGTTTTATATTGGCTATATAGTCTATTAATATGTTGACAACCAAGCAGGCTTGAGGAAAAAAAACCACACGTTTCATTGAAATGTTAAATAAATATCCCTATTTCATGACATACTGATCCATCATTTCAATTGCAGGGGCCTTTCTAGAGCATTCTCCCACTTAGCCCCCCCCCCCACCCCCCCGTCATACATAACTTAATACAACATTTACATAACTGAATCCTACATTTTTTTTGCCTTGTTGTTTACACGCCTACTTGTTTGTATGCCTTGCTGTTTATATGCTTATATGCTTATTTGGTTACATTTCTCATTCCTAAAAAAAGCTGCTATTCTGATTCTTTCCCTTCAATTTGTGATATTTGTGATATTTGGATTGTTCTGTTGCACAGTCCGCTGAGCATCGCCACTTTTTCATTTCATTGCATATCCTGTATGTCTTACGTGACAATTAAACTTCTTGAATCTTCCCACGCGGCTGTACATCGAGTCTGGGAGGACCGACCAGACGCAGCCCAGAAAGACCCTGCAGAAACGTTGAACAGGGCAGGCGGCGACGAGGAGCGCTGACGAGCAGACAGGGGAGACGTGACGGCGTTCCGCTCAGCCCCACGCCACCGCCTCGTCTGCACATTCTGTTTCCTCCTGACAGCTCGCCCGGCGCTCCCCTCACACGACGCTCCCCTCCGCTCACAAAGGGCCCGCAGAACACAGGCAACACTTAGAAGCGTCTCAAACCATCGCCGCCGCCGCCGCCTCGCCGACAAGACAAGACGGGACATCAAGACGAGCCTCTCCACCCCCCCCCCCCAGTGCTCAAGCGTTTCCTCGACAACGCTTGAATACTAAACATTACACGCCAAACATCCTGGCTGACATGTATTTTATTTATTTTTTATTCTGTAGCTTGTTTTTTTTTTCCTGCATCTTTTCGGTGTTGTTGGCGAATGCTGCAATACGACAAAAGAAAAATTAAATGACCCTCGTTAAAGCAAACAACAATGTGACAATTCTGCTCTTGACAAGTTTAAATTCTGAAAAGCTGTTGAATTACATTATATTATATTAGGTTTAGAAAAAAAACAAAACCAGTGATAACCCAGGCCAGACTAAATGTTCCCAAAAAAACGAAAACAAATAGATGACTATTAACATAACACTTATGCATTAGTCCAGAGTGTGGCCACTTCAGCCAATAAGAGCTGGAGCGGCAGGTAGGAGCGGGTGCCGTGGTGACAAGCCACGCCCACTGCCGCCTGGACGGAGGAGCGAGAGGCCGCTCGACCTTTCATCCCCCGGGCCGCCGGGGAGTAGGCCCACGCCAGGCCGCATCCATCAGCCTTTAAGAGGTGCTCTCTACATCAAACACCCTTCACCAAACCTTATTTACACTATAAAGCCCCCCCAGCCCCCCCAGCCAGGCCTTTAATCCCCACTTGTTGTCCTATGGACGGTCAAAGTTGCTTTATTGCATCACTGGCGCCGTTTGTTACAAGGGAGGGTGAAGGAGAGAACCATGTTACATCATCACCTGGTTGAAATGAAGAGAAGAGGGGAGGTAGAGGAGAGGAGAGGAAGATCCGTTCATAAACAATGTTCCGTTCCTTTGTTTCATGTCACGGTATACACTGTGACACACACTTGTCATTGCTTGTGTCAGGAAATTAACCTGATTCTGCACACTTTATGTACACTTGTACACATATATTAGACAACTGACCCCCCGGGTATTCAGTGTTCAGGATTTCAGACTGTGAGCTTGTAGACCCCGGGGTTAAACGTTTCACCTACTGTGAGCTTGTAGACGTTAACGTTCTCATTTGAATATTTACTGGGTTATCGAAAATGATTGGACCGGCCCAGCACGCGACCTTTGTTTACGTTTTAGACGGCTTAACTGTCAAAATGGCGCCATCACGCCGCTGTGATGGCGATACTAATTAAACACACACACACACACACACAAAAGAGCGAGAGAGCGACGAGAGAGAATAAAAATGAAACTGGAGAAGAGAAGAGTATATGAGGAGGTTTTCGATTTTATTTTAAGTAGAGAGAAATGAATGTTCGTCTTTATGTTAACTTCGATGTCAACCGTCTTCTCGCCGGCTCACAGATGTGCGTGTTGATAATATTTAAATGAGGTGAGGTTACGGTCTGTGATTGATGTTGGAGTTCGTGGGAATTGTTGTTGTGATGTTGTTGTGTTGTTGTGATGTTGTTGTTTGTTGTGTTGTTGTTTGTGTTTTGTGTTGTGTTTGTCTTGTTTGTGTTGTCTTGTGTTGTCTTGTGTTGTCGTGTTGTGTTGTCTTGTGTTGTGTTGTCTTGTGTTGTGTTGTCTTGTGTTGTCTTGTGTTGTGTTGTGTTGTCTTGTGTTGTGTTGTCTTGTCTTGTCTTGTGTTGTGTTGTCTTGTGTTGTGTTGTCTTGTCTTGTGTTGTCTTGTCTTGTCTTGTGTTGTTGTCTTGTGTTGTCTTGTGTTGTGTTGTCTTGTGTTGTGTTGTCTTGTGTTGTGTTGTCTTGTCTTGTGTGTTGTCTTGTGTTGTGTTGTCTTGTGTTGTGTTGTCTTGTGTTGTGTTGTCTTGTCTTGTGTTGTCTTGTTGTCTTGTGTTGTGTTGTCTTGTGTTGTCTTGTGTTGTCTTGTGTTGTGTTGTCTTGTGTTGTCTTGTGTTGTGTTGTCTGTGTTGTGTTGTTGTCTTCTTGTGTTGTGTTGTCTTGTGTTGTGTTGTCTTGTTTGTGTTGTTTGTTTGTTTGTTTTTTGTTTGTGTTGTTTGTTTGTTTGTTTGTTGTGTGTTTGTGTTTTTTGTTGTTTGTGTTGTGTTGTTTGCTTGTGTTTGTTGTTGTTGTTGTTGTTGTTTGTTGTTGTTTTGTGTGTGTTTGTGTGTTTGTGTGTTTGTTTGTTTGTGTGTGTTTTGTTGTGTTTGTTGTGTTTGTTTGTTTGTGTGTTTGTTTGTTTGTGTGTTTGTTTGTTTGTGTGTTTGTTTGTTTGTGTGTTTGTTTGTTTGTGTGTTTGTGTGTTTGTGTTTGTGTGTTTGTTTGTTTGTTTGTTTGTGTGTTTGTGTGTTTGTTTGTTTGTGTGTTTGTTTGTTTGTTTGTTTGTTTGTTTGTTTTGTTTGTTTTTTTTTTTTTTTTTGGTTTTTTTTTTGGCGGGTTTTTTTTTGTCGGTTTTTTTTTTCGGTTTTTTTTTTTTTGTTTTTTTTTCTGTGTTTTTTTTTTTTTTTTGTATTTTATTTAATGTTTTTTTTTGTATTTTTGATTTTTTGTATTTTTCATTTTTTGTTTTTTTTTTTTGTCGTGTTTTTTTTGTTTGTTTTTTTTTTGTGTTTTTTTTTGGTGTTTTTTTTTGTGTCGTGTTTTTTTTTGTTTTTTTTTTTTTTTTTTTTTTTTTTTTTTTTTTTTTTTTTGTTTTTTTTTTTTTTTTTTTTTTTTTTTTTTTTTTTTTTTTTTTTTTTTTTTTTTTTTTTTTGTTTTTTTTTTTTTTTTTTGCGTTTGTGTGTTGTGTGTTGTGTGTTGTGTGTGTGTTGTGTGTTGTGTGTTGTGTGTGTGTTTTGTGTGTTGTGTTGGTTTGTTGGTTGTGTGTTGTTTGTTGTTGTTTGTTTGTTGTGTTTGTGTTGTTTGTGTTGTTTGTGTGTGTTTGTTTGTTTGTTGTGTTTGTTTGTTGTTTGTTGTGTTTGTTGTGTTTGTTTTTGTGTTTGTTGTGTTTGTTGTGTTGTGTTTTTGTGTTTGTTTGTTGTGTTTGTTTGTTTGTGTTTGTTTGTTTTGTTTGTTGGTGTTTGTTGTGTGTGTTGTGATGTTTTGTGTTGTGTGTTGTGATGTTGTGTGTTGTGATGTTGTGTGTTGGGATGTTGTGTGTTGTGATGTTTTGTGTTGTGATGTTGTGTGTTGTGATGTTGTGTGTTGTGATGTTGTGTGTTGTGATGTTGTGTGTTGTGATGTTGTGTGTTGTGATGTTTGTGTTGTGATGTTGTGTGTTGTGATGTTTTGTGTTGTGATGTTGTGTGTTGTGATGTTGTGTGTTGTGATGTTGTGTGTGTGTGTGTGTGTGATTTGTGTGTGTGTGTGTGTGTGTATTTGTGTTTGTTGAGTGTGTGTGTGTGTTGTGTGTGTGTGTGTGTTTTGTGTGTGTGTTTTTTTGTTGTGTTTGTGTTGTTTTGTTTGTGTTTTTTTGTGTGTGTTTGTGTTTTTGTGTGTGTGTGTTTTTGTGTGTGTGTTTTTATGTGTGTGTGTGTGTGTGTTTTTATGTGTGTGTGTTGTGTGTGTGTGTGTGTGTGTTTGTGTGTGTGTTTGTGTGTGTGTTTGTGTGTGTGTGTGTTTTTTGTGTGTGTGTGTGTGTGTTTTTATGTGTGTGTGTGTGTGTGTTTTTATGTGTGTGTGTGTGTGTGTTTTTATATGTGTGTGTGTGTGTGTGTGTGTGTGTGTTTATGTGTGTGTGTGTGTGTGTGTGTGTGTGTGTGTGTGTTTTTTGTGTGTGTGTTTTTGTGTGTGTGTTTGTGTGTGTGTTTTTATGTGTTTGTGTGTGTGTGTTTTTGTGTTTGTGTGTGTGTTTGTGTTGTGTGTTTGTGTGTGTTGTGTTTGTGTGTTGTTTTGTTTTTGTGTGTGTGTGTGTGTGTTTGTGGTGTTTGTTTGTTTGTGTTTGTGTTGTTTGTTTGTTGTTGGTTGTTTTTTTTGTGTTTGTTTGTTTTGTTTGTTTGTTTGTTTGTTTGTTTGTTTTGTTTGTTTGTTTGTTTGTTTGTTTGTTTTTTGTTTGTTTGTTTGTTTGTTTGTTTGTGTTTGTTTGTTTTGTTTGTTTGTTGTGTTTGTTTGTTTGTTGTGTTTGTTGTTTGTTTGTTGTGTTTGTTGTGTTTGTTTGTTTGTTGTGTTTGTTTGTTGTGTTTGTTTGTTTGTTGTGTTTGTTTGTTGTGTTTGTTTGTGTGTTTGTTTTGTTTGTTTGTTGTGTTTGTTGTGTTTGTTTGTTGTGTTTGTTTGTTGTGTTTGTTTGTTTGTTGTGTTTGTTGTGTTTGTTGTGTTTGTTGTGTTTGTTGTGTTTGTTTGTTTTGTGTGTTGTTTGTTGTTTGTTGTGTTTGTTGTGTTTGTTTTGTTGTGTTGTGTTGTTGTTTGTTGATTGCTGTTGTTGTTGTTGGTTGGTTGATTGATTGATTGATTGATTGATTGTTGTTGTTATTGCTGTTGTTGTTGTTGGTTGGTTGATTGATTGATTGATTGATTGATTGTTGTTGTTATTGCTGTTGTTGTTGTTGGTTGGTTGATTGATTGATTGATTGATTGATTGTTGTTGTTATTGCTTTGTTTGTTAGGTTTGTTGTTGTTGTGTTTGTTAGGTCTTGTTGTTGTTGTTGTTTTGTTTGTTAGGTCTTGTTGTTGTTGTGTTTGTTAGGTCTTGTTGTTGTTGTTTGGTCTTGTTGTGTTTGTTAGGTATTGTTGTTGTTGTGTTTGTTGGTCTTGTTGTTGTTGTTGTGTTTGTTGTTGTGTTTTTTGTTTGTGTTGTTTTTGTTGTTTGTTGTTTGTGTTGTGTTTGTTGTTGTTTTGTTGTGTTGTTGTGTTGTGTGTGTGTTGTTGTTTGTTGTTGTGTTTTGTTTGTTGTGTGTTGTGTTGTGTTGTTGTTGTGTTGTTGTTGTGTTGTGTTGTGTTGTTGTTGTGTTGTGTTGTGTTGTGTTGTGTTGTGTTGTGTTGTGTTTGTGTTGTGTTTGTGTTGTGTGTTGTGTTGTGTTGTGTGTTGTGTTGTGTGTTGTGTGTTGTGTGTTGTGTTGTGTGTTGTGTTGTGTGTTGTGTTGTGTTGTGTTTTGTGTGTTGTCTTGTGTTGTGTTGTGTTGTGTTGTGTTGTGTTGTCTTGTGTTGTGTTGTGTTGTGTTGTGTTGTGTTGTTGTGTTGTGTTGTTGTCTTGTGTTGTCTTGTGTTGTGTTGTCTTGTGTTGTGTTGTCTTGTGTGTTGTTGTCTTGTGTTGTCTTGTGTTGTGTTGTCTTGTCTTGTCTTGTCTTGTGTTGTGTTGTCTTGTGTTGTGTTGTCTTGTGTTGTGTTGTCTTGTGTTGTGTTGTCTTGTGTTGTGTTGTCTTGTGTTGTGTTGTCTTGTGTTGTGTCTCTTGTTAAGGAGGGGGGTTATGTAGAGTCCAGGTGAACTCTGAACAGGTGGGTCTTGAGTCTCTTGTTAAGGCGGGGGGTTATGTAGAGTCCAGGTGAACTCTGAACAGGTGGGTCTTGAGTCTCTTGTTAAGGAGGGGGGTTATGTAGAGTCCAGGTGAACTCTGAACAGGTGGGTCTTGAGTCTCTTGTTAAGGAGGGGGGTTATGTAGAGTCCAGGTGAACTCTGAACAGGTGGGTCTTGAGTCTCTTGGGAGGTGGGTCTTGAGTCTCTTGTTAAGGAGGGGGGTTATGTAGAGTCCAGGTGAACTCTGAACAGGTGGGTCTTGAGTCTCTTGTTAAGGAGGGGGGTTATGTAGAGTCCAGGTGAACTCTGAACAGGTGGGTCTTGAGTCTCTTGGGGAAGCTGGCGAGCGACTCGGTCGTCCTGACATGAGCCGGGAGCTCATTTCACCACTGAGGAGCCAGAACAGAGAAGAGTTGGGACTTGGAAGTGCGATGTTTGGCTGTTTTTAGTGAAGGTGGTACCAGTCGTTTGGCAGAACATCTGGAAGCCAAGAGTTTACATGAGTTTACAAGATTACATGACAAATGTTGATAATGCATACAACATTATGTAATGTCTTGTACTACAATGTGTTCATTAATGGTCCACACTCAACAAGCTAACCAGCAGTTGACGGTGGATGACAGACTCAGTTTGAAACATCCGGCAGAACAGACGATCTATATTTATTTTTAGTTTTCACTTTAACATACCTTTCTTACTTCTTATTCTACTGCTCATTGAAACACAAATGCAACTCGTCGTTGAATGGCTTTTGACAATAAGCAGCGATAGAGTGAAAAGAAAAGAGTAAATTGAGACACGGCGGCAGACGTTGAAGAGAGATGAATGAGTTAATTTGAAGATGACAGTTTTCCAGCGTTCACCTCAGGACACCAAGACCAAGTGGAGGGATTGCCTGTCCCTGCCCAAACTCTGTTGACTGTGACTGAGTGAGTGAAAGCGAGCAAGAGACTGCAATCCCATTTTTCAATGTGTCCATCTAATGGCAGTTTGCATAGGAGCTTCCTGCTGAATCTCCAGATGTTTTCCCCCCAATCTCCCGATTTTGCCCCGCTGTTCCAGTCATCAAATTGGATGGAAGCAGCTCAACGAGAAACTCAATTGGCCAGCCCTGGGGGCCCCGAGGAAGACATCAGTGTATCCTCCTAGGAAGTGATTTAGCCATTCTACAAACCACGTCATTAGCCATACGCCCATGAAGCCAGATTTTTTATTTTTACCAACCCTCCTGTTTATACATTCAGGCTGATCACGCCGCTTTATGGAAATAGTTGAGCCACGAGCATCAAGAAAACATCAATAGACGTCATTTACTTTCGAACAGCAAAATGCAACTGCCCAATAAGTTAATGTTTGGTCTACATGTGCATGAATGTTTACATTGCTTACTCGTTCGTGTGAATTGTATTTCCCAAGGGACACCACGGACTGAGAGGGCCGCGTGCGTCAACAGAAGCTTGGCTGCTATTCAATGTTACTGTATAATATGTTTCTGTTTTTAGAAGCTCGGCACTAACACACAGAGATGTGTATGTGTGTGTGTGTGTGTGTGTGTGTGTGTGTGTGTGTGTGTAAATTGACCGGCTATTACTTTAGGCTACGTCCACATGTTGCTGACGGAGGTGTGTGGAGGGGGGCAGGGGGGGATAAGTGGATGTCTCGGTGTGCTTCTTCAGTGAGTCGATGAGCCTCCGTTCCTCTGATCAGTCTCCATTGCGACATTGCTACCGCTCTCACGCTTGAAGATTGCTTCCTGAGCTCGGCGCTGGAGGAAGCAAGCCGGCGCGCCAATCTTGGCCACAGAATGGGAACTCGCCCCCACAGAGAGAGAGAGAGAGAGAGAGAGAGAGAGAGAGAGACGGTTCAGCAAATCAAATCACCTTGTGGAATATTCCGGTCAGGGATAGCCTCGTTTTAGACCAGGACACGACTCATGTTTCACAGGAGCACACAGTGCTACTTGAGGTAATATCTTCATACTGTAGAATGGCCATTAGAAATATCAAGATGACCTTTCATTCAGCAAAATACAACATATTCAATTGTAGGCCTATAATCTTTCAAGTTGAATTTGAGTCAGTCTGAAGCAAACATCTGGTGTTTGCTTCGGTTTTGCTAATTTTAAGTCACGAGTGATCCGTCTCGCAATCAAGGCAAATTAATTAAATCTAGAACAAGCTCATTAAAAAAGATTCTTTCTTTTATTTGCTGCTCCGAGGCCACTAACCTTTTGTCAGTTTGAAAACGTGAATTCCCCAAAACAAGCACCAGCAATTGGCAATAAATATTTGATAAATATTTTGCTCACTTTAATGTAATTGGCCTTTTCTACAGTTTCTACAGTCGTAAAGTGAGTAAAAAGAGTAAAAGTGTACAGGGGTCACAATTGTTTTCATTTCCTGTGTGGAATTAAACAGAATAGCTCCTTTTTTTTTAAATTAATGCTACAATTGCATTTGCCTATCAATGGTCAAACGAGCGGATGCATCCTCCCCACCTCTTTTAATTAATTGAATTATCTTACACATCATATCATATATATGCCACTCTTTTAATGACAACAGGCACCTTGGGAGCTGTGGGTGGCGGATCCCACAGTAAGTGGGCGTGGCTCTGTCTGTGAGGAAGGAGAGATAGGAAGGGGGTGTGGCTTTGTCAGTGACGAGTGAGGGATGAGAGGGAGCATGGCACTTGAGACCCAATTAGAAGACAGGTGAGTTAGTGACAGGTGTTGTCAAAGTATTCATCAAGATGCTGGACTCGTCAGGCTGAGTTTTAGGGGCCTTTCACATCTGAGCTGTTCAGTCAGTTTCAATTGAACCCTGGAGGGAGTCCAGTGTTCCTGACAGTCACCATGAGGCACCGATTAAGTGAATGGGCAGTCCACACATTTGCAGTCGTCATTTTAACAACAATAACATTGTGGACACGCCTCCTCTTTAGGCATCGCCATTCCTGAAAGTAAAACAAATTGGTCGTATCTATTTGAGATCAGATCACCGAAAAAACGAACAAAAAAGTTGAGAACAGCTGATTCGGGCTGTTGCCACGGCAACACGGTGAAGACACTGATGGATTGTGGGCGTTCATCACGCAGACAGGGACAGCAGACAGGAGGCCCATACGGTTACTCCAATCACACCGGACGCCTTCCACACTTCCCCGTACTTGCTGATTGCGTTACAAACTCTCTGCCTCTGTAGCGAGGAGGCCTTAGATTCCATTAGAGTTGATCTCCTCTGGAGGATAAGACATGTTGGGTTTCAACAGCTCTGATATATATATGCGGGGAAGCGGTTAAGCAGACATAACACCAGAGCATCACGAAATGCAATACCGTCCACAGACCAACCTGATTATGTTCCAGATATTGACCAGGAATTAAGTTTCACATCTCAGCTACATAAGAATAATAATAAGAATATGCTGAGGAGGGTTGATAAAAAAAAAACTGCGTTATCACAGAATGAACGTAATACCTGCATACTACTGTATAATAAAACAATATCGTTTGTTTATTCGAGGTGAAATAAACTCCTAAACCCACAAAATATCCACATCTGTCAAGGTATTGTTAGACGGCGGTCTCTTCGCTGCGATCACAGCTGCTACCAGGTGCCAATTAATTTCTCTTCGAAATTTGAATTGATGTGCGCTGATATTTATCGTGTATAATTGTAGCAGAGAATTGTAGCAGAAGTCTATGGGATTTATGGAAAGATGTACTTGCTTCTAGGGGCGTGCGACATTAGCATATTCATAGTAAGATGTGGAGTTATACATATGTCGGTCGCCATTTTAAGCCCAATAGGGATTTTTTTTGTGCGGGTTACAAAAATACTTTTACAAGTATGCCTATTGAACGTAGTTTATTTTATAAGAATAAGAACATCTCTGGACACGCAAAGTCATCCTTCATGTTGTTTACAGTATTGTATATATCTTATAGTCAGTCAGTAAAGTTAAAGTTAAATTATTTCTGTCATTTGTTTGTCTGTGTACATTTTATTGTGTTGCAAAAAATACATTAAACAAATCAAAATTCTTGATCCAGCATGTAAAGAGATAATACTGTAAATGTGATGGCTTGATTTCTTTTTATTCTGTAAGTGTAAAGAAAAGGCATTTATCATTTATCATTTAAGATCTTACTCAAACCACTGAGACCAGATTTTGCAGAACAACAAATACATTAAGATCTACGAATGAATTATTGTCTACGACGCCTCCTGGGGTGCAAATTAGCGGCTTCCATATGTGGCGGCATGGAAACCATGATGGAGGCACCACAGCAGTTGCACATTTCCCACATCTATGGGCATTTCTCTCACTGCACCTCTGGCAGACAGAACACCAAGAGAGTTGACCCGGGAACAGGAGGGGGTCCATCTATCTGCTGATGTTAAGTAGAGAGTGTCTGACATGGTTCATCACTTGTCAGGGCAGTGCTCCAGCACTTGGATGTGCAGGGTAAATGGATTGCATTTATATATAATGCCTTTATCCAAAGAGCTCTACAGTTGCCTCACATTCACCCATTCATACACCAACGGCGGTGTCAACCATGCAAGGTAACAACCAACACATCAGGAGCAGTTAGGGTTAGGTGGCGTCTTGCTCAGGGACAACTCGACACTTAGCTAGGTGGAGCCCGGGAATCGAACCAGCAACCTTCCAGTTGCCAGACAACCGCTCTTAGCTCCTGAGCTACTGCCGCCCACTATCTGATGGTTCCGAGCTCGTTCCTGGGAATTCTGGCCAGTAGCAGAGCAATGATCCACTCAACCATGATTAGTTTTATAGCACCAACACTTGTATTCCCACATATTGCCTCCAATGGACAATGGAGTTTGAATGGCTGACCGCAGTTGGCGCTAGTCATCCCAGTGGTTGGCAGGATGCGTGGAGGGGAGAACCACTGCTTCCCCACGCTTCCAGAACATGTCGATCGGGATCCTTTCTGCGTTCCTCTGCCACGGTTTAATTGTTCTGAACATAATCAGCCAAATAGTCATTATCATGATCATTATCTATGACAGAGCACATCCACCCCTCCAGCACATAACGTTTAGTCAAATGTTTAAGCATGTAACTGCTTATCTACGGGCCAAACAATTATCAACCAATACACATGAACATCTACATTGTGTTTATTTTTTACTAATGAACTGCATTTGTTGGCAATTACCATTAACCTGGACATTAGCAAAGTCTATTCAATATTGACTGTTTGATTGTCATTGTTGATACAGTCACACTAAATTGAATTTAATTGAATAAATACTGAATAATACACAGTACATTATATATAATATGAACTGCAATGGTTACATACAGTATATTGATATTTGAGGGTGTGAACAATAAAAGCTTGGCCCCGAAGGGCCTATTGTTAAGTAAATAGTCCATTAAACTAAAATAAGGTCCAATCAGATTCCTTTGTTCTGTGAGCTCACAAGAGTATTGCCGCCTTTCAAACGTTTAATGGTTTCAACTGGCAGTGTGCAGTTCGTTAGGCATAATTGCCTCCTTTTAGAGGAGCTATTTTTGAGTCATGTTTGATCTCACTCATTTGACTGAGGTTGATTCCCTCTAATTGGATTCTAATGGTCGGATTCCCACTGAAAGAGTGTTTAGCGAATCAGTACGGAGTGATCTTGTTTCCTTTATAGTCGGGTTTCAGATAAGGAACGTAACACAACATCTAGCAGAAGTACAGTTCCAATGATGTATTATTCAGCCCATGAGGGATGCACATGTACAGAAGTGGTTTGTGTTCTATACAAGCTAAGAACTAAGAACATTTTATCCAGCCCTTTGAAATCATATTAGAGATGGACCTTAATACATTGTGTGTGTATAATACTCAAGAAGAGTAGAGTAAAGAGAGTAGATGCAACTAAAGAAGAGTAAATGCAACCAAAAAGGAATGTCAGTATGTATTATGATGTTAATGTTTCGGTGTAGCAAGACCCTGATACTACCGGGTCCTTGGAAGGAAAACCCTCGGGAAGATCAGGTACAATGAGGTCTTGAATTCCCCACGGGCCGACACCAGGTGACGGAAATCGGCCTCACAACCTCCCCTGCACTGACCATACAGACCACCTCACGCTGGACCCAGTCTCACTGTGTTTATCACTTAATTATTACTCATCAAGCACGCCACACGCAGCTCGCTCGATTGAGCCGCCCCGTCCCCGCCCCGCCCCCCTCGTTTGCGTCTGACGCCTTGCCACGCCCCCTTCACACCACATCCGTGTTTACAGAGACGTCCTCATTTAAAACAGCGGAAATCTGCGCTAGCCTGAGTCTCCAGATGGTTTGTTACGGAGAACCATGTGGGAAGTCGTCCTTTGAAACTGCTTGGAAAAGCGCACACACTTTAAAAAAATGCTTGGCAGGTGATTGGATGAATCATCTGTCCATCACGACGCAGATGACCTGAAGCCTGGCCATACCGATCTTCAGAGAGAAAACAGAATGCGAGTGTGAGATCGGAATGGTCTCACAGTCGTACGTCTGACCGTGACTGGGATTGATTTATTTTAGCATTTAGAGCGGGCACTGAGAAAGGCGAACTTCACGGACAACGGCGCGTGTCCATTTGTGGTCAGGGCACATTTCCTGTTTCAGTGTCGACTCGTAGTTCATCATTCTGACTGGACGCCACCAGCTTACTCATGAGCCACCGCCTCGGCACCGACACTTTACTTAAACTCTATGTCAGTTCTATATGTGGAGACCTTCTGATGGTGTGCTTGGGTGTAATGTGTGTAATATGTGCATATGTGCACTGGGTGACTGATGAGGAATGGGTGTCATTGTCATCTATGTTTCTATGTAGGCCCACATGCTGTGAAAATGAATTTCCTTACGGGACAATATCAAAGACTATATCTATATATATATATCTATATGTGTTCCTATGAAGTTTGCCCTCACCCTTTAGATTGTGTCGGGGGTAAGGGTGGAGGGGGGTCATATAATGTGGTCTGTGAAGCCCTTTCAGATTGTGATTAAATAACACTTTAGATGAATGATTTTAAGTCTGACAGCAGACATATTGCAATCTGATTATTGGACATTGGACATGACATTAAGAATATTGCACATCATGATGAGAGGAGATGAGAGGTAGTGCTATAGATAGTATTTATAATACACACACACACACACACACACACACACACACATATTCACATCCATATCACTCTCCCCCGCGCACACACTCACAAACACACACACACACACTGACATCCACACCACTTCCCCCCCACACACACACACATACTCACACACACACACACACACACACACACACACACACACACACACACACACACACACACACACACACACACACACACACATAATCACATCCACATCACTTCCACACACACACACACAAATATCCACACAACATGATAATAATAATAATAATATTGCACATGATGTTGGACAGTAATATTAATATTGCACGTAATACTGAGGAAAGAGCACATGATGTTGAGAGGTAATATTGCACATTATATTGCTCAGTGTTCATTGTCTTGTATTTCTACTGTCCTTCCCACAGAGGGGGGAGGAGTTATAGAGTTTGATGGCCACAGGCAGAAAGGACCTCCTGTGGCGTTCTGTGGTGCACCTCGGTAATCTCAGTCTACGGCTGAAGGTGCTCTGGTATGACACCAGTGTGGCGTGAAGGGGATGGGAGATGTTGTCCATAATACTGAGTAGTTTACTCAGCATCCTCTTCTCTGAGACCTCTACCAAAGACTCCAATTCCACTCCCAGGACAGAACCCCCTTTCCTAATGAGCTTATTGAGGCTGTTAGCCACACCACTCCACGAAACTGTCCACCACACTCCTGTACTCAGACTCCTCATACAGCCCACAATGGCAGAGTCATCGGAAAACTTCTGCAGGTGGCAGGACTGTGAGCTATATCTGAAGTCCATGTGCTCACTATATAAAACAAGATTGTCCGAAGATGAGTGCTCTGCAGCTCAAATACTGGTGGCATGAGACTGTGAGGTAGTTAAGTAATCAGGCCACTAAGTTGGAGCGATATCACTCTGCATGTCCCAGTAGCTTAGTCCCAAGCAGGGACAAACTTTAATGGATGTATTGAAAGTGCCTTGCGAAGTCAAAGAATGTGACTCTCCACAACCGCCCTGCCCCCCCCCCCCCCCTGGGGGGCCCCCCGTTCACCTCTCCCCCAGTGGACGGTGCAGAAGGTTGGGGGGGCAGGTAGATAATGATGGCGTTTCCACTGCCATGTGGGGTCTGGTAGGCGAGACTGCAAGCAGGGTCCCAGTGATGGTTTCGAACCAGTGCAGCGGATGTGCTTCAGGAACTAGCCTCTCACAGCGACTTCATACACTGATGTGAGCTAAAGGCAGCAGTACCCCGGTAGTCACTGTGGTGTTGCGTGTGCTCATTCCTTGGGGACAGGATGCAGGACTAGATGTTATTCCACAGGACATGGGGACGGTCGTCGGGTCTCAGAGCTCAGGTTATGAAGATGTGCCGGAGAGCCGATCAGCTGAGACTGCACAACTGAGCACTCATCTGGGGGAGTGAGGCCGTCCGGTATCCCAAGCGCCCTTGCTGGGGTAGTCTGCTGAGATTCGAGATTTCACTCCTCTACATTGTGATGGTGATATGGTGGAAGAGGAATGGGGGAGAGAGGAGAGGGGTGAGAGGAGGGAGAAGAGAGGGGAGAGATCAGGAGAGCTGGGGAGGGTGGAGAGGA
>PIJE02000625.1:259711-272004 GCA_002895965.2 Coryphaenoides rupestris
CACTTTGGGAACCCCTGTTAGATATTGAATTAATATTTATAGACACATGATAATAATAATAATATAGCACATGATAGAGTATTGCACATGATGTTGGACAGTAATATTAATATTGCACGTAATACTGAGGAAAGAGCACATGATGTTGAGAGGTAATATTGCACATTATATTGCTGTGTTCATTGTCTTGTATTTCAACTGTCCTTCCCACAGAGGGGGGAGGAGTTATAGAGTTTGATGGCCACAGGCAGAAAGGACCTCCTGTGGCGTTCTGTGGTGCACCTCGGTAATCTCAGTCTACGGCTGAAGGTGCTCTGGTATGACACCAGTGTGGCGTGAAGGGGATGGGAGACGTTGTCCATAATACTGAGTAGTTTACTCAGCATCCTCCTCTCCGAGACCTCCACCAAAGACTCCAATTCCACTCCCAGGACAGAACCCCCTTTCCTGATGAGCTTATTGAGTCTGTTAGCCACACCACTCCACGAAACTGTCCACCAAACTCCTGTACTCAGACTCCTCATACAGCCCACAGTGGCAGAGTCATCCGAAAACTTCTGCAGGTGGCAGGACTGTCCCCTGAGGTGCTCCCGTGTTGCTCACTATAGTGTCCGACATGTTGCTCTGCAGCCTCACATACTGTGGCCGACCTGTGAGGTAGTTAGTAATCCAGGCCACTAGTGGAGCATCCACCTGCATGTCCAGTAGCTTAGTCCCAAGCAGGGCAGGCTTTATGGTGTTGAAAGCGCTTGAGAAGTCGAAGAATGTGACTCTCACAACGCTGCCTGCCTCCTCCAGGTGAGAATAAGCCCTGTGCAGCAGGTAGATGATGGCGTCTTCCACTCCAATACGGGGCTGGTAGGCGAACTGCAGAGGGTCCAGTGATGGTTCGACTAGTGCACGGATGTGCTTCAGGACTAGCCTCTCCAGCGACTTCATCACATGTGAGGTCAAGGCCACAGGTCTGTAGTCACTGTGGCTGCTTGCGTGTCTTTTCTTGGGGACAGGAACCAGGCATGATGTTTTCCACAGGACAGGGACGATCGTCGTGCTCAGGCTCAGGTTGAAGATGTGCTGGAAGACGCCGCACAGCTGAGTCGCACACACCTTGAGCACTCTGGGGCTGAGGCCGTCCGGCCCCGCGGCCTTGCCTGGGCGTAGTCTGCCGAGTTCATCTCACATCCTCCGCCGTGATGGTGATTGGCCCTGGAGAGAGTAGAGGGGGAGAGAGAGAGGGGAGAGGGGGGAGGAGAGGGAGAGCAAGGAGGAGCTGGGGGGAGGGTGGAGAGGAGCCACATCGTCAAACGTGTTGAAGACGATGTGGCTCCTCTCCACCCTCCCCCCAGCTCCTCCTCTGAGTACTATAGCACAGTGAGTGAGTACTATAGCACAGTGAGTGAGTACTATAGCACATTTTCAATGAGAGCACAGCTCATACATAGCTAATCTCCCTTTTAAATGAGTGTAGTTAAGTGTCAAAATGTGTAGTTGGTGACCATGTTCCTGTTTGACTGCCGTTGTATTCCAGGCATGGCATGTGTTTGGCAGGTGGCTCGGAGCCAGAGAGAGGTAATGCAGTGTTTTCCTCGCTGACTCCCGCCTGTATCTCCGGGATGAAAGAGCTCCTGTTGAGCACCCAGTCCCAATAGAGGCAGGGCGGGTCCCACCTCCTCCCAGTCCACCTCCAAAAACAGAGCGGAGTGGGAACGCAAAACAAGGACAAGAAGAAGAAGGAAGGAACACAAGAGGAGGTCAGGGGTTAAAGAACAGCCACACCCTGGCTCCATCGCCACAGCTCTTCCATGAATACATTGTTCCTCTACTGCATCCCATTCTTCTGCAATTGGTGTGTTTTCCTTCCCGGACGTGAACTTGTTAGCTGTGCTTGTTGCAGTTGATAAAAGTTACGCTTTGACAGCTATGGTCTTTAATGTTGCTATGGTTACAAGTACAGATTAATTTAGACGTTATTAAACTTGAGCCGAACTATGTGTGCAATATACAGTATTAAGGCACGCCTGCCGGCCAATCGGAAAAGGGTGATTGGCCCAGCCGCATGGTATACAAATATTTCTCTCTCTCTCTCTCTCTCTCTCTCTCTCTGTCTCTCTCTGTCTATCTCTCTCTGTCTAGTCTCTCTCTCTCAAATCTCTTTTCTTATGCAGATGTGTGTTAGATGTGTGTTGGCTGTTACTGTATAAACATAAACACTTAAAACTGGGGAAGCCCTCTTAGAATGATAGTCTGACAGCACACACACAAACAAGAACAACAACAACAACAATATAACAAACACACATGTATGCACACACACACACCCACATGCACACGCACACACGCACACACAGCGGGTGGTCTGCACTGCAGGGGGCCGCAGCAGCAGCAGCAGCCATGTGTTAGAGAGAACTCTATTATCATCATGTTTCTGCTATGTTCCATTATGCACTACTTTGTCTCATGTTGTATGGTTAATGTACTGTATGTATGAAGGGGAGGGGGGGGGTTCCGGTAGGTAGTTTGAAGTTAAAACGCTCGAGAGAGATTCTGAAGAGTATCCAGTAATGGATTCGTCCCGCTAAGTGTGGTTTGACATTTAACAAATTTCAGGGATGCATATTTTAGGGATTGACACGGGAACGACTTGATATTTGTATTATTATTTTGAACATTAGGAAATGCTTATGTGGTACACCATCAGCTGCTTTTAAGTGTCGTAGAACAAACAGGCAGGACCCCCGCTGGGGTGATTAGGAGCCCTCAGAGGCCCTCAGGAGCCCACAGCTGTCACCTGCTGAGGGGCCAGACGGCACCAGCGTGCTGCGTAACCTCAAGCTAATTGTCATTATCACCGGATGAGGGGAGAAGTCTGATAATGTGAGAGAGTGACATCATAATAAAGAGGGATCCTTGAGTTGTCACCAAGCCAAGTGGAAAGTTGCTGTCTGCAGTATAAACGAATAGACAACAACTGATAAATGGGCTGTTAGATACAACAACAGACAACAACTATAAAGCCACACAGTTTTAGGATATTTTTAGGAAAAATATCCAATTACGAGAAAAAAAAGAGATATTATTTCAAAGTCATTGTTGTTTACTTCTGTCTGTCGTCACGTACTTTTGGGGAAATCATCAACTGTCATTATAAATAACATTTAAAACGGCCACCATGCTAAGAAACAACAACGAGTGACGCAACATCACCTCAACCGTCTGCAATAGAGGGCTTTGAAACTTCCAAGTAACTTTGAAAGTTATTTATTACAACGACTACATGATGCTTTGGAATTTGGAACACATTTCATCACTTGACGAGCACAAAGCAGGAAACAGGGCGTCCATGCCAGCTTTGGTGTTGTCTTCCACCGTTGCATTAACATTACATTATTATATTATTAATTTATTATATATACGGAGCAGATGGACACACAGCAGCGACGTAGAGACTGATATGTCACAATGGCATTGCAATTAAGCCGTGCACACGTGTACCACATGGGTGTGTTTGATATACTGCATGGTTGGTAACACAGGAATAGCATCAAACATCGCCAGGATTTGTACAAATCTTAACAAACAAATAGTAAACCGAGTATATTTTTTTGGTTTTTGTTGTAACTGAATTTCTTATCATATCCCAATCAGTTTCCCGCTATGCTTCACATGAAGCCTAAATGTGAAACTTGGTTTTTGTCACATTCACATTCACACAATTAAATAACATCCAAAAATATCAAAGCGTGTACCTCCTCCAGCACTAATTTGACATGGACCGACGCTGTATCAAGAATCTGTTCTGAACGTCATTACACCACACGGGCCTCAGGCTGGGAACATGTTCATGTGCTTATTAATTCCTCATTCCGACAGGGTTAGCGTTTGAAGCAAAAGATACGAAATCGGTAGCTTTCGTATCTTTTGCTCCTCGAGACAACCTTGCCTATTGATTATCCACAACAGGTACATCATCATCATCGTACGAGTGGTTTGGGACCTGTCGGCCATCTTTGTTGTTCACCAACATCGCTGAGATTCATTTCGTCCGTCGGTAGCTTGAAGGTGTTTTTGTCAACGGGGGACAAGGCACGGATAACAATGAGTGTCTCCATCCCCCTTATTTCTCTCTCTCTTTCACTCGCCTTTCCTCTCTCCTCCTCTCTCTTCCTTCACAGTTTTTCCAATTATATTTCTCTCTCTCTCTCTCTTAGTCTAACTAACTCTCTAACTCTCTCTCTCGCTCGCTTTCATCATTAGGGTGGTCTGCTGACCTGTGTTACCATGCTATACCTTTATTTATATATTTATTTTGTATTCTTCATTTCTCTTGTGACGATGGTGTGTTTGAAGGGTGGTGTGTAAATAAACTTGCATTGGAGCTCTCTCTCTCTCTCTCTCTCTCTCTCTCTCTCTCTCTCTCTCTCTCCTCTCTCTTCTCTCTCTCTCTCTCTCTCTCTCTCTCTCTCTCTCTCTCTCTCTCTCTCTCTCTCTCTCACTCATGTCCCATGGTGGTCCACTGGTGTTCTCTGTTTTCTCCCCCTCCCACCTCACGCCTCCTCATACCTCCTCCTCCTCGCTGACTCCCGCCTGTATCTCCGGGATGAAAGAGCTCCTGTTGAGCACCCAGTCCCAATAGAGGCAGGGCGGGTCCCACCTCCTCCCAGTCCACCTCCAAAAACAGAGCGGAGTGGGAACGCAAAACAAGGACAAGAAGAAGAAGGAAGGAACACAAGAGGAGGTCAGGGGTTAAAGAACAGCCACACCCTGGCTCCATCGCCACAGCTCTTCCATGAATACATTGTTCCTCTACTGCATCCCATTCTTCTGCAATTGGTGTGTTTTCCTTCCCGGACGTGAACTTGTCAGCTGTGCTTGTTGCAGTTGATAAAAGTTACGCTTTGACAGCTATGGTCTTTAATGTTGCTATGGTTACAAGTACAGATTAATTTAGACGTTATTAAACTTGAGCCGAACTATGTGTGCAATATACAGTATTAAGGCACGCCTGCCGGCCAATCGGAAAAGGGTGATTGGCCCAGCCGCATGGTATACAAATATTTCTCTCTCTCTCTCTCTCTCTCTCTCTCTCTGTCTGTCTATCTCTCAGTCTCTCTCTCTCAAATCTCTTTTCTTATGCAGATGTGTGTTAGATGTGTGTTGGCTGTTACTGTATAAACATAAACACTTAAAACTGGGGAAGCCCTCTTAGAATGATGGTCTGACAGCACACACACAAACAACAACAACAATAACAACAACAACAATATAACAAACACACATGTATGCACACATACACACACCCACATGCACACACCCACACGCACACACAGCGGGTGGTCTGCACTGCAGGGGGCCGCAGCAGCAGCAGCAGCCATGTGTTAGAGAGAACTCTATTATCATCATGTTTCTGCTATGTTCCATTATGCACTACTTTGTCTCATGTTGTATGGTTAATGTACTGTATGTATGAAGGGGAGGGGGGGGGTTCCGGTAGGTAGTTTGAAGTTAAAACGCTCGAGAGAGATTCTGAAGAGTATCCAGTAATGGATTCGTCCCGCTAAGTGTGGTTTGACATTTAACGAATTTTAGGGATGCATATTTTAGGGATTGACACGGGAACGACTTGATATTTGTATTATTATTTTGAACATTAGGAAATGCTTATGTGGTACACCATCAGCTGCTTTTAAGTGTCGTAGAATCCTGTTGTGTCATAATGGAAGAACACAGGTACATACTGTCCATGTTATGGTCCTTTGAATGCAGACGGACCCTGCGTTGCCTGCCTAGGTGATGTCAAGGAGGTTATAAAAGCCCCCCCATGGCTTCTATTCTATTCTATAGAAGCCATGGGAGGGCTATCTTCTATCTTATTCTTTAAATCTGCCTTTCAGATGGTCGCTTTATCGGGAGAGATTCTAGCCTCAGTCTGTCACCTGCATTGATGTCAAGTGGAAGGCAGACAGCCCTGTAAGAATAGCTCGATAGTCTCGCTAGCTCATATTAGCAAATGAAAATGGAAGTGAGACATTTATTAAGAACCAGTCCTGTTTCAAAGTGATAATTCAATGACAATGTGGAGAGGGCCACTATTGTTCTTCATTTCTTTAGGCTACATCGACATTTACATTGAGGGCATTTGGCAGATGCTTTTGTCCTAAGCCACATACAATATGTACATTTGTCAAAAGAGTGAAACAACAATATATCCCTGGCGGTACAAGATTTGAATTGAACAAGTTCCAAGCATCATCATTGTGAGGCAAACCCCTTGCTGGTAAACCGCAAGATAGCTAGGATGAGATGCTACACAATGCTAAGTACTATTTTATTTTATTTTGTATTTGAACATACAAGTAACTGCTACGGATCCAATAGGGGATGGGATTCGAACCCTGGTTGGGTAAATGGGAGTGGGTCAGGGAAGAGAGGTGGTGGGGGGGTTAAGGAGGGAAGCAATGCAGAGTCCAGGTGAACTCTGAACAGGTGAGTCTTGAGTCTTGACTCAAGCCGTCCTGACGTCAGCCGGGAGCTCCTTCCATCACTCCGGTGCCAAAACAGAGAAAAGTTGAGACTTGGCGGAGCAACATTTGCCTGCTCTTCGCGATGGTGGTACCAGCCGGGCCAGCTGAAGGAGTTTTGTTCACTCTCCTCTTCACCACGTCTGCCGCCTTCATGATCATAATCTCATGTCTTAATGTCACTGACACTCTAGTCGGGTTAAAAAGGGAAGGTTCAAACAAGGACAACAGATATCCCTCCTGCACCGCTTGTGTGATTCTGGTTTTGCTGCAGAACCTTGAGGCTGAGGAATGTGCGCCACATGGACAAACTGCCTCTCTCTATTGTATAGTGGAGGACCAAAGAACCACTCATTCCGCCCACAGAACCGACTACAGAACCGAGGAGGCCTGGATGAGAAAGAGAGAGAAAGAGAGAGAGAGAGAGAGAGAGAGAGAGAGAGAGAGAGAGAGAGAGAGAGAAATGGTGAAATATGAATTTAACAACACTAAAGACAGTAGACTACTGCTGATTAATGTCACTGACAGACACATCATATACCGACATGCCTTTACCATCTTTTGAAGTTTAATTAATGTGCTGGTTAGAATTAATTCTCATCATCATTAAGTCATCAATTAATATAAGACACCGAGTTGGGCTTGCCAAAATCGTACAACGGTTTAATTCCACAAATAGGATCATAATGTTTTGCAGTAAGCTATTATGAGCTAACAGATTATTGTTTTGTTGTGCCTTTAAGAATATCATAGTGAGCTATCACACTTCTGCAGGCTAATATTCACTTTGCTGTCCAGTTCAAGACATAAGAATTGTTTTTAACGTCAAACAAATAATATTTTTAGCACCCACACTCTGATGCTACTGGATCGTAAAGTGCAAATATGTACTTCCACAAGGTAGCATTAAGTAGGCGAGGGCTTAGTGAGGTTCCTTGATAGATTTATCGATTGCATTTAATTATTTAGTCTCTAAAGCAGGGGTGGGCAAACTTTTTGGCTCAAGGGCCACATTTGGTTTTTAAAACTGACAGACGTGGCGGGCCATTAGTAGATGAGGATCATAATGTTGAATGCCATATACTGTATATTGCCACTATGCCACTGCCACTATGTAGTTAAATCAAATAAATAAAGTACAAATCAATAATATAACAATATTTATTGAACCGGAGGGATTATAAATAATATGTGCTCTAATAATAAATAAATGTTCTTTTCTTTCTTCTCCTCATTGAAGAACCTTACATAAACTAACAGCTGAGCATCGTCAGACACATCAGTCATCTACAGCTAAACCTATGCATGGTGACTTATGAATGTCTTCATCCAGCTGGGCACACCCTGGGTTAATATTTCTGTTTTCTTTGTGGCTGATGATGCTGATTTGTATTTCGTTGATTTTAGCACAAAACTCTTCTTTTTGTTTCCCCTCAAATAAGGTTTCAGCTACTGCACTCACGCACTCCTTAACAACCCCTCCGTCGGTCAATGGTTTTTTATGTTGACCCAAAATCCAAGCAACTCTAAGGGAACATTCATGAGCACGTTGTTGGGCAGTGAATGAATGTGTTAGGATTCTGGTGGATCGATCATACTGGGCTCTCAGATCGTTTATTTTCTGCGCCCTCAGTTCGGATTTGGGCGGGTATGTTTGGTATGTTTGGTATGTTTGGTATGTTTGGTGAAAACACTGTTTTGTCTCGTAGTGGCTTCACATTGCCGCTTTTAATAATAGCCACAGTCTCAGGACAGATGAGACATACGGGGTTTGAACTGTCCGTGGGAAGAATAAACATGAACACGTCTGTCCAATCTTCATTAAAGGCTCTGTTCTCACTGATTACCTTTCTCTTTTTTAAAGCGCGCCATACTCCGTATGTTTGTTTCTACTCGCTCACTGACTGCAACGATCTGATTGGCTGAGTAGTGTCACGTGACATGACCTGATTGGCCCACTAAGCCAGTACCGTAAAGGCTAGAAACGATGCGCCGGTTAAAATAGAAACGCAACAATTAAATTGTATAATACTCAATAATTTATCGGTTATAGGTCCAGGTCCGGATATGACGGTGTCTGGGTCCGGACCGCGGTCCCCATATTAGTGTCCTCTAATCTAGTGGAACCAATTAAGGAATCAATTGCAGGAAAAATAAAACAGCGAAATGAATACTACAAATGTAAATGTATTATAGGACTGTTGTTAATGTAAATGCCCGACGGGCCGGATTAAACAACGCAACGGGCCGTGTGTGACCCGCGGGCCGTAGTTTGCCCACCTCTGCTCTAAAGTATAGCATAGCTGTAAAACAATAGTCATTGCTTACAAGTAAGATAGTGATTTCCTGCCCTATTTCATTACACATCGTGTGACATCACAAGTGGAAGGGGAAGGAGGAGATTGTGTGACATCACAAGTGGGAGTGAAAGGAGGTAAGTCAATCATGCATCTGAGTGGACACTCCCACATGTGATGTCACAAAGGGATATATTTAGAAGGCCTTGAGATAATCGACAAGAGAAAAACTCCGGAGAGAAGGAGCGCTGTGTGCCCGGACCACGGCGGCGCTCAGAGCAACGTGAAGGGCGTGTATCGGGAGGAGAAAGGGCCGGGCATGGAGGCGAGGACGGGCGAGCCGTAACAGTTAATAGACGACAATGTTTTCAGAATGTTACTCTGAAATGGAGAAAAGAGATTTAATGAAAAACCCACTGTGATTCCATTATACTGCAGCTAATTTGCAAGAATATAAACCAATATATAACTTGCAATGTGAGTAGCCACTTTACCAGACTTTCTTTGTGCCACTCAGCAATAATTGGACATAATCGTATTAAAAGTAGTTAAGTACGAGTGGTGCTTTGTAATCATTTCTAATCTATCAAAATTGTTTAGCATTGCAATCCTACACAGTTCTCCATCTCCAAACTCAGTAAAAAAGTGTGTTGAAGCATTTAAACCATGTGTCCATCTAAGTGAATCAGACTGCTGGTAATCATCGAGCAAATCATGAGAGAGTTGTCACACAAAGTGAGATGATTGCAACTCCAATATTAGACAGCTGCGGTGACAGCATAAATACCATGTATAAGCCTGCCAATGATGACTTGTTCTGTTGAGTGAATCTAATTAGAGAACGCTCCTAATTTATTTCCTTCATTCCCATTCATTTTTCTCTCTCTCTTGAGTAAAAATGGCTTGAAAATGTACCAACGGACATGTACAGTAATTACGTGCCCACAATGTACTTTTCTTTTCTCTCTATGGCCACACCGGGGCTCCGTATAATTATGCAAATTCTTAATGAAAAAGAAAAGAAATATCTAAAGCAACATTGTCTATATGGTTTTTTTTTTATCAAGCAGAAGCAAATTGAAATGATAAACGAGCGATGTGGGAATCATTCGCCGTGGGTGAATATCTCCATGGTGTGCAGCAGCTGACAGGACCCCCCATCTCTATCTGTCTGCATCACAATCCCATCCCCCCGGGTGCTCAGCTCCTGGCCTGGACTAGTCCTGCTCCTGCTCCTGCTCCTGGTGCAGATAGCCACATGCTCGCTCTGTTTATCTGCAACAGGGCTCATTCTGGCCCTGAGGAAATCCTCTCCACGTATGAAGTACAACGTCTGATTTCAAGCCGAGTGTGTGTGTGTGTGTGTGTGTGTGTGTGTGTGTGTGTGTGTGTGTGTCATGCACCCACACGCACACGCACACACACACACACACACACACACACAACCTGCGTGCATTTGCCTGCCTACTGTGTGCACGTGGAGCGAGTCTGGAGTCACGTAGCCTTATCTCCTGCGCATTCATTCTCCCTGAAGTCCTTTTTTCTTCCCGCATTAAGATGGTTTTGATTGAGGTTTGTTGTGTTTGCATGAAGCTCTGCGGTTGCCGTTTGATCCCATGGGGAGCTGGTGGAGGAGGTAGGGATGGATTGATTAGACGTTGTAATGGCCTCTGCTGTCAGAAAAGAAATAGCTGGTGTCCTGGAGACATCACATGGGAAGGAACAGAGAGACAAGCAGAGGAACAGAGAGACAAGGGGAGGAACAGAGAGACAAGGGGAGGAACAGAGAGACATTGGGGAGGAACAGAGAGACAAGGGGAGGAACAGAGAGACAAGGGGAGGAACAGAGAGACAAGGGGAGGGACAGAGAGACAAGGGGAGGAACAGAGAGACAAGGGGAGGAACAGAGAGACAAGGGGAGGAACAGAGAGACATTGGGGGAGGAACAGAGAGACAAGGGGAGGAACAGAGAGACAAGGGGAGGAACAGAGAGACAAGGGGAGGAACAGAGAGACATGGGGAGGGACAGAGAGAGACAAGGGGAGGAGTAGCTTGTGGGCGTTTACAAGTCCACCAGTTATGAAAGTCGATTGTCCATGACACAATGTGCTCATTTGCATAAAGTTAATCAAAGTTCAAAGTGTGTTGTCCGACCCACCCACACGCAAGCCATCCCATAATCCCACAATTATGGGATCGTGGGAATGGGAAGCACCCATGGCACCCATATCTGGTGGGGCCGGCCCTGGAAGAGGTCAGCATGCAGGAAGGAGACCGCAGACGGGGCTCAGGTTCAGGTTCACCCAGCAGCTTCACAGTGAGGACAGTGTGGAGGCTATGGTGTCTGACTCCCCGCCGAAAGTCTCCGACTCCAGGGTTCAATGTCCTCCACATCCACGGCCTATCTGTAGGCATCCTAGTATAGCGTCTTAGTAACGACTTGTATCTGAATGTCACTGTAAGTCCCCTTTGGATAACAAAGTCTCCTAAATGACTCCTAAATGATAAATAGTAAACAGTATGGGCCAGACACCGCGGGACAAGGCTGACATTCAGTCAGCCTCTCCGTAAGAAGGCCAGCACCGGCCCCAGGAAATCACCTCCACGCTGCTTCCTGCTTCTAACACACATGGAACCATCGTAATTAATATCCCTCGTTACAAACATGAATAATTAATGTTGTACCCGTTTCAGGCTGGATTACAAGGGAAAGATTGACATACTGGGATACTGTGATAACGTGGTTGTAAGAGCAGTTTCAATGAATGGTTAAGTTAATGTATTTCCTCTGCTGGACACTCACAACAGTCCACCTGGCCGATACTAACTAACTGTGGAGTGTGTGTGTGTGTTGGGTGGCTGAGTTAAGCAGCCTCACCTGGCCCAGAGTCTGGCTGAGCTGTCAACACACACACACTCAGGAGAGTGCTAGCATGCTCGCGGTTATCATCTGCTCTGTCTATTCATTCTACAAACTCTACTGTAATAAACCGGATCACTCAACATCTACCAGTGTCCTGTGTTGGAGGAGCTCTGAAAAAGTCACTTTTATGTGGCTAAGGCTACACTAACCTAAGAGATTCTAGATTCAGGTATGAGTTCAAGTCCTTTTGTGTCATATTGTGTTTATGACTTATTTAAGATAGAAAAAAAGCATAGACTAAGCACACGCTTAATAAAAAAATATTTTAAATGTGCCACTATTAAAGTAACTATGTTGTAGTTACTTAGTAGTAGTCCTAGTTGTGTGACAGAAATAGCACTGCATGCCGGGAGTATTTTAATTGTCCTGAAATGGGTGCTGTTTTATTGTTGAATACAATAAAACAATAATTTGGCTGACAGTCAAAATATTAGGCTGGAGAGAGAGTGCTGTGTACTCACTGAACAATAGAGCAGTAGTCAGAATAGGCAATGGAGATAGACATAGACAGGAGAGAAGGAAGACATTATTTTGCAATGTTTATTGTTTATTATT
>PIJE02000626.1:0-210000 GCA_002895965.2 Coryphaenoides rupestris
CCCCCCCCAGTGCCCGTCCTGCGGCCCCGGGGACAGGGGTCGCTGCTTCGGCCCCAGCATCTGCTGCAGCCCGGGGCTCGGCTGCCTCTTGCAGGGCTCCCCGGAGGAGAGCAGCGCTCCGTGTGCGGAGGAGAGCTACCGGCTGACCCCCTGCCAGGCGGGAGGGGGCGCCTGCGGAGCCAACGGAGGGCGCTGCGCTGCCGCGGGTCTCTGCTGTAACGCAGGTACACATTGATTTTTATTATGGGGTTTCTATTATATTGCTTTGGTTTCAATGTAAATTGGGGTTCATATTCTATAGACGCTCATTTCGAAGTTTGAATAAAAGTGATATCCGCAGTGATATTAATATCACTGCTATAGGCGTATAAGCCTATATTTCATATAGGCTGCTGTTCATTAATCCATGATTTAATTTTGTTAATGGATGATGTTTGTTCATGATATAGGGCCGAATGATTAGGTATATTGTTGATATTCAATTCAATTCAATTTTATTTGTATAGCCCTTAATCACAATACAGTCTCAAAGGGCTTTACAGGCCAGATTATTATGGGCCAAAGGTGATTTATGAGTGATTTATCATTGATATTATCCTTATTATGTTCTTTGGCAGAGAGCTGTGCAGTGACCTCCGAGTGTCTGGAGGAGCTGCCGCCGGCGGAGCCTCATGGCTCAGCGGGGAACGGGAACTCGCCCACGGAACTGCTGCTGCGCTTGCTGCACGTGGCCACCAGGGGGCAGACCGAGTACTGATGATGCGGTGACATCTCCTCCTTGGTGTTACAGAGCTGTTACACTGACAACCGACAACATACGACCTTGTGTTTGCGAATGCTGCCTAATAATGCCTGTTTCTACATCCATTCAGATCTCTCCCCTCTAGCACTGTGTTAAATATATTGTGGTGTGACTGCCAATCTTGGTTTATTAGATGTAAAAAATATATATATATCTTTGCCGCTAAGCATCAAACCCCAGGGAATCAGGAGTCACCATGAAATGATTCAATTGGTTCCTGAATTATATATGTATATATTTATGCACATACTGTAAACACATTTTTGTTTTGTTTCTGAATCTAGGCCTCCTAATAAACTTATTGTATTGATATTGAACTGAGTCTCTTTCGATTCAATGATCATTCTACCTTCTACGTGTGTGTGCGTGCGGGGCTCCGCGCCGCCACTGGGCCTCAAAGCCCTGGCAGTGTGGGGCCAGCCTGCCCGCTGCTGCTCGGCCAAGGAGGTGGAGCGGGTCCAAGGGCCCATGAGGTCGCCGAAAGACCGCGGCCGCACATGTGACGAGGTGCTCGACTGCTGTGCCACCAACAACAACAATAACACCATTGACGTGGAAAAACATGGAAACGTGAAGAGACCATTGCAGATGACAGACGCTGGATTGGAAGGAAAGGCAGAGCTTGGGAAAGATGCTGTGAAGCCTCATGCTAAGCGGTCATTGGACAGGGCGTGTGCTACCTTTGCTCTGAGTAAACATAAACATAACCACCTGGATCTTCACCTTTGTCATCATAAACATCATCACTGGAAACGCCACTCCAGTCTGAGCTGGTTCCAGAACCAAAAAGACCAAGAACTGATACCAATTCCAGTGAGTTGGATAAAAAAGAAAGGATGTATTTAATTAAATTTAAATGAATTTAATTAGTATTTCTTACTGATAGATGTTTCTCAGTCCTAACTTTTTTCTATCTTTCATTTTGCAGTTTTGCACTCATGTGCAAAAGTGTAGACTGTTCAAAAATTGTAGACTGTTCGCCGCCACCCGCGACCGGTAAGCAGCACCCATGAGATGTAACAGGGCGATACTTCTGCGAGGTTGATAAGAGCACAATTTAGTGTTTGTGGTGAAAATGAACAAACGCACACCTTCCCAAATTTCCACAGATAACGGCAAGGCTAACGTTGTGTGATTAGTCTGAAAACCACAGCATGATTTATGAATTTATTACGTTTTTCATTTGTATGTTTATTTATGATTAAACTAACATTAGTTAATGATTTGTATTGTCTCAACCCACAGAGCTCGCACTCCAGTGCTCTCAATGCGCGAGCTCCAGCAGGCTGCAGTTCACTTCCGGGCCAAAGAGGGCCAGTAATGAGAAGGAATTTCTGATTCTCAGGTCACGCTGTTCAGCCCCAGATTGTATAACTTTTTTAATTATATCTCAGCCCCATAAAACATCTGCATTATTCTCCATCTGTGTTCCCAGAAGTGTTCGGCGTGTGCTGGATCCCTCTCTCTGTACTCCACGTCTACGCTGGCCGTGTACCGCCTTCCCTGCGGTCACCTGTTGTGCCCACCTGCCTGCAGCGGAAGTGTCTCAAAAAAAGTGTATGAAATGAAGTGAATGAAAACAAACACAAATAAACTGGAGAATTATTACCTGTTTTACAAAGTGTGACAACAATGGAAGACGTTTGTGGTTACATTTGGTCAGGGTATTGCTCATCTGAGATGAATGTCTATTAGCATGCTAGTTCGATATGAAAACGCGTTTTACAAATCTCTAATACATTTTGAGGGCAACATAAATCATTGAATGAACTCAAAATGTTTAACTTAAATCGTAATCATTATACTAAGTGACAAAACACCATCGTTTCCTTCCAAGTAACGTGACTTACCCACCACGTTTCCAATGAAGCGAGTCCCACTATATGAATGTCATACATAACACGTACAGCTAGAAGGCGCAGTTTAATTTAAACTGTTAAGTATAGTACGTAATTTAAACAGGCAACAATATGAATATCCTTTCATATTGTTAGGCCTATACCCTCTTTGCATATACATCAGCCAGTTTTTGGGCTGCATAATATATGCCAAGGTTTCAGAATAATTTTCCTCATTGATAATTTGGTGGTTATTACCTTTAACATTATATATATATATACATACATATATAAAACATTCGTTCTCTTCTTCCTATTTTGTCTTTTTTGCCCAGTACTTGTCAGTAGTATTTCACTGTTCAGAGTGGCCCTGTGTTATGATGTACATGTGACAATAAAACACTTTGACTTTGACATTCTTTGACCTGCTCTGTGCCCTATTATAACCAATCAAATCCTTTTTACCACGTTAACTATGTTTAAAGCGCCAATAAGCCTACAACCCATAAAACACAGTTTCCCACTTCCACCAAAAGTGATCCTAGCTCCTACCCTGTGACTAAAAGGTTATTTATGCCTCAAAATGACTTGCTTACATTCATGGGGGTTATATTTGAATGATTATAGCCCATCCAGTCCTTTTTATCTATTGACACACCATTTAAAGCGTCAATAGAACCAGTAACACAGTTTCCCACTTTCCCAAAAGAGATTCCAGCTCCTACCTTGTGGCCGAAAGGTTATTTATGCCTCAAAATGACTTGCTTACATTCATGGGGGTTATATTTGAATGATTATAGCCCATCCAGTCCTTTTTATCTATTGACACACCATTTTAAGCGTCAATAGAACCAGTAACACAGTTTCCCACTTTCCCAAAAGAGATTCCAGCTCCTACCTTGTGGCCGAAAGGTTATTTATGCCTCCAAATGACTTGCTTACATTCATGAGGTTTAAGCAAGTCATTATATCAATATATATACATAGAGCGAACATATTAAATGGTAAAAAATGGTAAACATAAAATGTAATGTCATGTTGACTCCCGAACTATTGGTTGAATATTGGGTATTATAAATGTACAAGTAAGTAAGGACAGATACACAAGTGAGGGCAGCAGTAGCAGAATAGAATAGAATAGAACTTTATTAATCCCGATTCCGAGGGAAATTCTTGTGCAAGGTTGCATAGCAATACAGTACAATAAAACAATTTGGAAAACAACAGAATAATAAAAATAAACTAACGGATTTACAAATGTAAAATATACAAATATGTAGGCAAAATAAGATATTCCGACGGCGAAAACAATTTGGCATAATTTAAATGTAATATTATTGGACATGACATGAAGAATATTGCACATGATGATGAGAGGAGATGAGAGGTAGTGAAATATGGTATATGGCATGTCACAGCAGAAATATATGAAAGTTCAGTAGAGTATTAAAAAATACCACATTGGCCATTTACAGGCAACATGCCTTCATCTGCATATCATTGAGGGGACCCCTGCTGTGAACAGTCACTGGCATATTCTTAATTCTTAATGTCATGTCCAATAATATTTCACTTAATTGATGCCAAATTGTTTTCGCCGTCGGAATATCTTATCTTGCCCACATATTTGTATATTTAACTGTAATTTGCATATCCGTTAGTTATTTTATCATTCTGTTGTTTTCCTTGTTTTATTGTACTGTATCGCTATGCAACCTGGCACAATAATTTCCTTCGGGATTAATACAGTTCTATTCTATTCTTTTCTTCTTCTAAATATAGCATAGGGAATACGAAGGTATATGAAGGTATTTTTCTTTCTTTAACTTTTTTCCTTAACGCCGTAATTTTGACAATAGATGGCGCTGCAACACTGCGGCTCTTACGCGTGCGTTGCGTGTGTGTGCGTGTGTGTGCGTGTGTGTGCGTGCGTGCGTGCGTGCGTGTGTGTGTGTGTGCGTACGTGCGTGTGCGTGAGTTCGGCCCTTTGTCTCCCAGGTGAAACCTCTGTGGCCCCTCCCCCTCTCTCCGCACAGGAATGCAGACTGACATGACGTCATCGTCCCAACCCGAGCCAGCCAGCAGCAGCCTGTGTGTCGAGAGTTTCGTCCAGTCAATCCGGGTCCAGTCCGGGTGAAGTCCAGTCCAGGATCATCATTCACCATTCCTCCCTCCTTACGGGGACCCTGCAGGGCGACCTCCTCTTCTTATTATTCTTCTTCTTGGTGTGTGTGTGTGTGTGTGTCTCTGTGTGTGTGTGTGTGTGTGTGACAAGATGAAACCATAGTCCCCTAAAACTGCGCACAGGATGAGATATTGCTTAATAATTTCAAACGTATAAAAAGAAAAAAGAAAGTCGACACAGCAACGACGACGAGATCAGATGGAGAAACTGGAAGGTAGGCGAATGCAATACAGTTGTTGTTGTTGTTGTTGTTGTTGTTTTTGTTGTTTGTTTGTTCGCACAATCACAATGCGCAATGTTTTGGCGAAATGTGTGTTCCCTGGCTTGTTGTTGTTTTTTTTTTAATATAATATACAAAGAAAATGATTCACATGATGCGTATACAGCGCATACAGCGCATACAGACGATCGAAACCGTATTGTATTGTATTGTATTGTATTGTATTGTATCGTATTGTATTGTATTGTATCGTATCGTATTGTATTGTATCGTATTGTCTTGTATTGTATCGTATTGTGCAACCACGCGTATGAATGACGATTATTGACGGCATTCGACAGACACGGAGGTGAACGGACACCACTGCGCCTGTTGCGGGGGACCGATCGAGGACTCCCATCACATGAAGATCCTGCAGGACACATGGCACAACGCCTGCTTCCAGTAAGTGTCTGGAACTGGTGTGTGTGTGTGTGTGTGTGTGCTGGAACCTGGTGTGTGTGTGTGTGTGTGTGTGTGTGTGTGTGTGTGTGTGTGTGTGTGTGTGTGTGTGTGTGTGTGTGTGTGTGTGTGTGTGTGTGTGTGTGTGTGTGTGTGCAAAACAACAAAAGAATGAAACAATAATTTGTATATGTCACACAAATGGGGCCCCCAACAACAACAGAGATGCATCTCGCAGGCATCCCGTGAACACTTTTAGTTTTGATTGATGCACGGAGGAAACGAATTGTTGCACATACATATATGCGCACACACACACACACACACACACACACACACACACACACACACACACACACCACACACACACACACACACACACACACACACACACACACACACACACACACACACACACACACACACATACATACATATATACATACACACACACAATTGGTTTCTGCAGGATGGGTATTCAGGGTTTGGTATGTGGTGGAAAATTCCCAGAGGTCCCAGAGCTTGAACACAGCTTTTCATTTGGTGGGCTTTCCACTTGCCATAGTTATACATTTGTAGTGACAGGTAGAAAGGTTTATTTCGCTTTATTCTCCTCCAAGTTTAAGATGTGTCTGCACTCTGCACAGCATGTGGCGTTGCATAATGACTGTCCATTTGGTGTAAAATACTGTTTCAGTTGTTGGGTCAGGCCAGTTTATATCGGTTTGTTGGTTTATGGTCTGAAACGTTTTGGGGTCAGGGTGGGAAGACCTCTGCTGACAACACACACACACACACACTCTCCAGCACCTCAGAGTGTTAGTTACATCACAACCCACAGATACTGGATGTAAACAAGCTGTCTGTTTTTTAAGGGGTGCATTGTTTCCCACACAAGAGACAAATGACGGACTCTTGATCTCTCTCTCTCTACTCTATTTACTGAAGAAACTGCTTGTACTTTCCAGATGTTGCCATGCTAATAAAACTGCTCTGGCTGTAGACGTAGCGTGAACGCTGCTTGCTCAGGCAGACCCCTAAACGTCTGTGTTTCTGTGTATCCAATGTTAACGAGATAAACTTCGTATCAACAAAAAATGCAACTATTCAATCGGTTTGTTCATGGTTTTATTCCCCGATTTCATAACTTCTTTGCGCGTCTGCCTTTCAAATCTATCTCCGTCATCGCAGATAGGGGTTAGCTAAGTGGTAGCAAGGAGTCCCAGGGTATTCTTGTGGTCTTATTTCCCCTAAAGAAGAACGCAAACGTTGACCTGCCCACCCATGAGCACAAAAGCTTAACTCACCAAAGCGGAACATTCTTTTTGAATGTTCCACCCGCCTTGCGTTCGCGCGCGGCTATGTGTCCATTGTGGAGGTCCGCTCGGTTAAGGTGACCTCCCTGTGTAAACATAAACCGGCCTAGGTAACGGTTGACATCACCGCTTGCCCCGTGGCCGGTCCAGTTAAACCTGGAGGGGGTCCGCGGGAAGGTAACACGTAGTAACGAGACTCTGCCCTCTCTGCGCTCGCTGCCGCGGCTATTCCTAGACGGGCGACTCAGAGACGGGGGCTTAGTCGTCCGAGACGCTCGCGGGCCGAAGCCGGTTCTTTTTCTCGCTCCCTAGACAACCTTTTTGTTTGAATTCCTGGCTCGCTGCACACAATGTTATGGCGCTGTGCCAACAGGTACCTTACCTACTAATATGTGTACCCAACTACCCATGTGTACCCAACTACTAACCAGCATGCTCATTCCCGGTTGTTAGGTAGTGTTGTGTTGTTTTATTTTGAGTTGCAGACACACGCACACACACAGGCACACACACAGGCACACACACACACACACAGTTTCTTACCATACTTTTATGTGCAGAGTCCCTATCTTCATAGCACCATTTGCAATAATCCGTTTAAATTAGATCTTTCCATTACAAACAAGGAAATTGTTAGACTGTTCGGGTTTAAAGCGCTTCAATCAAATGACTCAAGTCTTGGCTGACATTTAATAATTCTGAACATGTGTTTTATAATATATATATATATTATATATATATACACTGATTTATATATATATGGCTGCGGCTGTGTGCATACTCCCTTCGGTTTCACGTCATCTTCGAGGGGTTCTCGTGTTACAAGTGGGAAACAGTCCAGTCACCCTCAGCAATAAATATTACCCATTTAAAATATACCCATCAGTCCACTTGCCATCAACGCTCGTATATAACGGCCCTGCCCCTTTCCGTCTGTGTACCGTAGTAGTCGACAAATGAGGAATTTGCTGCTGCACGGAATGTGAGGAAAATGATTAATGTTTACTCTTTTTTCTTTTTTGTGTTTATGCTGGCGAGTCCAATTGTATTGTGTCTGGCCTAGCCACCTGCACTAGCTGTGCTCGTCCCTTCACTCATTGGCTGGGGCCGAAGGCGTACCTGAACTGTTTGTTTTGTTTTAAGGAGGTTTTTGTTCACAAGAATCCTTCCTATTTGGTCTGTGATATCTGGGGACGTTTAAGGCACATGGCAAGTTGTTGTTTTTTCATGTTGAGGGCCCGCTGGCACTGTTTGTCTCAGAATAGTGATGTGTTTCACTGTGGGGTTCAAGATTCAAGATTCCTTTATTGCCCATGTGTAACAAGTACAATGGAATACTTACTCCCCCTTTCACTCCCTCAGTATTCTTCTAAACATCATTTAAGTAAAAGTAAAAGTAAGTACAGCAAGTACAATACTATGGCCGATGGGGCAAAAATGTTGTAAAGTGCCCGCAAATAGTGTAGAGAATATGTATGTGTTCACGATGGAGAATAGTGATGTTGTGTTCACGGGATGAGAATCTTGTTATGTTCTTCACTATGGAGACTAAATATCAATGCACACAAGTTTGAACACTCTGACCTCTATTCTCTCCATCTAACTTACCATACCAACATCTATGTCTGACCTATATTTTTATATTTCTCTTAGGCTTAGACTCACTGAAAATTTGTAAATTTGTAATTTAATTTTTATTAATTCTATTGTTTATTTCTCTTGTTTATTGATTCTGCTGCTATGCAACCTCTGGCCACAAGAATTCTCCGTTGGAATCACATAAAGTTTTATCCTCTGACTAACACAGACACACCACCATGCACCACACAGTCTCACACCACTACGCACTACACCAGTCACACACACACACACACCACACACCACACACACACACACACCACGACACACACACACCGCACAGGGCACCACACACACACACCCACCATCACACACACACACACACGACAGTTACACACGTGAAAGGAACTAGAGTTTGTAGAGGGATCTGTGGGGAAAGAGGATGTTTTTGCTCTGTTTAATGTCACGTCGTGCATATTTACGTTCCGGGTGAGGCGAGGTGACAGTCCTACATCGGTGGACTTGCTGTCAGGTTCTGTGTAAAACCTTTTGAAGAGTGGAGTATATTAGGCACTTCCTGTCGTACCGACCCCATCCTTCCTCAGGATGTCACAACCAAGTGTCAATGTGGCGCAGGAGGGATGTTTGCGCCCGGATATGCACATGGCACAATCCTGATTCTGGATATATTAATTTAATCAAATGACAAATGTTGCAGTCCTGTTTTCGTGCAACATTTCTTTATTTCCCACTTTTTACATTATGCCCATTTGAGGATAAGCATGTGTCAGCTCGGTCAAAGTTCAGTTGAACGTTGGCTAAAATAACACAAAGTCAACAAAAGTGCAGTGTCACAACTAGTCACGTTGGTGACCTGGTCTGTTTTTGTCTGGGCCGATCCTCCCCCTGCTTGCTGTGTGATCTTTGCAACACCCCGGCGGACATGTTTCTAATAGGATACATGGCGGCGGTCCAGCCTGGTCCGAGGACAGCTCAGCTCCCTAATGTGATCTTTATCTGCGGAAGGCTTCCCGCTCCACTTCCCCCCGCAGTATGCTGCCGTGACTGCCCTGTGGAGAATCAAGGACTTGTTTTCCTCTATCTGTACCAGGCCTGCTCGGATTAAACACAACTGCGTTATAGTCATATTAAGTTAATTCCATTGTCAAGTCAATTTGTCCTTAATTACAGTCTCAAAGGGCTACATTTTACGACCCTCTAAGCCCTCCGAAGTGCAACGAGGAAACTCCCCAAACCCAAGGGAAGAAAGCTTGAGAAGGAACACGCAAGAGGGATCACTCCCTTCATGGAAACTAGTTGAGCTGCGTTGCTAGAAAAGATGTTTTATAAAAAAGTACAATTGTAAATAAGTTCCACAATCAAGCATTGGTCGGTTCTCAAAAGTCTTCTTCTCTGACATTTAACATTTCAGGACATGGATGTAGGATGTTGATGAATGCGTTGAATTTGGTCACGCTGTGTCTCACTGAAATAGTGTTATCCCGGCCCCAGACGACCATACCCTTTCTGTTGGGTATCTAGGTTCTCCCCTGTCTCTGTTTTGGCCTGAACTGCACCATCCCATCATGCTGCAGCAGCCTACTGGACAGTTTAAAAGGTGGTCAGCATATTACTATCACAGTAAAGTCAATAGTACTATACTATTGACTTGGGTAAGCCTAATTGAACCAAAAAAAAAGTGTCCTTTGCCTGGCACTTGAGTCAACCTGTCTGCTGTAAGTCATACGATAAGCGCAACCAAACATTGCTGCCTTCTGGAGTTTGTCTTTGGGTTTTCGATTGGAAAAACCTGCAGCATGGTGGTTTTGGAGCTGATAGGAAGGCATCTTGGAAGGCTGAGGCCAGGAAAGGAATAGGCTGTTCCTCGCTGGGTAACCTTATCCATCTGGATTATGAGTGTTGTTGATGCAATCTTCTGAGCTTTATTGACTCTTGGCTTGGATAACGGATCATAAATGCTGCTGCTGCCGCTGCTGCTGCTTGCAGATTTATGAGGCCGAACTCCCCACATGCCCCCTTGTAGTGGATGGTGAAATCTGCGCGCGGCTGTGAAGAGGATGGGTCCTCGTTGATTGCGGCGTATCTCGGTAACTGAGCCTGTGGCCGGCGTGCAATTTTTGCATAACCAGTCAGTTGAGACCTGGCCGCTGGCTCCAGGTGCTGCAGTGCTCGGCCGCGCTCACCTTCATTCAGCATTCCTCTGAACTATGTGAACATTCTGCCTCTGCCGGCTGCTTCAATGTCAGGCCTATCTATATGTGACATTGTTACTTTTTTCTTTTAGTGTATATTTATATATAGATACTCAGATTGACAAACCGCTGGCATTGCGTGACAAGAAAATCATACTTTTTAAATATTAACAATGTATATTATCGTGTGTATTACAGTGTAATGTAACTTACAAAAGTAAGAATACATTAATAGCTGGAATGAGGCATTCCCTCCTAGTCATGCACCCTCAGATTGCTCGTTGATCATCAGATTAGTTGTGGGCCAGTAAGCCGAGAGTTCAGTGGGTGAAAACGAAGTGCCTGCCTTCCTTAGCACAAGGGCTTGTCTCTGGGCTTGGGTTGAACTACATGAGAACCCACTCAAGAGAGGTGAGTGCATGCGAAGAGATCCCACCTTGACTTATCCAGGAGGGATTTGCTGCCACAGTGCTCACTCAGAGCCCACGCATTTCCAACATTTTTCCGTGACTTTTTCTTCTTCTTCTGAAATCCTGTTTTAAAAACGCTCATAGATTGCTGTCTACGGTGGTGTACTCGTTTAGCCTTTCATCCAACTGGTTTAGATTAAGGTGCAGGAATGCAGCTAAGGTGGGGCTACCGTTTAGGATGCATTGTGAAAAGCAAGTCAGGACCAACCTTTGTTTTCTTTTCTACTGGTGTGTTTCCTGACTCCGTCTGCTAGCTAGCTACCTTTTTATTTTATTTTATTGTCCTGCGTTTTCCGACAACCGTAAGGCGGTTCAGGCGATGAGCTTTTTTTCTGTCTTGAAATTGTTTAAACGGCAACGGACCCTGGTGGAAAAAGTATCCGCCTTACCTGGACAAATGTCCACCTCCAGTCTGCATGTCTGTGATTCATGGCCTCTAGGCCCCCCCCCCCCCCCCATAATTATTCAGCCCTTTCACTAGTCCCTCCTCCACCCTGGCACACAACCACCCAGGGGAACCCATAACTGTCAATCTGTCAACCCGCTCATCAAATGAAAACCCTTTTATTAGTGTTGAATCGTGAATATTTCCCCTGCCCCTTTTTTGCAGTCCTGCCCCATTGGGTTTTGTTTGTCCGGATCCCCCCGCCCCCAAATCAACTCTTCTCGTTCTTGTCAACTTTTTAATTGGAAGGGACGGTATGGTTAAGGTTTGAAGCTGTACTGGCAATCGATAAATTGTTCTAGTTTGGCAGTAAGGATTCTGGTCTGGATTTGAGTCAGAAAGCCTTCAATTCATCCAATGTCCTTGTTTTCTTTCTTCTCTTCTTATGTCTTGTTTGTTTTATGTACCTCATGCATTTGTGTTTTTAAGGACCCCCTTGAGTTCAAGGAGTTGTCCTCATAAAGCTTTCCATGTGTCCACTCGACTGTTCACTGTTCTTAGTCACTTTCTTTCTCTCGCTGTCTCTTGCTGTTTCTCTCTACCTCACTTTCTCTCTCACTGTTTCTCACTCTCTCTCACTCTCTCTCTCTCTCTTGCCTCTCTGTCTTGCTGTCTCACAGTTGAGATCTTAGCACCATGCCAATATTAGATTTATACGCCGTATTGCATTCTTATTTCTATTTACTTGTTGGCACTTATTGTTTGCTCTTTGTTGCGTCTTTGGTTTGCACTGTTGAGGAGGCCTGCGATTTTGAGCATTTCATAGCCCTTTAGTGACTGCTGCTTGTTCTACTAATGTCCACCGGACAATAATCTGGAAACCTCTCTCTCCCTCCCCCTCCCCTTCCCCCAGGTGTTCGGTGTGCTCGGACCACCTAACCAACTGGTACTATGAGAAGTGCGGGAAGCTGTACTGTGGCAAGCACTACTGGGAGTCGTTTGGCGAGCAGTGCCACGGCTGCTCCCTCCTGATGACCGGTCCGGCCATGGTGAGTGGAGCGGGGGGTGGGGGGTGGGGAACGACACTGATTCAGTGCTAAACCTGGTGATGCTTTCTCACTCTATTCTGAAGAGGGGATGTGTGCGGCACAGTGAACTGTACCCTGGGTTAGGTTGTAGGGGGTTAGTGTGCTAGCTAGGGGTGTGAGGAGTAGACAAGAGTAACACCGGGTCCCACACTATAGATTCTGTTTCAATAAATAGATAAGACATATTTTTCCTCCAAAACTATCAAATATAGCATCTGTACAGAAGATCGAATACAACCAAGATACACATCTGTTGGCCTATATATCTGCATTTTATGAGATGAATCTGTGATAGAACTGTCGAGAGACATCTTTGAGACGTTTAAGGACACACACACACACACACACACACACACACACACACACACACACACACACACACACACACACACACACACACACACACACACACACACACACACACACACACACACACACACACACACACACACACACACACACACACACACACACACACACACACACACACCAGAGCTGTGGTTTGTCTTTGGAGTCCATCCAGGGTTTTTTTTTTGGGGGGGGGTTGAGGTTTTTCCCCTCTACAGCGAGAGGTGTTGGGGTGGGTAAACTAAACAGTTCTCTGTTGACATTCATGGGGTTCGCCATAGGATAGAGAACAATGAATGGCTAAGACTACGTCACCCCTTTTTATGTGTATGTTTTATTAAATTCCTGTGTATATATATATATATATATTATATATATTATATTAGTTTTTTCTCTCCATTCTTCCTGGAAACTGCACTGAGGTCCTCCTTCAGATTTCGTTCCATCTTTCCCTTGAAGTATGTGAATCACAGCTGAGCTGAATCCATCCAATCACCTCCTGGGGGTCCCCCAGGCTACCCCCACCCCCCACCAGGCTCTGAGTGGTCACAGCTTGTGGCCCCCCACCCCCCCACCCCCAAAAAAAACCTCTCCCAATTTAAAGCTGCATTAACCGATCTCTGACCGCCGGGGACAGCAGGACACTTCAAAGGTTCCCCATCAGGTTGACCGTCTCACAGGGTGAATATCGTGGCGGCGCCCGTGGTTCGTAATAACGACACTGCATGTGAACGGAAACTAAAGGGAGTGACACCATAGTTTATGGCGTGCGGTGAGCACAACAAGTGGTGAGTCAACTTGTCGTAGAGATGGGAGAACGCTGCCGTAGTAAATACCTTCTTGTGGTAACTCATTAAATAGCATGAGATAAGCAAGCATTAAGTTCATTGCTGGGGTCAATTTTTGTTGAAGATAATTTGTATTTGTGTCGTCTCCAACGACTAGCTTCTCCCAAAAGCCATGCTGTGCTGTTCTAAGATAGACTTCCACCGGCCAGCAAGACGACATCTCGTTTGTTATCAGGACGGGGGCTGGGTTTCATTCACTGCGGCTCGAGCAGCAGAATGAATGCATAAATCAACAAATGAAACTAAGAGTTGTAAATGAAGTGCTGGCATGAATCACTTCATTCCACTTGCTGCCGCCCAGGTGTTTGAGATTAGTGTGAGCAACAAAAAAACCTCCAAGCCCAGCTGCTGTTAATAGCGCGAACGCATAGAACAGAAAGAATATGTTTTTTTTACACTGTGTGAGCTGAGGTGGAAACGCAGCATTAGTGGGGGCCCCCCGACTGAAAACGACCCTGTTGTGTAATGGGTTACCCCCCCGTGGCCCCCGTTCACTCCCTCCCCCAGTTTAGAACAACACCACCACCACCACCACCACCACCCCTGCAACACACAGAGTGTGGTCCACTGGGTCAATGGCAGAGTGGAAGGTGGTTTTGGTTTGGAGTCGGCCCATTGCAGCGTTGAGGCCTTGATGTGGTGAGAGGCTGAGTGTAGATGCTAGTAAGTCGCTGGCACTACACACTGCGGTGTGTGTGTGTGTGTGTGTGGCGTCGCTAACTAAGGGAGTGACACGGGAGAGAGAGACAGAGACAGAGAGAGAGAGAGAATAGTATAAATAACAAACAAGCCACAGACGCCGACATCACAGTCCAACAAGCATGTCAGAATGCTGCAGATGGATTAAGATCAGGACAGATTCATGTTGCCGTCAAAGGCAAGTGTCTCCATAGGCTGCGATCTTGATTTCCTCAATGATTTATCCCTACCTCAAAACATAACCATGGCTCGTCTGGTCGTCATTCATTTGTGTCTGTTTGTTTCGGAGATTTGAAGTCCAAATTGCAGTTTCACATGCACCGTATACAAAGCCAAGTGTACCAGAAATGATTTTAGACATGAGCGCGGCCACAATAACAGCGTTGTTTTCATCTAATGGTTATTTTTAGTACCGCTGCAGTGCGGTGAGGAGGTCTGAGCAACAAGAGCATTGAAGGGCCAAGAGGAGCCTGAGAGGAGGAGGGGCTTCGCAGAAGAAGTTCGCTCGACTGTTGACCGTCATTAAAACAACAGTCAGGGAAACGTTGAGGTATTTTGTGCTCACAGGCTTTGTAGTCTAATAATAGTAAGGGTGGAAGGGACCACCTGTACCACCGTAGGGGGAAAATCCACAGCCTTTTTAAAGGGCCCTGCCGATCAGGGAAAGGTTTAAAGCGCCCTCGTAAAACAGCTCATGGTTTTGGTATGAGGGGAAAGGGACCAGGGGATGGTTCCCCCGCTTTTTCAAAACTTTTAATTTTGTGAACGTTCCCATATATTAAGGTACATCCAAACCATTCCACAACGTTCATTTACATCGCCATTATTTTATCCTTAACTGCTGTTATAGCTATGGCTGAACCTTTAAAAAACCTTTTTTGGGTAATTTTTTTCGTATTGTTTTTGCTCCAAAAAGCCGAGAACGTTCTGGTGCTGTCTAATTCTCTGCTGCCATCTTGATTCATGGTTCTGTGTGGCCAAGTCTTTCTGGCAGCGCGTCGTCTTGGTAACTTCATAACCAGAAACAGTCATCAATCATCGCTACCCCTCAGGGAGGAAGGGGTCGTGTGGGAGCACACGCCAATAGACGCAAATCTGAAATGTGTCTCATCTGGTTTGAGATGACCAGATTAAGCCCAATAACTTTTATCAGATTGTTATCTGTGGCTCTAGTCCTCCCAATATTATGATTATTGTTGTAGTTATTCTATCTTTATTTGATTCATTTAAGGGACCTTGCAGCACAAGTTACTCCTTGCAATGTTACACATACACATAAACATGAATACAGCTTGTATTGACATGTGTTATAGTGTTGCAATTGTGCCGCAAACATGGAACCAAGCCAAGCGTTCCCTCTCAGTTAACCTGCACCTTCAGCTATGCTAGTTTTTGTTAGTCACTCGCTGTCAGCAGCCGGCAGAGCCTGTGGCTGCTGTGATCATTCGTGATGCGTTGCCTTATAGACAGGGAGTCACACACACACACACACACGTACACGTATGTTACCCAGGCTGCTGGGAATCCATTCCCAGCAGCCTGACTCAGAACACAGGTTGAGTGGTAGTGACGGAGATGGTGAGGAGCTTGTCTGCACAATTACCCCATGACTTATACTCCGTAGGTGCAGGAGAGGACCCTTCTATGCTCTTCCGATTCCTGGTTTGAGGGCTCCGGGTTAGGTCTCAGCATATCAGGATTTGATGATCCTCAAGGTCATCCGAAATTGGCGGGTTTGCATAGGTCTAAAGGCTGATCCATACTCCGCGAGAAGCGAGAACTTTACTCTCTCCTTGAGCGGTCATACCAATGCACATGAACCCTCACACAATATGAGGTATATAACTGTTTCATCCTGGAAACAGAGCCGGCCGAAGTTGATTAGTAAGCATATTTGATGGATACCAAATATTTACAGACACCTGGTCCTGACATAATGATTCATGTGTTATTGTTGACCCATTCTGGGAATGTGGGGCTGTTGGCCATACAAGGTCGTCCTGGGGTCAATTTTCAGGAACTTGCAGCCTAGGGGCCTCATGGGCCCTGTCCTGGGACCATTCCCTGTACAAGGCTCTCCTGGGCTCATCTTTCAGGAACCAGGGATCTCGTGTCCTGGCACTGTCTGCCCCGTTCTGAGACCATTTTCCTGGGAACCAAATTCTAAGCCTAAAACCAGACACGAAGCCTAAAACCAAACCCTAAAACCACACCTTAATCCTACAACTTTACCCTAAAACCACACCTTAATCCTAAAACCTTACCCTAAAAGTTTTAAACCAGACCTTAATCCTAAAATCTCGCCCTAAAACCAGACCTGCAGCCTAAAACCTAATTCTAAAACCAGAAACAAACCATACCCCCCCCCCCCCCCGTCACCCACCCTTTCCCATGCAGTCATCTCTCATGAGAGTGAAAAGGAGGAGGAAAGTGGCAGTTTTAATTTATGTTCCGGAAGAATAGTTGGGCTCGTGCCATCATGCGTGAGACTAGCGAGAGAGAAATGACAGCGGTGAGCGTGGAGGGGATGTGCGGGGGGGGGGGGGGGGGATAAACAGGGAGAGACGTGTCTGAGAGACGCTGACATCATAGCATGTTTCAGACAAACACAGACATACAGAGAGTTGGAAGCAGGTGTTACCTGATGCAGTCACAGCCACGCCCCCCCTTCCCGCCTGCCCCCCCCCCCCCCCCCGCCCCCACGCCCCCACCCAGATCACTGTGTGCGAGAGGATGGGCCGCGACACGCAGCCACTCGACACAACACACCTGATGCTCACGCCCCAGTACCACGACACACACACACACACACACACACACACACACACACACACACACACACACACACCGCGGCACACAAGCCCCCTGGGAGTCTCAGAGAGCGCTGAGACAGAGGTGGCGGCGAGCGGTGAACACACTAGAACACAGGATGAAGACGTGGCTGATGTCTCTGTATGCGCAGGTGGCGGGCGAGTTCAAGTACCACCCAGAATGCTTCGTCTGTCTCTGCTGCAAGGTGGTCATCGAGGACCGCGACACGTACGCCCTGGTGGAGCGCTCCAAACTGTACTGGTAAGGACAGAGAACGCACCCCTACCTTACACTCACAGTAAGACCAGGGGAGTGTGTGTGTGTGTGTGTGTGTGTGTGTGTGTGTGTGTGTGTGTGTGTGTGTGTGTGTGTGTGTGTGTGTGTGTGTGTGTGTGTGTGTGTGTGTGTGTGTGTGTGTGTGTGTGTGTGCTGTCTGTGGACGTGTGGGACTACAACAACAACAACCACCACCACCCTGGCCTGGCTGGTTTTACGGTCTTGCGGTTTTGGGCGCCTGTTTAACTGGCCCAGCAGGGTGTTGGTCGGAGGAGTCGTTGGACTAATCACGGTTACATAATACTGGCCATTGACTCGCCGCTGAGGTGATTCTCACAATGGGTCCTGTTCTTTGTTTAAATTACATCTTTTTATTGCTTCTTTTTTCTATATATTTTTGGATTTCTTTTGCATTTTTTAGAATTTCTATGTTTTTACTCTGGTTAATGTTCAATGTTAGGCACCAATTGCACAAAAGCACATTCTTTGTTTGCAAAACTAAGGCAATAAAGCTGTGATTTAAAAAATAGATATAAATGTTTTTTTAATGAATTATTATTTTATGATAATTTTTTAAGATGTGATTTAGATTATAGGATTACATTTCTACATTAGTGTAGGGTTACCTTATATTCACCTTTTGCTTCATGTTTACATTTTATTATTGACAGCAATTTAAACATTATCATATTATGACCATTTAATTTTATGACCATTTAATATCCTGAGTGATGTACAGTCGGTTTATTATTGAGATGCGTGTCCTTCAGGAGTAGGAAGGAGTCGTCTTGCCCAAGGGCTTCCAGTCAGACACTAGGCCGCCCCGTAACACTCCTCTCGTCTACTCCTCCTCTCCTGATCTCCTCCTCCTCCTCCTCCTCCTCCTGGTGCGCAGCGGCAAGTGCTACAAGCAGGTGGTCCTGGCGCCCATGCTGGAGAAGCACTCGTCCCCGGACTCGGTGCTGGACTCCCTGCCGCACACGGTCACCCTCATCTCCATTCCGTCCGCCGCCAACGGCAAGCGGGGCTTCTCGGCGTCGGTGCTGCGCGACCCCAGCAGCGGATCGGCCAGCGTTCAGGTCAAAGAGTGAGTAGTCATGGCAACGGGGGAAGGGGGGCGGGGTTAATGCTGGCTGGGTGGCTGGCTGGCTGACTGGAGGGAACTGTGCTACGGGTCATTGCCCATTTCCCTCGCTCTGTCAACCCACCTCCCCTGTCTCTCTCTCATTGTCTCTCGCTCACTGTCCTGTCCTTAAAGGCACAAGGCCCATATAAAAATGACACATGACACACGTTTATGTGTTATAAATGATAATCATAATAATCAAAATGTGTTTTATGTTACTTAAAAGGGTGAGTGAAAGATACAAAAAATAAAATAATAAAATAAAGATACGAATAAAATGACTAAAGAAGAAGTCTGGCCAAATGTCAGAATAAAAAGTAAAAATTGGGCTTAAACGGCAAAAACTGTAATAGAAGTTTAGAGCAGCAGGCAGGAAACGCTGTGCTCTCCTGGGCGCTCTGCAGGCAGCGTCTGAACAGAGCTCTGCCTGTCCCGGATAATTATAGAGCTGCTAAATTAGCCTGCGTGTGTGTGTGTGTGAGAGTGTGTGTGTGTGCGTGCATGCACGTTGCATAACAAGGTCCAGGGTGTTGTTGAATTCTTTGTTTGGCGAGAGTACAGTTGGTACAGTGCAGTCGTTCTCTCAGTATATTATTATTGTTATTGCCGTCACGTTTTTGTAAGAATTCTTTGGATAGACGGGGGGGGGGTTTGTAGTGTAGGAATGTTGTCGGGCGCCCCCCCTGGTGCCGTCTGTTGTGTAATCAGCAGCCGGACTTTTGATCCATCGCTTGACCTCTCCTTGACCTCCAGGGTTCGCGGAATGCTCATCAGTCCGGAGGTCAGGAACGCCATCCACGTGGGCGACCGGATTCTGGAGATTAACGGTCTGCCCGTGGCCACGCTGCTGGAGAAGGAGGTGGGTCCGTTTGAAACGAGCAAAAAAAAGAATTCCGGCTATTGCCGATGACCCACCCCGCCTGCCGTAAAGTACAACAATGAAGGGTCAAAAGCAACCCGCAATTACACTGTGTGTGTGTGTGTGTGCATGTTCTGCAAGCCCATGTGGTTTTGATTTCAATGTTCACTTCCTGGTTGGTACCATAGCTCATTGTATTAAACAACACATTCCTTTGTTGTACCGAGCATTCCTTCATCACCTGCGCATTCTTCCGATGGGAGAGGGCGGCCATCTGGAATGGGTTCTGTTCTCTGGCACTGCTTTGCCATTAGAGGCATTCCGATTGTGGTTCTTCCTCTCCTGCTTTAATCTCTTAAGTGTTTTGCTTTTTTTTTTTGCTCGTGGTTCCCACGTCTTCCCCTTTTTGTTAACCGCCGGGGGCGCATGCCTCTCATAGCTTTACAAAGGTGAATTTAAAACTTAAATTCTTTGGATGCATTGAGGACATTGCGGTATAACCCCTTTGTCATTCGTTGAAGTGGCATATAGGATAGGGGAGATCAACACGGTCAGTTCATAGATTGTAAGTGCTTTAAAGTTTATATTAATCAGCTCCTCCAAGTTATTTCATCAGAATCATTCATCCAGCTCTACAGCAGTTGGCACCTGTTTTAAGGATGCATCCCTCTGGAGTGTTCGATCAAGTCAGGTCCATTTTATTCACAGCCCTTTATCACAGTTGGTCTCACTGTAGAGCTTCAATGCCCAAGCCCTCTAAAGGCCAAGGGGAAAGAAACTAAAACTCAAAAGTCCCTCAGTGAGACGCAGACTTGCATACATCTGTGCATCCATACATACACCTTTTTAAAATGTTTCTAATTCAGCTAATGTATGCATTGCTGTCCATCTACAGTAACATCTGTAGCATTTCCTAATAAGTGTACCTTTTGTTTGTGTTCTTTTTTTTTTACAAATGCTCTCTGATTCTGATTGGGTGCGTGCCCCAGGTGGACGACCTCATCCACCGCACCGGCCAGACCCTGCAGCTGCTCATCGAGTACGACCCGGTGCGGCAGCGGATGGACCGGCTGCGGCTGGGCTCCTCGCAGGACCAGCTGGGTGTCCCCGCCACCGGCCGCATGCGCCTCTCCTCGCCCTCCGACGCCGTGGTGGAGCGGGCCGGCGTGGTGGACAACAACACCCTGAAGCGTCGCTCATTGAGGTACGAGTGCGGACGCAGGGCAGCTGGCCGGCAGCTTTCTCCTCTTGGGGGCCGCCCGTCCCTGCACAGGTTTTATTTCTATCCATCGGTTACGCTCGTTTTTTTTGTTTTTTACGAGGTCCACGCTCACCCTGAGTCCTTTTAAAGGGCAGGGGAGCTCGCCAGACATCTGGCAAAGAAGGAGGGATCCCTCCTTCCAGGGATGCTCAGGAGGGCAATAGGTGCCGAAATTGGCAGCCTTGCGTGCACCCATAGCGAAAGGGCAAAATAGATATAGTTTTCTCTGAACCCCCACCCAATACAAAGTTCAGCTACAACAATGTACAGCTAGATGCGACTTATTTCTTCTTTGACCTTTTTGACATGTAGACATGTTTCCGGCACCAAATTTTGTATTGTACATATATCTTACACACATTAAAGCACAGGACAATGGCTTATCAAGCTGTTCTCTTCCATCGGACGAGTGCAAATACAGTTGAGAGTTGAGGGTTCGGTTGACTAGCGTGGTGACACAGAGCTGGCGACTGTTGTTGACGTGTTGTTGTTGTTGTTGGTGATCCTGACGGCGGCCACCTCTCATCTTCCTAGGCGCAGTAACAGCATCTGTAAGTCCCCGGGGCCCGCCTCCCCCAAGGAGCACCCGTTCCTGTACCGCGACATCGGGCGCTCCGAGTCCCTGCGCTCGTCCAACAGCTGCTCGCACCGCATCTTCCGCCCGTGTGACCTGATCCACGGCGAGGTGCTAGGGAAGGGCTTCTTCGGCCAGGCCATCAAGGTGACTTTGGCCGGCCATTTTTACGTCTTCCCTCCCTTAACACATATTTATATATCCTGTTATATCTATGTCATTGTGGTTATTCATTCATGATTTTGTTTTTGTCATGTACATTTCAAAGTTAGACAGTATGCCACAATACACAGCAGCGTTACGTGTTTTTAATTTACTGCACGTACTGTCACAACTGTGTGTTTAACACACAGTTTAAACAAATGTTAAATAGCTCATTTTGTCGACTGAATCTGGCAGGTTACCCACAAGGCCACGGGGGAAGTGATGGTGATGAAGGAGTTGCTGCGATGCGATGAAGAAACACAGAAAACGTTCCTAAAAGAGGTCAGAGGTCATTTTTGAACCTTTTGCTTTTTAATGCTCTGATCAACAGCACCAATATGATTCGTAATATCTTCCAACAAAGTAACTCTCTTCCACTCTTGATTCTTTAACATGAGATTTTTTTTTATTATTATCTTATGTGCATCAGAATCAGATTCTGATTCTTTAACCAATTTTCTAATTGGCTTATTTTTTACAAACAAGGAATGTGCTTTTGTGACATTGCACATAACAGTATTAAAGGTCCTGTATGTAAGAATAATGAATCCATTCAGGGACTACATGTAGGATTTTACAGAACAAATCGCTTTAAATTGCCAGTTAATGAGCAGGTTGTGGTTGAAGTTAAAACATGAGAGCTCCCTGACTCTGTTGTGTAGAACAGCTTTTGGGAGGATTTCTCTTATATTTGAGTCGGGTCGGATTTCACGGGAAAAAGGAACAAACTGACATGTAAGCGTGGACAATTACAAAATATATATATTTTATAGCTTTTTTAATATGTGTACAAGGTTTAATTATGATTAGAACTAACATTAGTTTCTAATTGTTATTGTCTCAATCCACGGAGATCAGAATGCACTGATTCTTACATATAGTACCTTTAATATTAAACAGAAAGTAATTATATAGAAATTCTAAAAAAGAAAAAAAGAAAAGGATAACGGATCAGATAACGCAAGTATTTTCCCACTGGGACTTTCCTTCCATGCTATCGCGGCCTGGTGGTGGGCATTGTGTAGGTTGACCCAGTTAGCAGAGCCGCGTTCACACGGCCCGGCTAATGAAGCGCTGCATATTTAGACGGGCGTCGTACCGTAGCGCCATGACGCCACCCCCGTCAATCCACCCTCAATGCTCCCATGATCGATGACCGCGATGTGGGCACTCTAATGAATTCTGCCACACGTGTGGAAGACAAACCCACACACACACACGGTGACCCGACAGCTGGATCGTAATGTTTGACCTGTGACCCCGACCCCTGTGTTGACCTCTCAGGTGAAGGTAATGCGCAGCCTGGAGCACCCGCACGTGTTGAAGTTCATCGGCGTCCTCTACAAGGAGAAGAGGCTCAACCTGATCACCGAGTACATCAAGGGAGGGACCCTCAAGGACTTCATCAGAGACATGGTAGGGACGCGCATGTGGGGCCCCTCGCTCGCTCTCACTGTGTGTGTGTTTACTGCTGCTCTCTCTCTCTCTCTCTCTCTCTCGCTCTCTGTCTCTCTCTCTCTCTCTCTCTCTCTCTCTCTCTCTCTCTCTCTCTGGAACAAATGTAGGTTCTGGCTCTGGAACAAATGTAGGTTGCCTCAGAATGAGCTCTGTGTGTGTGCGTGTGTGTGTGTGTGTGTGTGACTCTGCGTGTGTGGGTGCGCCTGTGTGTGTGACTGTGTGTGTGACTGTGTGTGTGACTGTGTGTGTGGACTGTGTGTGTGTGCGTGAGAGACGGGGAGGTGACCTGAGTTGAACTCGGAGGCGCTGATGAAAGCCTGTATAGTTTGGCTGGCATGTGAGGGGGCTGGGCCAGGAAACCAGAGTACATGTAGAAAGTGTTCCCAGGTGGATGACCGCCCCTCCCCCTCCCCCCTCCCCCTCCCAGCCGGGCAGCGGTCCAGCAAATCATATGGTCCCTGGCTATCAAAGGGGCTGTGGGCCTTGCATGGCACTTTTGGAGCCAAACTCTGTTTTTGCAAAAAATTGTTTTCATATTGTTGCACGATTTCCAATTTCTTTGCTTCATCTGCTGGGTTTTAGTGAACTGTAATTGGGTTAGCTGCCTAATTAGCCTTTTGAACAAGGATGGTCTGTTAAGAGGTAATTTTCTATTGATCGTAACTATTGACTCTGTCTAGACACACACATTCATGTGTTTTCTACTTTTTGTTCTTTGTCTCTCCCCCTCCCACCTCTCTCTATCTCTCTCTCTCTCTCTCCCCCTCTCTCTCTTTCTCTCTCATCGGACTGACAGGACCCGTTTCCGTGGGAACAGAGGGTCAGCTTTGCCAAGAGCATCGCCTCTGGCATGGTGAGTTGCTTTCTTGTCCAATTAGAGTCTCTTCAGTGTGTCTTCCAGGAAGTGTTTGGAGTGCCTTAAAGCAGCGTACCGGTCTGATCAAACCATTGTGGCCTGGAGCCGCCTCACCTGGCTCCACCAAAACATCCTTTACCAGTAACATTTAGGCATTCAGCACTTTGGAGTCAATACACGTCGGTCAGTCGAGAGTTTGTCAACACAATAACTGGGCATCGCCATACAAGTACTTAACAAAATGTCTTGGACCCGAAGTAGTATGCTGCTGTTGTTGATATTCGTGGCTGGCGTGTTCACGCAAAATGCTCGTGGGCAGGATCGGCACGACGAAGTGATTTTGACAAATTTATATTGGTAACGGATGCGTCACAGTCGAGCCAGAGGGCCTGAAAAATCGCACACTCCGGCCAGCAAAGTGTTCCACAGCTCGATGACGGACATACCCCGGGATCGACGCGCCTGCAGTGTGTAACGTTTGTTTTTGTTTTTGCGCAGACCTACCTTCATTCCATGAGCATCATCCACCGTGACCTGAACTCTCACAACTGCCTGGTTAAACTGGTAAGGCACGCATTTTCTTTTTCTAGCACGACTCCCCCTATAGACACATGTAAACGTACCGTGTGTGTGCATAGTTTTGTTTAAAACTCCCTTATTTCTTTGTTTTTCCCGGGGTGGTTCCTTGTTCCTTGTTCCTTGTTGTTAAGCAATGTTGGCGCATTGGCCAACATTGCTCATTTGAACTCTCTCCAGGACAACACGGTGGTGGTGGCCGACTTTGGCCTGTCCCGGCTCATCGCCGAGGAGAAGGTCAAGGCGCCCGTGGAGAAGCTCACCTCCAAGAAGCGGGTGTTCCGGCGGATCGACCGCAAGAAGCGCTACACGGTGGTGGGCAACCCCTACTGGATGGCGCCGGAGATGCTCAACGGTGAGCAGAAAACCCGTGCAAAAAAAACCCAATCCGCCTGTTACTACATTTTTTATATTGCCTTGTCGTTGATATGCCTACATGCCTTTTTATTCCTTGCTGTTTATTTGCTCATTTGCTCATATTTCATATCTCATTCCTAAAAAAAAACCCCACAATAAAAGCTGCTCTTTTTGCTGTAAAGACTGTGAATAGTGTGCATATTCAGATTCTTTCCCTTCAATTGTGATATTTGTGATATTTGTATTGTTCTGTTGCACATTCCGCTGGGCATCGCCACTTATTTGTTTCACTGCATATCCTGTATGTGTATGTGACTGTTAAACTTCTTGAATCTTGATTTCAATCATGTCAATAATTATAAAATGTCTCATTATCATCTTCCCTTTTTTTCGTTCAATCTCAGGGAAGCGCTACGACGAGAAGGTGGACATCTTCTCCTTCGGGATTGTGCTTTGCGAGGTAGCGGCCGATCAGAAATGCTAATAATTCGGCTAATCCCCACTGACTCCCACCCCCCCTATGGACACTATTGCGTTGCATTATCTTTTCCTTAAATTGCACTTTTTCATTGCTGATTATTGAATATATTTTTATATATATTTTTGGATTTTTATAGAATTTCTATATTATTACTTGTTTAATGTTCAATGTTATGCACCATTCCCACAAAAGCACATTCCTTGTTTGTAAAAACTAAGGCTCATCCTGATTCTGAAGCAGTGAATGGACCATTCTAGAAAGATTCCTCAGGATGCCCAAACCCATTGTCAAACTGGACTGACGTTATGTCTTTCTGTTCTTTCCTGGGTATTTGTTTGTTTGTTCTCCTTCTCCAGATCATTGGGCAGGTGTACGCCGACCCGGAGTGCCTCCCCAGGACCAATGACTTTGGTCTGAACGTGGGGAAGTTCTGCGAGAAGTTCCTCCCGGACGACTGCCCCCTCGGGTTCTTCCCCCTGGCGGTGGCCTGCTGTGACCTGCTCCCCGACAACCGGTAGGGGAACCTCGTAGTCAATCAAACTACATTTATATAGCGCTTGTTTTGTTTAAAAGAACAATAAAACATTGTCATATTCACAGAGAACTTCACACACAACTTGATTACAATATTTTTGTTGCTAAACAAAAAATGCATATTTTAAGAATCCATCCATTTTAAGAAGAAGAATACATCGTCTCATTTGTAGTCTTATGAAGTGTTCTTTTCATACTTCACAAGTTGCACAAGTATGCAAGAACCAAGTATTTGAATCAATAATGGCAAGGGCTTCAACTGAAAATTGACATAACCAACACCGAAATTATCCAAATTATATGTTCCAATAGCTTCCCTCAACGACTGCTGGTGGTTTGTATGTAACTAGTAGAGGTTTGTGTTCTGGGCAGCTCTGACAGAGGGCCCATAGAGCGGGTGCTGGTAAGGAACAGTGTGTATTGTGGCCCAGCTAGTCGGGTTCTGCTTGTGTGACCTGGCGGTTCTCTGCTGTGTGGCGCCCTCTGTGGCGGAGATGGCATCTCAGTTTCACGACGCGGGTTTCTGTGTGACTTGACTGCTTCCCCATAGACTTTACTTCTGCTATTTTAATCTCTCTGTCTGTCTCTCTTTCTCTCTCTCTCTCTGTCTCTCTTTCCTCTGTCTTCAGACCCCCGTTCCAGAAGTTGGAGGACTTCTTCAAGGCCATGGCCCTCAACAAGGAGCTGGGTATCCCCCTGCCCGCCGAACTGGACGAGCTACACCAGAGTCTGTGTCGGAATCAGGGGCCCAAGGACGGCGCCTCGGCCCCAGGCGCAGGTCAAACCTCGGCCCCAGGCGCAGATCAGACCGTGGAGCCGGCAGCCTCGCCGCAGAGCTCCGCGATGTCAGACGACGACGGCGGCGGCACCTAAACGGACGATCAGCGAACCGAACAGACAATGGCGGATCAATCGCAGAGGAGACTTACTTTGTTAAAGAACTACGGTGGACTGCTGTCCTGTCAGAGGACAACGGGGTGCAGGAGGAGGAAGAAGAGCGAGAAAAAACTGGAGAAGCTGATGTAGCCATAGCCAGCCTCTGAAACCCACCGCACCCTGCCTAAAACCTTACAGCAACCTTACTACAACCTTGCAGCAACCTTCCTATCATTCTGACTGCACCCTGACATTTACAACCTTACTACACCTTTCTACACCCTTACTGCAACCTTACTATATACTCTGACTGCTACCTTGACTATACGCTGAACCGCACTCCTCTCTAAAGTCCTGCGTTTGCCAACTAGAGACACATTTCAAACACGGGACATGTTGTCGGCCCATCCTAACTTAATTTGGCTTGTGTTTTCAATGCGTTACTCATGTTACTCAACTGACACTTGCCTAGTTCTGTCTTGAGACAAAGACGGATTCTTATATTGGGTGTAATATTGTCTGCTATGTGAGGAATGCAGGTGAGTTCTCGCCCAGCAGAGAAAACCCAATATGCATGACATATATCTGGTTGATTGACAGGTCAGAGAAGAGCCAAAAGGCGGAGCTTAGAAAGGAATATTGTTTACCAGCGGGACGATCGGTGAAACTCTTATTTCGTGCAACTCAGATTGGTTTTTCACCTTGATGTGTAATATAATGCCCGACAGTTTTTTACAATTATGTCCTGCGATTTCGGGGGGGAAATTCGGAATTTTGGGGAATTTATTTCAGAATTTTGGGGGGAATGTTTTAATGAGCCTTATTGTTGCTTTTGTTTCTACAATCAACAAATACTTTTTACTTGATATTCATTGTTCTTAGGAGCCTTTAGATCAAAGCAGATGTTGTAAACGGTAATTCTTGTATATATTTTGGGAAACAAATGCTTTTTTTTTGCTCTTACCAATGTTTTTAACCAAAAGCAGGGTGGTTGGTCTTAGAACAGGACTTATTTAAGTTGTGGTAGGTAATGTTGCTGCTCAACCTTTGAGAGCTCCTGCTTAACTCTCCAAGACGCTGTACAACTTACTAAAGAGATCACATGTACAAACTGGATTTATATCTGTTTTTTTCTCATCAAGAAATGTATAGAGATGTGTGTACATACATATATATATATATATATATATAATGGTTCTAATTTGATGGTGGTGTTTTTCTAATGGGACTAATGGATTTGTAGATTTTGAGATCATTTTGTAATTATTTTTGCTAGCATCTTAAGGTACGGACTTGCCAGGTTCAGCCACTATTATCACTGTACTGATTCTGAAATAAACATTTTTCCATGAAGTGGTTGTCTCATCTTGGCTGCTAAAAATGGACCCATAGAGAACAAAGCTACCTTCAGGGTTAGGGAACTGTAACTCCCTTGTATAAAATGCTAATTCATTGTATTTATATAATTATTTAAATCCATTCTTTGGCTCCAATGTTTTATGCTGTAAAATTATGAGTGGTAACAGTAATATATGGCGATAGATAGCAAATAGTACTGGAATCACATGGAGCACTCGAATGACTTTTTCCGAAGCTACCACTAGAGGGAGACAAACACACTGCACGGCTAATATCCAAACTAACTTATATGTTGTGCATGTGGGACACAATGAAATACAACGAACAAACAAGCCAACAAACAACGTTGAACGTGAAAGTGCAAGAAATAAAAGAAGACACATCCCTACAGCACAAGTAGAACGTTTATGGAAAACTTTTATTAGTCAAAATAGGGTGAATATAAAACATTGAACATTGAACTTTTGTCTCAAGTGAGGCGAATACCCACAGGTTTGATTTCAAGTCCTACAGAGAAATCCGTCCAGCAGGGTCACAGAGTTTGCATGTTGCTCCATTTGAAAATGGAGATTTCTCCCCCCATCTTCTGGTGCCGTTTCCCAGAATGTGATCACCGCCTGGCCTGGGACCGGCAGAGGCTCCAGGAATCGAACAGTCAGCTTGACGGGAGGTGTGACGGCATCCACCCCTGTCCAAACAATCATCAAGAGTGAGAATCGGATCGTGAAATAAACCAATACAGCGTTTTGAATGTCCTAACCAATCGTATATAGCATTTAGAAAATAGCATTTAATAATCAATAAAAATATGCATAGTCCCATTTGTGTAAATAACACACGTCCTGGCAGGACAGACTGGCAGTCTGTACCTCTGTACTTCTCTATCTCCGCCAGGCAGACAGACAGCATCCACAGGCTGGGGGAGCATTGGCCCCTGTAGCCCAGAAGGAGCCTCGCTGGGACGGCCAGGAGGAGGGGAACGGGGGAGTAGTCGGAGAAGGACCAGGCGAAACGCAGCCCAATGCTCCACGGGACCCTAATCGCTACTCTCTTCAAATTGGGTCTATCTGGCCAATCTGGCAACAGAGAAGGGGAGGGGAAAAACATGGAACTATGACTGTTGGACTGAGATTTGATAGTGATCTTGATCTTTGGGGTGTGTGTGTGTGTGTGTGTGTGTGTGTGTGTGTGTGTGTGTGTGTGGCTCAATGGAATTGTTTGTTTTCCTGTTCGTAAAAAACTCAACTAAACAAACAAGGCTGCGTACGTTCCGCAAGCCAAACATTCACACCTGTGTCGTGTTCCGTGGGCGTTGTCCGGAGCGTCTTGTGAAAGCGTTCCCTGGAGAGCAGCGTCAGGGTGCTCTCCCACACCAGGTGGCCGCAGCGGGACATGGCCGACATCCGGATGTCCACCTCGGCTCCGCCTCCCGCGGTTCGGTACTCCAGGACCCGGGCACGCAGCGTGAAGCGGCCCTTCTTCAGCTCATCGATGGGCTGCAGAGTTCTCAGGGTCTGTCGCACTCGCACCAGACCTGGTCCGGGAAAAAACAGACAAGGTCAAACGGACACTTTCATTCCATCCATCCATTCTCTTCCGCTTATCCGGGCGTTCCCAGGCCAGATTAGATATATAATCCCTCCAGTGGGTTCTGGGTCTGCCCCGGGGTCTCCTCCCAGTTGGACGTGTCCGGAAAACCTCTAAGGGGAGGCGCCCGGGAGGCATCCTGATCACCTCAGCTGACACTTTTCGATGCGGAGGAGCAGCGGTTCTACTCCGAGTTCCCTCCGGATGTCCGAGTTCCCTCCAGATGTCTGAGCTCCTCACCCTATCTCTAAGGTTGAACCCAGCCACCCTGCGGAGGAAACTCATTTCGGCCGCTTGTATCCGCGGTCTCATTCTTTCGGTCACTACCCAAAGCTTGTGACCATAGGTGAGGGGTAGATAGACCTGTACAGCACCTGCATTACTGCAGATGCCGCACCAATGCGTCTGTCCATCTCCCGCTCCATTTTGCCCTCACTCGTGAACAAGACCCTGAGATGCTTCAACTCCTTTCGCTTGAGACAGCAACTCACTCCCAACCCGGAGGGAACATTCCACCATTTTCCGGCAGAGAACCATGGCCTCAGACTTGGACATGCTGACTCTCATCCTGACCGCTTCACACTCGGCTGCAAACCGCCCCAGTGCATGCTGGAGGTCACGGTCTGATGTAGTCAACAGAACCACATCGTCTGCAAAGAGCAGAGATGCAATTCTGAGGTCCCCAAACTGGACACTCTCCTCACCTCAGCTGCGCCTTGTGATTCTGTCCATGAACAGAATCGGTGACAAGGGACAACCTTGGTGGAGTCCAACACCCACTGAGAACGTGCTTGACTTTGTGCCGAGAATACGGACGCAGCTCTCACTTTGATTTTACAAGGACTGAATGGCACATACCAACGTCCCCGGTACCCCATACTCCCGTAGTACCCCCCACAGGATTCCCCGGGGGACACGGTCATAAGCCTTCTCCCAGTCCACAAAGCACATGTATACTGGATGGGCAAATTCCCATGCCCCCCCCCCACCAACAAACCTGCAAGGGTAAAGAGCTGGTCCACTATTCCACGGACAGGACGAAATCCACATTGTTCCTCCTAAAGCTGAGGTTCGACAATCGGCCGGAGCCTCCTTTCCAGCACCCTCCTTTCCAGCACCCTGGAATAAACACTACTCAGCCGGGGAGGCTGAGTAGTGATACCCCAATAATTCGAGCACACTCTCTGGTCCCCTTTTTTGAAAATGGGGACCACCACCCAGGTACTGTCCCCGACTTCCATGTGACATTAACTAGGTGTGTCAGTCACAACAGCCCGACAGCTTTTTGACTACTTCAGCGACCTCTGCCAAGGATATGGGTGAGGCTTCCCTCGAGTCTTCAGACTCGGCCTCTTCCACAGAGGACGTGCTGGTCGGGTTCAGGAGTTCCTCAAAGTGTTCTTTCCACCGCCTGACAATATCCTCAGTCTGGGTCAGCAGTTCTCCTCCCCGACTGAGCACAGCCTGAGCCAGGTCCTGCTTTCCCTTCCTGAGTCGCCGGACAGTTTGCCAGAACTTCCTTGAGGCCAACTGAAAGTCCTTCTCCATGGCTTCCCCGAACTCCTCCCACACCCGTGTTTTTGCTTCAGCGACTGCTGAAGCTGCAGCCCTTTTGGCCTCCCGGTACCCGTCTGCTGTTTCAGGAGACCCCTGGGCCAACCAGGCACGAAAGGCCTCTTTCTTCAGCCTGACAGCTTCATTCACCACTGATGTCCACCAACGGATTTTAGGTTGCCGCCACGACAGGCACCACCAGACGTTCCCAGTTCACCCTTACTACACGTTTGGGTTTACCAGGTCTGTCTGGCAGCCTCCCGCGCCATGGTGAGTTGGATCAGAACGGACACTTTTACCCATATTTTTTATTCGGCGGCATGACGTCCTGGTAGCGGTTAGCATCTTGCTCAGGGGACGCCTCCCAGTAAAGTTTAGGCAATGGGGTTCGAACCCAGAAGTCGGATTCGAGTCCAGCCACCTCAAAACAATGACATGCTGTATTTAGATGACCCCTTACAACACAATCACATCTAATCAGGAAGCCTATACTGGATGTACCACAGGCAATTATTGGAACAATACACGCACACACACACACATTTGCATAAATATGTGTGACTGTGCACCACCTGCTGGGTTCAAGGCGAAGTCGGCCGAGGTCAGCACCATGAGCAGCAGCCTGAGACACAGGACCTCCGGGACACACAGCGGGACGTCTCTGTACTCGCTGTCCGGGTAGTCCCAGCCATACCCCGCTGCGCCACAGAACCTCCTCAACAGGTGGTCCTCCAGCCTGGGGAGAAATAATACATGTGACATCATCATCATCATCATCATCATACGGACTCAGCAAGACTGTTGGGACGTACCTGCAATTGATGAACGTGTAGGAGACGTCGGTTCCCTTCGTGTTCGTCAGGGAGCCCTGAGTCATTGACAGAGCTTTGAGCACATATCTGACAAAAAGGTACCCGAGTCCAGGCAGTCGGCCGTCGTAGTTTACAACGGTGGATTTCAGGGCTTTATGGGAGCAATACACGTGAGAATAAAACACATACACTGCACTCAGGGAGAGAGAGGCAGCCACCAGACTCTGCGCATTTCCCATCTCTGTGACAGCGAGTTAGGGGGGGTTGGTGAGTTTTAAAAAGTTTTAAAAGATGTGTCCAGTGCACCCCTGGGCTACGGTGACATAGTTTGTCGCATACACCACGGTGTTAATAGTCATTCGTCTTCATAGTTCGTCATGAAACACCTCGACACACAGTGTGCAGTGTGTGTGTCAACTTAGGAGTTTGTGTATACTTATGGTGCGTTTCACGGGGAACGCCCCTGAACGTCGGAAGTCCCAACTCGGGTGTGACGTGTTGTATAAAAAAGATAATTGAAGTATTGTCAAATGTTAGGAGCCCAGCATCTGTTTGAATATCTATGTACTTATTTCCTGAGTAACCACTTGTGTTCTCCCTTTTCTTTCATTTGATTTATTTCTTGTTTTTCTTTTTTGAGGCTGTTTGTTTTGATTCATGCATTAGCTCGGTTCTGTTCATGAGGATTCATTTGAAAATGAATATGATGTGCCTTTTGTAATGTAATGTAATATTACTGTAAAAGAAACCAAACAAACTCGGGTGTGACGTAATCCCAGAGCTCCAGCTTCAGTTAGGGTCTTTCAAGTTGGAATTGTGACTTCCGAGCACAACTGGAACGCACCATTTATACACGACCACCACGACAACAACCTTACAGGAAATAGGTACGGAACGCGTTATGGGACAAACACAACACAATGTGCAATGCGTAAATAAACAAGGGGTAAGTCAGTGAATTGCAAAATTATTTTATTATATAAATCAAACGAACAGCTCCAAACACATACAACCAATGAACGATGAAGAGCGCTGCAATGCTTTGACAGTAGCCCGTGGCCGCGTCGACATAAACAGCTGCAGAGACATTTAAGACCAATGTGGCAAATAGAAACATAATGGAGTGGCTTGCTGTCTCGACTGCTGCTGGGTGCGTGTGGCTCTAGCAACAGCAAGGGACGAGGGTGTCTTCTGTAAGGGAGACGTGTTGCTGACGCCACAGACGAGAGGGGATCTCCAGAAGAGGAAGAGGGGGGTCGAGGAAGACCTTCATCCGAACAGCAGCAGCAGCACAATGCAGACTGAATTCACGGCTATCAACGGCACTGCGAGGGGATACGAGAAGGCCAACAGGACGTGTTAAATACAAGTCAGACGTGTGGGTTGTGGTGCAACTCAAACGCAAAGTTGAAGCCACTCACCTCTCATCACTGTCCTGACAGATCGGATGAGGTTCATCACCTGCACCTTTATTCCTGGTTCATCACCGAAGCCCCCGACGCTCTGGTCCACCCCCCAGCCAACTGGAAGAGCAGACATACCAGTAATCTAACCTCGTGTGTCATTTGCATTCATAGATCCTGGCTGCCAAAGATGATCGTAACTCTGCACTGGATTATTTCTGGGCTAGCATCGATTAGCTACTGGAAGCTAATTGTATACTGTGGAGAAAAAAAAAATTGTGGCACACAAACAGCATATCACACTGAAAACCCCCCGATCACGTACTTTTACTGAGGAACCTCTCTTCGTGTAACACGGCCACAGCGTTCACACATAAGATCGCTGCTTGGATGAGAGAATATAAAGTAAAGGCCATGTTGTCTCTGCTGCTGCTGCAGCTCCGACTACGTCTACAGATTTGACGTAGCCTACGGTGGCCGCTCAGGACAAACCCTGCGCGATTGTAAAATACGCAAGCTCTAAAATAGTGTCATGGGTTCATCTGGTTTTTAAGTATTGATCCAGTCACTGTATTGACTCAAAGTATTAGTAGATAGTATGATAAGCATTTAGAGATATTAAACTACATCTGGCTCTCCCAGTCCACTGGGGAGGCCCTCCTTCCACACAAGTAGCCAATATCACACCACCTTTATTTGGGGAAAAAGCACACGTCGTGAGAATAAAAATCTTTATTAGTGTTTGATGAAGTCTGCATAATATGCCACACGCCTGAGAAGCTTATGGTCAGAAAAAGAAACTGCTCTATCAATATCGCCCCCTACTGGTAAAACAACTGCGACATCTACTGTACTGACTGCTTTGCAAAAAAGGAAGAAAAAAAAATATTACTGTTAAATACACACATACTGTACTACTGTTATGTATATGTACTTCTGGTCCACGTCAGAATTGTAATGTATTTTTTTTCACATTCATATGTTATAGGCCAAAGATAATAACAATGTAACACTGGACCCTTTAACACATGGTTCAGCTCCCCAAATCCAAACTCACTAGGTGCACTTAAAGTACAATCACTAGTGCCGTAAAGTAAACACATTTACATTTAAAAAAAAAAAAAAAAAAAAAGAGGGTGGGGAGGAAAAAAAATAAAAAAAAAAAAAAACTTGCAACAGCCACATAATGACAAGAATGGCAGACTGCAAGCTCATTAGGTTTTGTACAGAGTATATTTTATAGACAGGAACGAATACAATACACACATTAAACACAGAACATCCCAGTGTGTAGGCTCATTCGATCTTCCTTTCTGATGTTTAAAAAAAAAATTAAAATAAAAAATAGGAATACTGCCATGTTTATAAAACATTTTGAAAGTCAATTATAACTGGTTAACCTTTAGCTGCCAAGATATGCACTTAAAGGTCACAAAAACGGTTTTTGAAAAAAATGAAAAATGTGAAGGAGATGAACAGAAGTTTTTTTTGTTTGTATTTTTTACAACATGCCGCCGGAAAGAAGGAAAAAAACAGATTTTTAAACGGTTGCAGGAACGCCTTTTCGGTTGCTTCATGTACTTTAAATGCACCAGACTTCTTTGGATACAGTAATAGGTAAAAAATAAAAATAAAAGAAAGAGGATAGACAGGCTACATTGTTGTGGGGCAGTCATTCTCATACCAAGACAACGGGACTTCGGTTGGACTCGGAGCCCAACTGAAGCGCTCTGGTGGGGGGGGGGGGGGGGGGGGGGGGGGCAACGAGGAATGGTCCAAGCTCTCTAATGTGACTTTTAAAAACAGCTGTGGTCTTGAAAATATTACTTTAAGAAAAAGAGTGAATGACAGAAAATCTTAAGTATATTTATATATAAAAATACATGAGAATACAAAAAAGTAGCAAAAGAAAGGGGATATATTCTAAAACAATACAGGATGAAATTAACCAATACCTTCAATTTCTCCCGGCGAGAGACCTTTAATTTATTTAATGCTTCACCTAACAGAGCCCCAGGACTCCCAGTGTCATGTCAAAACAAGGAAGAAATAAGAAATAAAACAATAAAAAACAAAAAAGCTTTGCCTGACGGCTGATATTCTCTGGTCCCTGCCCAGTGCCCCCAGCATAACCTGGACCGCAACTCAATAGCTTCATGCCAGATTGGGGGATTTTAAGGGGAGGGGAGAGGGGCGCATTTACAATAAACTAAGGGACTTGTTAGGGTGCCATATAATGACAAATATTTAAACTACAGCCAGACTGAGTTTGTTTAGGGGTTTTTCATTTTTCTTTGTGGGCCAACATTCCTATTCGTCCGTTAAAGAGGCGTGTCTTACAACGACACAACACGAGTTAAAATGAATAATGAAAGCGAGTGAAGTCAAATCAGCAATCTAATTTCATAAACACAGTATGGCCGTTTCCCCCTCAGGGGAAAACCACCACCTAAAAAGGTCATCGTATTTCTTCACCAAGCCAACCCCACCCCACCTCCCCCCTGCCCTCACCCATCCCAAACTTAAGATGGGTCCACGATTCCCAGAGAAAAAAGTAAACTTGGGTTCAGAACAATGGTTGGTTGGGGGTGATCCGGACCAAAATTCATTTTACGTTTTCATGCTTGCATTACTCATACAAGCGTTCTCTCCAATACTGAGAAACTATTCACAGATATTTTTTGGTATTTGCCCCCCCCCCCTCCCCCTGCTTTCTGGACTAAAACCAATATACATCTCATTTGTACCACAAATAGATCTAAAATTAAGGATTTGGGGAAAAGCAATTTAACAAGGTGCATGACTTCCATAGGTAACAAAGTGCCAAATTCTATACTGAAGTCTGTATGTGTGATTCATGTGTGTGCATTTAAGTGTAAATGTAAGTGTGTGTAAAGTTTAAAAAGGGACGTGGAGCTGGGCCACAAATACTATGACAATTTAAACATAAATTCATTCTGTGGGAATTTTTTTAAGTTTAGCTTTTTTTTCTCCCCCATGATAGGAATCGCAAGTTTAGAATTTTGTGATCTTTGTAACGGGTTGACGCTGTGGGTGGTTCTGGAGCCGATTAGGACATACTGGAGCAGCGCACGGAGGGCGAGCCCATCTGGGTCAGCACCTTGTCTAACCACTGCAGGGGTCCGTTCAAGTGCAGCTCGATCCAGCAGGGAGTGCTTGTAACCGTCTGTCGCCTAAAAAACAACAGCGAACAAACAACAAAATACACATTTGTTTGTGTTGATTCTTTTAAGCCTCTGTCTGAACTCGCATGTTTGGTTATGATTTGCAGGTTTAAAAGGTAGTGCCTAGTCTGCAAGAACAAGCAGCAAACCAACCAAACAAAAACGACAATACTGACGGATACATATTTGATGCTGGAAACCCATTGAAAGATGAACTAAGAATTGTGTTAAAGGGGCCCAAGCAGTTTCAAAATTGTCATGTGAATAAAATCCACTGGGTAGGCTGATCTATCCAGCATACTGGATAGATGTGGGGGTGGTCACTCCCACTTGTGATGTCACTTCGTCACAATGACAATTTTAGTCACATGTCAATTTTGAAACGGCTAAGATAAGATAAAACCATTAATCCTGAAGGAAATTCTTGTGCCAGAGGTTGCATAGCAATAGAATAATAAGATAAATAAACAATAGAACAATACAAATAAAATCACACTCACACCTGGTGGTATACCAGGGCCCCTTTAAATACTTAAGCACCAAAGCCAACCCCAATATCCACAGTTCAGCTGTTAGCATCATTCAACAAGATGCCCAACCCTCTACCTGCTCATTAATGACATGTACAATAACTATAAAAGTCAGCCAATGACCGCACAATAAGCAGGCGTTCTAAAGGGCTCACCTGTACTCTGCTCCCCAGCCTTTGACGAAGCTCATGCGGATGGTGCACATCCTGGTGAGCTGGTAGACAGCCTCGAAGCCCTGGTTCACCGACTGGGCCAGCAGGGCCGCAAACTCCTGGTTGTTGAAGATCTTCAGGTTGCAACCTGAACAAACATGGGAGGGGAGGAGGAGGAGGAAGAGAGGCATGAGTCAGACACCAAAGTGCTCTCTGCTGGGACGCCCGCAAGAAAGTTGTAGCACTGTGACAGTACTGGTGTAGCCCTGGTGAAGACTTATGCAAAGCACACACACACGAGAGGCCTGTTGCACAATATGTGGCAACAGGAAAGGAGTTTATGCAAAGCTCTGAGGCAGTGAAAACACATCCAGCAACATGCTAATGGTCATGCTGCATCAGGAGGAATGAATAAACATAGCCATGTTAATAGAGGAACATCATCTTTAAGCTGTCAACTGCAGCAGCTTTGGGGGGAATTGCATTTCTTAATGGAAGGCTCAAGAGCTCACCACTGAGGACCACCAGAACCTACCGGGAGGTATTTTGCACACGGTGGCCGGGTGCCAGCCATACCGCTGATTGCAGTTCGGACTCTGGACAAAGATGGCGCTGTCACTCAGACACTCAGCAAACACCTCGCCACCAATATAGTACAGCCGAACACCTCTTCCTGTGAGCAAAAAAACACAGCAGAAATGAGTCCTGGGTACGAGAGCAAAATGTAAAAACAACAGTTCCCAGAATGCACCATTCCGTTCATCGAGGTGCCGGCCTCCATACCTATGTGCCTGCGGGTCATTTCCACGGTGGCGTTCCTGTTGACATTGGACAGCAGGCCCAGGCAGAAGCGCTCAGAGTTGGAGGGGTCCGTGAAACCGTCCACCGTCAGCGAGGGCTGGGAGGCGTGGAAGGTCTCGCCGACGCGCTGGTTCAGCTCGTAGTAGGCTATCGAGCACCAGAAGGCAGGCTCGCTGTAGGTCACCGGCTGCAGGTCTGGGTAGGGCAGTGAAGATGGGATCAGGGTCCATTCTGTCATCTGGACTGACTTGGGGCACCTAGTCATGTTTAGCTACAGCTCTACTAGCCATGTCTTTCTGGTGGATATGGCCACTGTGCACTGTCCAGTTGTTTTATGGAAACTTGGTCGTGTAGTTACCTTGCAACTTACCATGTTTGACTTCCAGTGTTCTTAGCCTCACATGTAAGTCACTCTGTATAAAAACTGCAACAAAATGATTTCATGCAACGGGTGATCTACTCCTAGACAAAAAGTTGCTCGTGCCTACTGATGCCTAATCTCTACAGCCTACATGTAGGCATCCTTGAGCAAGATGCCCAGGATTTTGCTCAAGGTATCTGAACTCACCAATTTGGATTGTATACAATAAAAAAAAGCAATTATTAATGGCAACCCTACACTCTTTTGGCTTTGCAAAAAAGACGAGAATTGATTGCAATTTATTCGAAGTAAAATATTCTTTTGCCACGATGGCTGTGGTCGCCAAGCAGCATCCACCCATCTGGTACCACAGGCGGGTGGAACCCAATGTCTCAACCATCCTAATGGATGCCATTTGGTGGACCTCATCCACAGTGCATAGATTCTTAGCCTGGGTGGAACCAGTGGCAACCAAACCATAAACGTCACATTCTGCCAGTTGCGCCAACGCAGGACCACCGTTCCAAGTGGAGAGAGAGAGACGAAGCTAATGCTTCAGCACATTTCATGCGACTTAGTTTCGCATTTGGATTCACTTGATTGACGTGTGTGTGTGTGTGTGTGTGTGTGTGTGTGTGTGTGTCGGGGGTTCCCGGGACAGGGCTTACCCATGCTGTGGTTGACGGGTGAAAGGGTGCTCGGAGACAGCTCTGCAGGAGAACCTGGACACATGAGACAAGTCACACACCTGCGCACAACAACTGCCGGACCTTATAGAAGGTCCACAGAAAATTGATCATCAAATTCATTGGCGGTTTAGCGGTGTGGATGTTGAGCTGGTGAAGACGTGTACAGGTTGGGCACCACAGGCACCGATGTGACAACCCGTGGCGCAGCAGGCAGAGAGTGGCGGACAGCGCTAGGGTACCTGTGTCCATACTTTGATTCATCTGCTGATCACTGGCCTCTCCATCCTCGCTGATGTAGCCAGGTGGTGGTGTCTCTGTGGAAAGGAAACGGGCGTCAGGAAAACAAACGTGACGTCATGGCCAGTCGAGAGGTACATCTTCATTTTGCAACTTGAAGTTGAAAAAAAAACAAAAAAACAAATCAGGAAGTGTGACTTTGCCCAGCAACAAACATGTGACTGTTGCATGATCAGAGCCTGGAACACTAGAATGAAGTCTATCTATATCCTATAGAGCGAGAGAGTGTCGTTTAGGGCACGACTCAAACAACAAGCCTGTCACAGAAAATGTTTGATCCCGTTTTTCTTTGGCAGCACGGCCAAACATATTACAACTTTCAATAATGCAGGCAACTGTGATGAGAAACAGATGAACGCTCGTGCGTGGAAGAATCTATGGCTTCCTCTCGAATCATTGTGTGGTCTTTGAAAATGCTCATAAACAGGGACAAATGTCCATCAGAGCAATTTAATCGCTCTGCCTGACAAGCAGCAAAAGAAAAACAAAAGCATTCATTACATAATGTTTAAAAACCAGAAAAGTGATGCCCCTATTTGCATTACTGAAGATTAAAGCAGATGGGATCCCGTTATGAAAAGATTAATTTTTCTCGGCATTCAAGAGGCTTAGGCTGGATATGAGAGCAAGCGGTGGCTGGGTGACATGGGCCCACCCGTCCAGCGGAGCCTGGTGGTCTCACCCAGTCTCACCTGGTATGTAGTTGTTTGGGGGTTCGATCCCTGCGGGGAAGTTTGTGTTCTCGGGTATGGAATGGGTGTAGTCGTCCAGAGGCGGCAACTCCGTCAGGATCTCAGAGTGTCTCGGCACGAGCACCGGGGGCAAGACTGGAGGGTTTGGAGTGAAGTACAGCACATCTTAGCATCACGTGTATTGCATTAGAGAAATGTAAAGACATTGTCAACTTCAACCAACTATTCTCATTATATTGATGTCGTATTTAACACCTGGAAAAGTCAAGTTAAACTTGACTTCGCCATACAGCGACAACCGAATTCAGAGTCTCAGCGCTAACCCATCCAGCTGTATATGCAAGGCTGGATCCAAAGGGGGTGGAGTAGTAGCAGTAGTAAAGATAGTAGTAGTAGACTCTCACCTGGGGTCTCCACCCGCTGGTAGTGGTAGGGGTTGATGCACACCTCATCCTTCTTGAGGTGGAAGGCGTACTCACAGGCCTCGATGGCCCGCAGCTCATGGTGGCTGTGTAGGTCGGGCCAGCGCCACAGGCGGCAGTAGATTACATGGGGAAGCCCCTTCCTGTGAGAGACCTGCAGGCGCCCATCCAGGGATCTGATTGGACAGCAACCAGGAAATGGTGGTGAGAAAAGCAGGGAGACACATGGGGGGCAGGGGGGAGGGTGCGAAGAAGGAAAAGGGAGGGGCGGGGAGACGGAGACAAACAGGTGGAGAAGATGTGTATGGTGTGCGGATGGGGGTGGGTGGGGAGGGAGGGAGGGAGGGAGGGAGGGAGGTGGAGCGCATTGGGGGGGGGGGCGCAGGGGGGGGTAGTGACGAGAACGAGAAGCAGAGATGTTCTCAATGTCTGCCACGCAACCCGCCCCCGGTATACGATAAAGAAAAGTTGCCCCACATCAAAGCTGTATGGAAAACTATACGAGAGGGAAGGATATTCACCTGGTTTGGTCAGGGTAGCTGTATAGGCCTGTAGTATCCCACTGTTCTATCGTATTTGGTGGACTCAGTCCCCATATTTCAGAGCAATTGCTGTGCACAGAGAAAAAAAAACAACAAAACAAAAACAAAAAAGATGATAAACATGGGACATGGATATTTCAGAAATATCTGTATGGAAACGTGAACAACTGAAAAGGCCTCTTATTAAGAGTGCAATGAAGGAAACAGACAAACGACAATAAGAGAAGCCTTTCGACAAATGCAAGTAAACAAAGAAAAACAATGGAATCCACTCAAACACACAATGACACTGTTGGTGAAACAAAGAAAACGACACTCGTAAACAATTGTGGTATTGTACTGAACACCAAAAATGTTTGTTCTCTACAGCAGTTTATATCGGAGACAGTGGACCTTTTCTGGTGACATTCAAACAAACACTGGAGACACAATGGGACAGGGGAGGAGGGCGGAGAGGAGGACACTTCCAGTTTCAGACAGTTTCAAAAAACACATTGATCGAAACATGTTCGGGAAATTATAAAACATGGAATGGAGAAGGAGTTGCTTCTGAAGGACAGGACATGGACATGTGTGGACTGGGTATTGGGCTGCACCTCCTCACACTGGAGCCAAGTGGGATGTCAGCTACACACCTAAGAGTAATCACCATGTTATGGGTCCTGAATAATGACTACGCCCACCGGTCAATGTGGCACAAAACCAAAACACAATTGCCATCACCACCAAATAGGATGTACAGAGTACATTACTGAAAGATCCGGTGGTCTGGTGAAGACATCAGCCACAGCCAAATCATGCCAAGTTGCCAACATCCCAGCTAAGGGCAACAACTCTCTACCCCCACCGTCCCTCTCACCCCCCTCGCCTGTGTAATATACACTCACACAACCAAGCCATACAGTTTAGGGAGGGGGAAAAAAAAAAGACCTGCAATTATGTCCCTCACTGCAAGCTAGCTAGCCTGGTGCATCTAAAAACATAAACACAGGAGTTTAGTGTAGTTCTCAGGCGATAAGGACGGGCTATCTGGAGACATGCAGCCCTCTGACGTGGTACTCGGCGGTGCATCACGGAAGTGCATCAGGTGACATGCCGTTCCCATGGAACAGGAGTCTGGGCCACCAAGGCTGGCTGGCTGATAAAGACAACATCCTCTTTTCCTCCACCCCCCCCTCCAAACAATAAGCACAGTTCCACAGCATTCCTCAAAGCTCAGGTGTTGTACCTCATTTCACCAATTGCAACTTTACTTTCCGTCTCTGAACCGTAACACAACCTTGGACGAACCTTTCCTCAACAACACTGCCCACCCGGGATTCAAACAAGGGATTGTTAGAACTCAAAATACATTGTAGCACCGAGTCTAAATGTGTTGTGATCTTGCAGATCTACACAATGCATCATGTGGATGACTCACACCATGGAAGTGCATCATCACTAGTAGTACTTGGAAAACAAGGTCACAAAGGTCACATGTCAAAAGGTCGTACCTGGGGATGGTGACACACTTGGTGTTGCAATTCTGTGTGGTGATGGCTTTCTCCAGCTCGTCCAGCTGGCCCGTCTTCTTCAGCTTCTTCACCAGGCTCTTCACCGCCTTCTCACACCACTTCTCCTCCTGTCCGTTCTGCTCACCGCCGCCTGCACCTCCGGGCCCGCTGGCGGACTTCTTCCAGCCCAGCAGCCTCTTGACCACGGGAGGGGTGAACGGCAAGATGGAGGACATCCTGGTGGTGGTGGGGAACCGAGGGGCTCCAGACGGCCTAGCGACCCGGTCACGCGCCAAGGCAGAGGGGACCTGGCGGCACAGTTGGGGCCCTTGCTCTGGTGTGGCCCCTCTACTGACCCAGGAGGGATGGGGCTAAGGCCAGGGCAAACAGGATGTGGGCAGGAGATGGAGACACCTAGACAGAAAGTGGTGCAGAGAACAACACTCAACAATAAAACAATGTCTAAAGTAAACATTGCTTTGGCTGATCCCCATGGCCCAACACATGAGAGCGCATGCATGCATTTCCAAAGCGCTACGCAAACGCTGGACAGGACAAATTCTACCAAATACAAAATAAAACATGGCGTGCATGGGCAGATAGTAAAGCTGGGGTTAGCGTGTCACCCACTACGCTCAACATGTCGCTCGCCAGCTAAACCTGCACACTTGTCAGCAGCAGCAGCAGCACAACGGGGTGTGACAGAGCGCGTTGCACACCGCGGAGAGAGAGAGAAACACGCACTATGGCTGGTCGACCCACCGTGCTTACTAACGCCACATAACGGAAGGAGCCAGCATCATCACTTCATCACTCCTCGGATGGACTGAATACGAATAAAACACGCGATGGACTCGTGCAAAATATGTCCCAACACAGCTAACCCCCACTCCACTAGCTCTAGCTCCGGCTAGCCGGCTGCTAACTCTGAGAGGGGGGGGCCTTGGTGGTGGTGGTCCCCCAGTCCCATCATCACCACAACAACAATAATGATAACTTTACACTAGAGTAACGCAGATAAGGTCTTCCCCGTGAAATCACAATATTGCTTTTTAAAGCCAGAAACACGCATGCATGCTGTAGGCGCGGTGGCCGCCGACGTGCTCTCAGCGCAGGCCGGCTAGCGTTAGCATCGCCGAGCTAGTGATCACAAATCCTTTTGTTGTGATCCGTGGAAAACAAATCATCAGCCCCCCCGAGCTACTCGGCTAGCCGCTGCTAATAATAATAATAATAATAATAATATTAATACCAGCCACGTCCGAGTGATGCACATCCAAGTCACGAACCGCGCGTGTTTGTGTGTGTGTGTGTATATCTTAACAGCCTGGTGTATTTTAATGAGATGTTTACCAAAAAAAAGTGAACGAGAACGCGGCTTAGAGAACGGAGTGAGCGTCTCTAGCATATCGCACTATCGCTATGCTAAGCAAGGAGTTAGCCGGCGGAGCTATAGGTCGCTTCCCTTCACACTAAACAACACGTCTCAAAGTCGATAAAACAGCGAAACCGTCGCGATAGTTACCCTTAAATTGACGTCACGGCACTCCGGGTTTTTTAACGAGAGCGCGACGGACACCGCTTAGCACACACGTAAGTATCTCACGTCCTTTTTTTTTTTTTATAGCATCCAGTGATTTTAACAAGGGGGGGGTTGGTTGTTGGCGTTTCTCTTCTATGCTACTGGAGCTAGTTAGGCTAGCGTTAGGGAGACCGGAACAACACACACATATACACACATACATATATATACACACACATACACATACACACAAAAACTCACATACAAACGTGCTGGCTGCCAAAACCGCGTTCTAAGTCCCGCCTCCGCGCCACTCTGATTGGATACATTTCAGAACGGGGTGCTGCGCCAACGATTGGTCTGATTGGCTCACGTTTGGCTCGTTTCATTGTTCATTTGACAGCGCGATGTGTGTTTTGTTATTGGATTCAGGATTTCAAGCCTTTATGGTTGGAAATAATGACACAAAAAAACTATCTACTTTTCTCCCCATCAACCCGCTACTCCATAAGTATAACATTGATTAAAAAAAAATGACATGACACACCATTAGTTATTTATTATATATTATTAGCGCCAGGTATACGTCACCAATCCTTCCAATTAGTTAGTATTGAGTTCACCTGACAGCATTATAAAACGTTTCAGCGTCACGCACATGGCTTTATTCTGGTTTTGTCCGTGGCCACCATGGCACTTAGTCTGCGTTGTTGTATACTGCTGTGGCAATTAGCAGCGCTCTGGCGAGGTGAGAAAGATAACAATAAAAGTGGTCTTCGTGTGTCTTTCATTTCAATGTAAACTTGTTAAATACTTGAATCCCTGACCTGAATATACTACTCCTATTCCCCCCCTCTACTTGACTATTATAGTGGTGTTACCTGGAAGCGCGCCTTTAAAGTGCGGCCTGGGCTTCAAACTGTGCGACGACGCCTCAGAGTGCATTCGCTTCAGCCACGTGTGTGACGGGGAGGCGGACTGCGCCGACAGCTCCGACGAGAAGGACTGTGCCGTCGGATGCAAAAAAGGTGTGTGTGAGAGAGAGATTGTAGTAATTGTCATTTATGTGGCTAAGATTTGTTCTGATATCTGCCCCCATATAACTAATCCACCAAAATTCTGAGTACAGACCTGTCAAACTACTTAAATAAAAATTATTGTTAAATGCTGTCGAATGATTTGCTGTCAAACAGATGAGTTTCAGTGCGCCCACGGCATGAAGTGCATCGACCTGGGCCAGGTGTGTGACGGCGTGCCCCACTGCCAGGACCGCTCGGATGAGCTGCAGTGTGCGGAGGCCGGCTGCGACCACCAGTGCGCCGACAAGAGCCACTGTCTGCCACAGAGCTTCCTGTGCGACGGGGAGCGGGACTGTGTGGACGGCAGTGACGAGGAGAACTGCGGTAGGGTGTTGTTTTGTTTTTTTTTTCTTCCGTTCACAAAGTACTGTAACTACTGAACCAGATGCCTAGAGGTGGGCCTATCTATAGGCTAATACAGTACAAGTGGCTGGATGAATTGTAAACTTGGCATGCATGAACCATCATAAGGACTAGGATCTGGGCACCTTTTTTATTAGGATAAAACTCAGTCATTCAACCTTCACTTTGCCATGATCTACAATTTACAAAATTGTAGTTTTGAGGCACTTGACTGTGTCCAATCGAAAACATGTGATAATCGGCCCCAATATTCGGTTTGACTTCAGTTTGTTTGTCTCCACTCGTCTTGTTGTTTCTACAACATCTGTTCTCATTTGTCTCTTCATTTGTCATCCATCAGAGGACAGAGAAGCGGGACAGGGGGAGAAGGAAGCCTCCACACCGCCCTTGCCCTCTGCCCCTGACCACCGGCCCGCCCCCATCAAGTGTTCTCTGGGCGCCAAACCATGTCGGGACGGCACGGACTGTGTCCTGTACAGCCATGTGTGCGATGGAGAGAAGGACTGCAAAGATGGTTCAGATGAGGAGGAATGCGCAACTGCTTGCCTAACTAGTAAAAGAAGCATGTTTTTTAACTTTAATTATGTTGTGACTTCAGCTGAAAATACTGCTATTCAGCAACTTTGTTTGACATAGTTTCAGTCATGTTTTCTACAGGGGAAAAAAAACATTTGAGGTATTTTCCTACTCGATGGCTACAGACGATACAATTTGGGGACTTAAAATGGACTCAAGTCATTTGGCTGTGGAGACTAGCGTTTCACAATATTGCCTCCTGTTCTATGAAATCACGTGAGGGGATGGATACGCTGTGTAAAGATGGGTAAGGGGGTGGCAGAAGCACAGGAGGTAAGAGCGGTGATCTGGCAACAGGAAGGTTGCTGATTCAATCTCTGGGCTCTGCCTAGCCAAGTGTCGGGGTGTCCCTGAGCAAGATGCCTAACCTTAACTGCTCCTGACATGTTGGTTGTTACCATGCATGGTTGGCACCGCCGTCTGTGTCAATGGGTGAATATGAGGCAGTACTGTCAATTGCTTTGGATAAAAGCTATATAAATGCAATCCTTGTACCATTTAGTTTTGACTAGAGTGACTCATCAATGACTTCACTTCTCCACAATGGCACCAGGTAATTACAGTGTGAATAATGATCAGCGATATCAACCTTGTTCATATCTCTCGGCAGGTCAGTTCCAGTGTGCCCATGGTAAAAAGTGCATCGACAAGGAGCAGGTGTGCGATGGCGCGGCGCAGTGCCAGGACCGCTCGGACGAACTGGAGTGCTCAAAGCGCTCGGAGGGCTGCGTTCACCAGTGTGAGGACCAGAGCCGCTGCCTGCCCAAGAGCTTCCTGTGTGACGGGGAACGGGACTGTCTGGACGGCAGCGACGAAGCCAACTGTGGTACAATATCTGTTGAAACAAGGGAGAGGGGGGGGCATAATCTGACTGGGATACAGCTGTTTGGTTCACTGGTGGGGGTTAACAATGTCGGCCAGTCAATTTCTTTATTGCCATATGTAACCAGTACAATGGAAGGATTACTCCTCATTCGCTCCTGCAGTATTCTTCTAAACACATTAGCCGATTAGTAATGGTCCCTAGTTTTCTTCTGACTTGCTAATGGAACATATAGTTCTCGGCCAAGGTCTTATTTTGCCTTCTCTGATGGCATCCAGTAGAATAACAATGTTGCCCCATGGTAGTGTTATTTTCCTAAGAACTTTATCTAGAATAGTTTGTCTTCAAAGGGAGCATTTGTTTTTGTCTAGGCGCTTGTATTGGATACAAGTGTGACAGACAAACTAAAAAGCTGTGTCTCTTGAAGAGGACAAGCAGGACTGCAGCGCCAGTGAGTTCCGGTGCGCCAGCGGCCAGTGTGTGGCGGACAGCATGCGGTGCGACGGACACCCCGACTGCTGGGACCACTCGGACGAGAAGAGCTGCACTAAGCCGCCAGTCTGCACCACCAAGCACCGCTGTCCCCAGAGCAACGAGTGCCTCATCCCAGAGTGGCTCTGCGACGGCGACAAGGACTGCAAAGACGGCACTGACGAGAAGGTAAGGGGTGATGTGTCGACGTTGCAATTTCAGCCCCACATGTTGAAAATAGTGTTTGGTTATAAAATGCCCTTCTTGCATTAGTGCCCTTCACTATATTGCAAATTGTCGTGCAATATATATATTTCAAGGTGTCTTGTATTTGACTACACAAAGTTCAATAAAACTTTTGTAAGTTTATTAACATTTTTGTACACTGCAGTCGCATAAATGTTTGCTCCATTATAATCAGAAGTTCAGTTAGACGATACAAAGCGACTGAATGCGGTGGGTAAAGTGAAGAATTCTTGTCTAGGATTGTCCTGTGGCACCATTGAACTGTGCAGAGTTCCAGTGGACCTGTAGCTCCAGGACCAGGTGCATCCCAAAGTCCTGGCAGTGCGACGGGATGAAGGACTGCGACGACGGCAGCGACGAGATGGGATGTGAGTGTCGCCGTTCTCGCTTCGACCGTGGTTTCAAACCCAGAGCCTTTGTGCTGGGAGTAGAGCGCCCAAAATATTTGGGATTAAACTGCTTTTACATGGATGGTATGCGATCCCAGCACAGACGGTACTTGCTGTCACTGTGTCAAGGTTTGGCTGCCACCTGCTCTCCGCACCAGTTCCAGTGCGGCAGCCAGGTGTGCCTGGAGCCAGTCCAGGTGTGCAACGGCATGATCAACTGTGCAGACGGCTCGGACGAGGGAGGGGCCTGCCGGACCAGATGTACGGAGCAGGACTCCGCCCGCTGTTCACACATGTGCCACAGCACTCCACAGGGACCGGTAAAGAATAAAGCTTCATCCTGTCATTGGGGCAGTCCTGTACTGTAAGGGCTTAACAAGATGTCAAAACACAAAATGTCAAAACGACAAACAAAATGTGAATTGGCTGTATTTGGAGGATCATATGGCAATAAACTAAAAAGGAAAAGCTAAAGTATAAATGTGCAGCTTTTTAACAAAAATTGGATTCCTTGGTTCCGCTGACTGAATGGAGGGAACCTCTGAAATGCTCGAACAATAACTCTGACCTTCCATCTGTTTACATGGTAGTCTGTTTCAAGCTGTCTTTATTTTCCCGCCCCTCTTGTGTAGAGGTGTCACTGCACCACAGGGTTCAAGCTGCTGGTGGACGGCGTCACCTGTGTGGACGTTGACGAGTGCGCCGATGTTGACAAGTGTACAGATGGTCCGGTCCGGGTGTGCGATCACCTGTGCGTCAACACGGTGGGCTCCTTCCAGTGCCAGTGTCACCCAGGCTACGTCATGCAGGCTGACGGTCACCACTGCAAAATCACTGGTAATCGACATGCTTATTCGCCTTCTTATTCAGCCATACACTGTAGGGCCTTTTTTATAAATTGCCAATATATGAACAGGTTGCAATTTAACTTGAGTTAGTACATTATTTGTGGCTAACTAACATTAGTTCATGATATTGTCTCAGCCCACAGAGCTTGCACTCTAGTACTCGAAATGTGCAAGCTTGAGCAGGGTGGTGTATACTTTTTGGCCAAATTAAAAAAGTTCATATTTTTTACATGTGGTCCCTTTAACCTCTTCATCATGAGGCCTTGCCCAAGTTTTTGCTTGCAATAACATGCCCAAAGTGAGTGGACATCTACAATGGGTAGCAAAAAAGATGACTCCTGGAGATTGTTGTGCAAGTGAAATAATCAAGGTGGCGTTTCATCCACATTATCAGACCAGAACTAGCGTAAGTCTTTGGTTGCAATTACAGCTGAGTATTAACCAACGGCAATTGAAACTAAGAAAGTGGTTTTGTGGCTGATTCCCTGCAGGTGAGCCACTTCTGCTGTCGTCTGTCCAGACGGACCTCATCCTGTTGGGACTGCGTAGTGGTAGTCTGGACGTGCTGCCGTCCACGGCCAAGAAGGCCATCCTGTCCCTCGACTACGACTGGAGGGAGCAGAAGGTGTTCTGGGCCAGCCTGGACACTGAGAGCATCCGCTGGTCCTCGCTGGATCAGAAGACCAAGGGCACCCTAATCAGAGGTCCTTGCGCACACACAGCCTCTCCAACCACCAAGCTAAACACTGGACAGACTTGATACTCATATTATGCATAACATGCCAATTTAATCTGTATTTTACCCATGAGAATTTCATTACAGTATTACAATTCTGTCAATCAACAGTATCTGGCAGATCTGCATACCCTAGTCCAAGAACGGAATCTGAAATGGTTTGCCCCATCCACAGGCGTGAGGGCAGATTCTGTTGCCGTTGACTGGCTCGGGAGGAACGTGTACTGGGTTGACGCGGTCAAAAGTCAGATTGTTGCTGTGAGATTGAACACTGCGACTGCCAAGGCACCAGACTACAGCATTATCCTGGATGAAGACCTGGACCAGCCTCGATCTCTGGCACTGATGCCACAAAAGGGGTTTGCTTTTTCATTGTCCTGCATTTCACAATGACTTTCCTTTTTAAATCTAAAATTCTTTGAGACCTACCATATACAATTAGTTCAGTCTTCTTTCATCGCTCATCTTGAATGCACAATACTTTAAAGGGCCCATATATTACGACCAGGTGGAATGTTAAGCAATGTCAAAATCTACCCTCCAGTGCTATCACAATTTTCCAGAGATGTATGATGGATAGAAGATTCTACCAGCCTACCCAGTGGACTGTACCAACTGGTAGGCATGTCTATCCATCATACATCTGGATGAACACTCCCCCTTGTGATGTTGCGAGAGGTTGTGTCTTGTAATGGCTAATCAAGAACCCAACTTGTAGCAAAAAGTCTATACTCGATGTAGCCAATCCATTTTAGACTTCAGTTCTATGAAACTTGTGTGCTCAAAAGTACCCAAAATACTGGTGTTTATGGAAAATGTAGCTAACCTTTAGCAGATGGTGCAAGAAGGGGCCTAACACTGAGCCTGTCTCATGCAATATCTCTATCTCCATTTGTATGTTTTCCTCCTTCCAGGATAATGTTCTGGACGGAGGTTGGAAATGTAGCCAAAATTGAGCGAGCTGGGATGGACGGGTCTGAGAGGAGGGAGGTGGTCAATGCCAGTCTGGGCTGGCCCGGCGGCATTACGGTGGACACCATGTGCAACAGAGTCTATTGGACGGATGAGGGCCTGAAGGCAATAGGATCTGCCAATCTGGATGGAGGGGGCATCAAGGTGAAAAGCACTGGGGGGGGGCGGCGGCATTGGTTGTGTTGGTGGTTCAGGAGTTAAAAGCATAAGTGAGCCACATATTTGAAACCTCCATTTCATGTCTGGTTTGTTATGTGACTTTTGCGTCCGACTGTGCCCCACAGATTCTCCAGATGAAGGAGACCACCAACCCCTTCTCTCTTGCAGTGTTCAATGACCTGCTGTACTGGTCTGACACCAACCCCCCCCCCCCACCGGAGATGCTGACTCTGAGCCCCGCGCCTCACGGGAGCGTCATCATTGCGCATCCTTGGTGCAACATCTGTGATGTCCACCAATGTCCTAAACAACAACACGTCCTTGGTACCGAGTATCCGACTGACTTATGTTGGATGGTTCTGAATAGGTTACATTTCATTGAAATGTGTGGCAGTGCCGTTATATTTGTTTAATTTATTCACAGTCAGAAAGTGAGGAACATCTGATTGAAAATAAAACATGTTTTCAAAGTCATTAGAAATGTAATGGTTTTATTAAGTACTCGGTATCGGTATTCGGTATCGGCAAGTACCCAAATGTAAGTACTTGTACTTGTACTCGGTCTGAAAAAAAGTGGTATCGGTGCATCCCTAGTAAGGGGGAAAAAAGGCCCCTTCTGGAAATGCGTCATTGTTGTAGAATTTAACATTTTATCAGAAAATCTACAGATGTCAGTTGAGTGCTGCAAAGATGGGCTGGCTTTGGCTCCAGAGATGCATTCACTGATGGCCACACAACTTGCTTAACATAAAACTAATTAAATCAGGTCCCAACAACCAATGCTTGTTGGCTTTACGTGCTAAAGGAGCCACAGCTGTTCATTGTGTTGACGGCTACAAAGAGTACCAACTTTAACTGTGTTGCAGATCATTCATTCACTGCTCCAGATGAGCGCTGAGAATCCCTGTGAAAATACTCACTGCTCGCACCTGTGCGTGCTGGCCCCAGGCCTCAAGGCAGTGTGCAAGTGTCCCTCTGGCCTGCTGTTGGCTGAAGATGGGTTCACCTGCACCAAGCTGAAGAACTCTGCCTTCCTGCTGTTGCTCTCCCCCTCGACCGTCACACAGGTTTTTATCAGAAATTGTTCAGCACTTTTCCAAATTTTAGCGATTTCCTATGTGCATAAATAGTTAAAATCTCAGTTGGCACAGAGGAGTGGCGATCATGGCTATAAAAAAGGTTGTCCTGCAGTCGTGTTTCATGTCATCAGCTGTGTGTGTGGGGTTAGATCTACCTGCAGGCCCGACACACGGCAGTGGAGCTGAAGCAATGGCCCGAGCACCTGGCCCTACCTTTGGCCAACGTCAACGAGGCGACCATGCTGGACTACAGTGTGCAGGAGCAGGTGATGTTCCTGACGGACGCGGGCACCTCATCCCTGGGGCTCTTCAAGCTGCGGGACGGCGGCCTGCTGTCCCCCCGCGGGCAGCTCCTGAAGCTGCTGGGTGACACGGTCACCGCCATGGCGCTGGACTGGCTGACACTCAACGTGTACTGGAGCAGCACCAAGCAGCCCCGCCTGCAGGTCACGACCTTTGACGGTGCCCACACCGCGGTGCTCCTCAAGGAGGACGTCGGCAGCCTGGAGGCCCTCGCCGTCCACCCGCCCAGCGGCAAGGTGTGCTTCGTCAACCTGGCGGGGCGGCAGGGTGCCGGGCCGCTGGCCAGGGTGGAGTGCAGCAACATGGATGGCACCAAGCGAGGGGCTTTGTGGAGGGAAGGTGTGCGGCCCGCGTCGCTGGTCTTCGCCAACGATGGCGGGGAAATCTACTGGGCTGAGACCAGTAAGATTTGGTTTTTGCCTTTTGACATGTTTAACAGTACAAATTCAGGGCGTAAAGTCTTTACTGTGTTTGTACGACTATGAACAATTTTAATCCATTTGTACTAGGTTCTAGTACCATCTGCTCCATCAGAGTGGACGGTTCTGGTTACAAAGAGTTGAAGGTTGGCAGTGGTCTGGCTGCCCTCGCCTTCATCGACGACGTGCTCTTCTGGATGACTGTTGATGGTAATGGGATGTATTTATTTTATTTCTATCTTGACGCACTACTGATAAACATCGGATAGTAGAATGTGCTCCCAACAAGTGGCTTATGACAAAAACCACAAATGCCATAAGCTATGAAAAAATAGATGCTTTTCTTCAAAGGGTAAACCTAAATTAAAATGAATTGATCTATCCCCACTATAATCTTGTAATTTGTTAAGGGGAGGAATATCTGTTTTGCCTTGCAAATATTTGTTGAACCCAATGGTGGCAGTGTTTGTACAATGTGTTGTCCTTTTTGTCTAGACAAGACCAAACTATGGTACCGAGATGAGCAGCAACAGAAGCAGATGTGGTTTGAAGTCAATACGGCTGTGGTTGGCTTAAAGGCGTACAGCAAGTCAAGCCAGACTGGTATGTGAAAAATACAGTACATGTGCATCTTCTGGAAGTTCTTCAGAGTACAACAAGCAATATCCACTGCATATCCTATATGTGTGCCTCTGGCAGGTACCAACCAATGCAGGGTGAACAATGGAAACTGCCAGCACCTGTGCTTGGCAGTACCGGGGGCTGTGACTTGCAAGTGTGCCCATGACCACGTGGCGCTGAATGCCACCCACTGCACCCTGGCCAAGCACTGTCCCACCGGCAGCAGGCTCTGTCTGGACGGGCTGCTCTGCCGGCCTAGCGACAAGTTCTGCAATGGCCACGCAGACTGCCCTGACCACTCGGACGAAAACTGTGAGTGGTCTGTAACTACATGTGTCAAGGTATCAGGGGGGCGAGGTAGGGTGTTCTGGGTTTGAACCCCAATGTCTTGTAGGAATCCTTGAGCACGGCGCAAAACCCTTATCTGCTGCTAATGAATTGTATTTAAAAGGGAATATTGGCATCTCCTCAATGGTTGCTAATGCCCTAAATGTAACTTAAACTGAGGTTGGACATGCTCCCTACCTCCCGTTTCAGGTGTCCATCTGAAGGACGGGTGGAGAGACAAGGCCTTACCTTCCACTCAGACTCCAAAGTCCTCCTCTCCTCCTCATCTGTTACCAGAGGGCCCGATCCTGATCACCGCTACCACGAACGGTAGCCGGCTGAGGAACCTGGGGGCCAGAACCTGCCGAGAGACTGTCTGCAGCGGGAACGGCGACTGCGTGGAGCACGGCAGCCACACCAGCTGTGCGTGTGCACTGGGCTACAGCGGGCCGGCCTGTGAGGACCACCCCTCGAAGATCCTCTCGGGCACAGTCGTCTACGGGCTGGCAGGTCTCACCGTGGGCCTGCTGCTGCTTGTGGCTGTAATAGTGGCAGTCATCAAGAGGAAGAGGGCCAACAGTGCAAGGTTTCCATTTGGATACAATTCTAGTTCTGATCACAAAATGCTCCAGACATTAAAGTGGCTACTTGTGGGTTTAAATGGTGCAACACATCTAGGTTAACGTTCATGTAAATAAACTGCCAAGATACTTTCTTATGAGTTACCCGTATCTTATGTTTAAGGTTACCTGTTCAGGTAAATAAACTGCTAAGATGCATTGTTTGTGCTACTGAATTCACAGATCATGACCACCTTATTTACATTCATTCTGTGCTCCCAGCAGAACTAATCAGGTGAGGAAGGAAACTTGTCTGACTGTCCTTGAGAACAAAGCGGAGCCCAGGACTGAACCCCCACCACTTGACACCACTGTAGCAGAGGTGGGCAGGCTTCAATGTACTTTCAGTAACTAGTCTACAACTGTTTTTCTGTGAATGACCTTGGTTGCGCTCAAAGTAAAAATACATCAATCCTATGTCCTTTCCTAACTACTTTTCCTTAACCTAGATGCAAGACTGTTTGACCGCAACCCTCGTTAATAGCCTTTTTTTTTCCCCCCGTAGGAGGTGGACTCTCCTGTGGAACAATGCTGACTCAATGTAGTTTGTTTCTGTGAAATAAACTACTTGACTTTTCATAGTCTGTACTTTGTTGGTGCATAATTTAACAAAAAAAAAGTTCTTACACTGGGTCATTTATGCCAAGCTTGCACTAAAAGACTAGCACAGAAAAATGTCAAAAAGCCACAGGGTTGTCTGAAAAGCTCTTGTGGCAACACTGCCTCAAGGGGGCAGTAAAATTGAAGAACATTTTAAATCAAAGATTTACCATGCTTGACTTGTTGCCCTTTTGAAAACAAACTCCCTTAGATACAAAATGTACCCTGGTAGTAAGTTGTAGAAAAATATTTTTTTGTAAGTGGACAATTGCTTGTAATTAAAGTCACAAGTGTGATCTGAGTGACTAAAGATTTTAACAAAAAAAATGCTGACAATGACCTTCTCGATCTATGGTGCATCTAATGGAGAATTACCACTCTTGTGAAATGGCACATGTTCACTCACTGAGACTCAAACCAACAGCATCTTTAACTGAAGTGAGGGGTGGCGGTTAATTGCCATAAGCATCGCTGTGTCAAAGCCACAACTAGAACATTTATTTCAAGCTCAATCTTGTTTTCATGACAATGGATTTCAGGCACATTAGAGTACGAAGCCCCCCTATACTTATTCCCTAAATAGTGCACTATGTAGGGAACAACTGCGCCAACTCGACAGCAGGGGCCCCTCAAAGTAATGATTCAGCTACACCAACCACAGGCTGTCTGACTCAGCCGGTTCACCCCCCAGTGACCACAAACCCCATCCATCCAAGGAGGATCACATCCAGTCTGCGGTCCATGTCTCTCTTATCTCCTGGGAAGAGAAGGTTGTTGAGGGGTGGCTGCAGTGTTGAAGCCACCCACCTGACCACAGTTCCACTTCCAGGCCCCCCAGGGACGATGGAGGCTCTTGGACTCAGTTGAGTCAAACACCCTTTTGTTTTATTTTTCTGATTGTTTCACATTTCTTAAAATGTGATGTTTTGATAAAAGTACACACATTTTTAAATGTTTAATTTTTTTTTTTGCTGTTACAAGCCAACAGCAAGAATAAATCACTTAATTTTGTTTTGACACAAGCCACATTTTTTCATCCACCCAACAATACTTGTACTTGTACTTCTTCTAATCTCTAATTTGAGCCTGTCTGGGTTTAATTGTAGTCCATTGTAAAAGAAGAAAGCGGCATGTCTATGAAGTAAATATTTGTACAGCAGTTAAACAACAATGAATGATGTTATACTTGCCCACCACCCAGCCTGGCAAGTATATAAGGAGAGGGACCATTAAAACTCTCAGTGCAAGACCTTTAGGGAACAGCAAACTGGAGAAGCTGAAGGTAAATCTGAATTGGTTATTAGGGAGCATTTATGGAAGCAGGATAAGGCGGTAAGACCTCGCAAGGTAAGTTAAATGCTCAGTTTATAATGAATTAATTACAAGCTCAATCCTATTTTACTTTTGAAGATCAATATGTCCATTGTGTTTCATTAATTTAATATCAAATTATTTCAGCACTTAAAAACGTATGTAGTGCTGAAATTGTGGATTTATGAATACATTTCTTTTTTGATCAATGAATTGTCAACCAAGTAAAAATACCAACGTGTTTACATTTGGTTGCTTCTCATCGCTTGATTAGGAAATGACCATCACTTTGGTCTCTGGTATATTGTGCTGGTATTTGGCAGGCAATCATTATTTATGGCAATCAACGAGAGACTAAATGAGTAACTGAAATGTAATAATTAAATAATTCAAACATTAATTGCCAATGTAATTGCAATTAATTGCAGCCCTCGTATTATCCTTTTGTTTGATGAGTTGTAGGTGTTCTTGAGTTGTAGTTCTGCAGGTAATAAGTTAAGTATAGTCATTAAAACAGCACCAGACCCAGACCAGCAAGTCCTCTCACTGCTTTTACATTGACTGTCTCCTATTCAGAGCACTTTCAGGACAGGATAGATACAATTTTCAAGCAGGATGGTCCATCTGGTGCTATAACAAACACTGTTTAATCCCTGCAGCAGATACAGAAAAGAGAACCATGTTGGTGCTTCAAAGGACTGTGTTTTGTGTTTTCTTCATCATTGGTATCGCATTTTCCAAGCCTGTAAGTATCAGCCTTCATATATGATCCCATTGTCAAATGTACTACGTAAAGCTATATCTTCTGTACTTCAAACCATGCCTTCATTACAAATACAGGTTAAAAAAATCCAGTGAGTCCAGTGAGTCCAGTGAAGACAGCTCCGAGGAGAAGGCTGAGAGCCCTCAGGAGCAGCCACAGCCAGAGCCACCCGAGCCAACCATCCCCAACGCCCAAGAAGAGATGGACCCTCCGTACAGCGAAGCCCTACTCCCTGACTCACAGTCCACTAGCCCTATCCTCGCCTCACACCAACCATCCACCCCCTCGGCTCTGCCCGACATTGAAAGAGAACGCCTCCCGAGTCCGACCGTAATTGACATCCATGAACCGATGACACCTTCACATACCTGCATCGGTGAAGGCATCGCGCAAGGCACGCCAAATACAGATCCCATCAACACGGACATTGCCCATGCAGGGCCGGAGGTCGTGACCTGGGCTACACACGTCTTCACAGAGACGGAGTCGGTCACTGGAGTCGTTGGCACTAGCACAGATGTGCCACACGTGACCATCGCCACATACCACCTATTCCCCCCGGACGGAGCCACACCCCTCCCAAGCGTTGCCGTGTCAACGCCTCCCCCGGACGCCGCCACACCCATCCCAAGCATTGCCGTGTCAACGCCTCCCCCGGACGCTGCCACACCCATCCCAAGCGTTGCCGTGTCAACGCCTCCCTCGGACGCTGCCACACCCATCCCAAGCGTTGCCGTGTCAACGCCTCCGCCATACTCCAACACCTCTCCCCAGCCAATGTCCGTCTTGACTGTCCTGGCAGACGCCCCTGTCTGTTTCAGCATATGGACCACACCTTCTGGTGAGATATGTATGACCAAACAAGGAGCGAGCCCAGTTCCAGGCTTCCCCTTCTGTTTCAGAATATGGACAGCACCTTCAGAAACAAGCCCACTTCGAGGTGACGCCTAATGGGTGTTAGTTAACGTAGACATTCAAATCCAAGTCATATGTTCACCACTAGCTTGGCACTACTCACATTGTATCTTTCTGCTGTTTGGAGTTTGATGTACTGAAAATTGGGACGGTAATTTGAACTGGACTGCACACATATTGTATGAAATAATAAATAAATGTTTTCAATGTCATGTTATGGAACTATATCCTTGCTGAATAGGAAGAGACAGTGCTTTGGTACAACTGATCAAAAACTGATGAATGAGAATGCTGGAATCATTTTTATCATACTGTTTTTGACGCCATCGCTTCCTTCACAGAATTAAGTGTATTTGAATTGTATAGCATATGTGAATGCATACTTATGAGTAATAATCAAGTGTAGCTGAATAACATGCATTATATAGAAAAAATATATTTGGATTAGTTGTGCTTAGTAGTAGTACCGTAGTAGTAAAACATTGTGCTTAGATTTTTATCACATTAGTTTTTATTTCTGTTATATTTAACTGCCATAAGTCCCCTGGATTAAATGAAAAACAAATAAATCGATGTCTGGTGATTAACGCAAAGAAGAAGACATCACTGCCACTACAGTGGCACTGACCGTACAACTTCAAAACAACATGCCTCTACTCTGTGGTACATCACACACCAACTAAGTAAACTGAAGTGCAGCTCACACAGAGAAATTCCTTAACCTATTCGCTGTAAAACCCCTCCTGTCACAGCATGCTAAAAGTGTGAGGAACAAAGGAATATCATAGCCCTCAACCAGGGGTCAACACAAGTGCAAACCAATTACGACCGAAAGCATTAATTTTGATAACAAGGCAATCACAATGGATTAAACTTTTCCTGATTTGAAACACGACATAACCGCCAACAGAAACTGAGTTTTAATCAGCCATGACTTCTCCCAGCGTTGCCAACAATCGTTCAAAATGGACGCTGCTAATTTACAGTCACAGATGTCCCCTGTGGAACACTTGATCATGCTGACAACAGAGTGCAACACTAAGAAAAGTCTAATTCTGGAAGGGGGGTCTGATGGAGGAGTTTATTGTTGGGGGGAGGAGTTTATTGTGTTGGGGGAGGGGTTTCATGTTGGGGGCTTACTGTGTTGGGAGTGTGGTCTATTACTGGGGTTCTGCGCTCTGTTCGGTCTCAGCGTCCGTCCACACATCACTATCACTGTCCGGTTCAAACTCAAGGGGTTCTCCTCCTTCTTCCTCCACCTCCTGCTGCTGCTGACCCGCCTCCACCTCCTGTTGACCCGCCTCCTCCTCCAGCGGTACTAGTTGTGGTTGTTGTGGAGGCTGGATGAGGCCACCGTCCTGGGCCGTGTTGTAGGAGCCACAGCCCGTGCACTTCATTCCCAGCACGTGGAAGGCCACCGTGCAGTGGGCCTGGCAGTCGTTGCAGATGATCTGCAAGCAGACAGGGAGGCAGCATATGCTATGAAAAATGATTTGGTGCAAAAATAAACACATCAACTTGAATAAACACAGTTTGGTGTTGCGGCAGCCTGCAACAGAGGAAGGCGCTACGTAGGTTAGATCAACCAACAGCTCGACACTACATAACAGACATCTTCCGGCCAAGTCTGAACTGACGATATGATGAGGTCTGTGCATACAGCCTGCGGTGGTAGGCGTTACCTTGACGGTGGCGTCCTGGTACTCGGTGGGCATGGGAGTCAGGGCGATCTGTTTGTCAAGGTTATCCCAGTGGTCCCCCATGTCCCAGGCAGAATGCATGCACAGGGGACAGCGGTACGCCCTGTCCCCAAAACATGACAGCTTTTAGTATAATCAACACAATAACAGCAGTACACACAGACACTAAACATAACTAGAAAACATTACATTGCAGATACTATGGAGATGTTAGACTTTCTATATATTTAATCAAAAAATCTAAAATATACATACCCAGTTTTAACCATGTCAGAGTAGCATGTCCTGAAAGAATAAAATGTATTGTTATTCAATGTAAAAACATTGAATTCAAGTAGATGATCTGAAGATAACCTTTTATAAGCTGTTATTACATTAAATTAATGTAGGAAATTCCATATGGGGGAGTAAAGTCATAAAAGTCTGATGTTATGTATGATGCTTATATCTTTTCTTATTTCTCATTAAATTCAGATAAACATTTTAATTTGAAGGACTACATGATCACTTAACAATGAAATATTGAAAACCAAACAGCATGTACCTGTGTAGAAGGTGACCGCATGGAAGAACGTGGGCTCCTATTCTCGAAGTGTGGATATCCTGAGAAAATACACAAAAATACACCATTTTAAAATAAACTCAAATAATTACAATGACTCATTGTAATGGGATTCATTCACGCCAACAAATCCAAAAACCAAGTCTCGTCTTTTAGATATGAATATAAATAACTTGCCTCCATACACACTGGGCAGTTCTGCCGGGAAACATTTTCCACACACTAAAAACAAAAGTAAAAGATTATACAGTTAATGAAAAATAGGGATGAAAGATTTTAGCATTTTAAAGATGAAGAACAAAACTGACCTTGTGATTTCCTCTCATGTCACTGACGAGACAGAGATTACACTTGTCACAATGGAAATATTTCTCCCTGGGTCCAATCCTGCAGAGTTAAAAACAAGATTAAAAACATGGTTAGGACAGCTGCAGTCTGCTAGTGCACTAAATGCACTGCATTTACAACTTTCACATATGTATTAACACCGATGCTTACCTGCATATGCCACATGGTAGACAGTGATACTGTTTTTTATCTTTGTCAAATAGATGGCATATATCACAGTAGTACTCCCCAAACATGACGTTACACTGCTGGCAGGTCTGTTGGGCCTTGGGAAAGAGATTTACACAACATACAAACATCATAACCAATCGGCCTGCACATTCAGACATACGTTTCGATGAGGTTGAGTATTAGGATTTGGTAAGTACATCACATGTTGAAGTCTGGCCCTACCTACCTGTTGCACGGTCAGGCAGTCAGAGCATTGCACCTGTGTGACCTTGAAGCGGTCCATCTGGTGGTTCTCCTCGGCGTCGTGGCACAGCCTGCACACATACAGTTTGCCACAGCATGGCGCCTGGGAGAATACAAACAAACAAGGCAGGCGATTAACATCACATTCGCACTGTAGAAGAGGGATGATAGAGACCTCGACCTAGACATGACATTTCAAATGTTTCATTATTACACGTGCTTTGATCGTTATAACCATTGATGCTGGCCAGTTAGATTTGACAAGACCTTCTACAAACAAAGAAGCAATCTACTGTCCGACATGAGTCTTGGAGTACACTTGAGAGGTGAGGTTGGTTGGCCATCTTAATGCTGTGTTTTGCTGTGCCTTTTAAACGCATCCCACTGTGAGCCGCTCATCGTCGACTTTGACGGTAATATGTCACGGATCCTCATCCATGTCCTTAAGTTGATTCATGACACTGTCACCGTACTGCTACAAGCTGGCCGGTGAGGGAGAAGAGACCCAACAACCTCGTCGGAGGGTCTGAAGTCAAGCCGGTGTTGACTGTGGAGCCGAACACTGGCAGGTGACGTGGATATTGTATGGATTTAAGTGCGTTTCACCTCGAATAACACATGGGGACATGCACGGGGATCCGGAGCACGTCCACACCCAAAGTAGGTTCAAATAAACACAAATAAATGCGACGACCGTATGACTATATTGTAATATTTGCTAATATTCTCACTTTTAACGAGCAGCTTCTGACGTAATGTTCGCATCCAGCGGGGGACGCCATCTTTCTTCTTCTTCTTCTTCTTCTTCGTCTTCTTCTTGGTTTAGTTAATGGCGGAGGGCCACCATTGCTTTAAGGTGCACACCGCCACCTACTGTAGCGGAGTAAGGTAGTATGAGATATTGTCCCTGGGCTACTTGAGGTTGTCTCCTGTGCGCGACATTTAGTGGATAACATATACTTGTGCTTGTGCCATCAATAAACTGAACATGGTTGATTTTTTTTAGCTTGTTTAATTTAAATTCACTTCTGTCCAATAACATCCATCCGTCCATTTTTGTCCGCTTATCCGGGGCCGGTCGCGGTGGCAGCCGGCTAAGCAGGGCCCCCCAGGCTTCCTTCTCCCAGCCTCTAGTTCCTCCTGGGGGATCCTGAGGCGTTCCCAGGCCAGACGAGATATATAATCCCTCCAGCGGGTTCTGGGTCTGCCCCGGGTTCTCCTCCCAGTTGGACGTGCCCGGAAAACCTCTAAGGGGAGGCGCCCGGGGGGCATCCTAATCAGATGCCCGAACCACCTCAGCTGACTCCTTTCGATGCAGAGGAGCAGCGGCGCTACTCCGAGCTCCCTCCGGATGTCTGAGCTCCTCACCCTATCTCTAAGGCTGAGCCCAGCCACCCTGCGGAGGAAACTCATTTCGGCCGCTTGTATCTGCCATCTCATTCTTTCGGTCACTACCCAAAGCTCGTGACCATAGGTGAGGGTTGGAACGTAGATGGACCTGTAAATCGAGAGCTTCGCCTTCCGGCTCAGCTCCCTCTTCACCACAACGGACCGGTACATCGCCCGCATTACTGCAGACGCTGCACCAATCCGTCTGTCCATCTCCCGCTCATTTTGCCCTCACTCGTGAACAAGACCCCGAGATACTTGAACTCCTTCGCTTGAGGCAGCAACTCACTCCCAACCCGGAGGGAACACTCCACCGTTTTCCGGCAGAGAACCATGGCCTCAGACTTGGAGGTGCTGACTCTCATCCCGACCGCTTCACACTCGGCTGCAAAACCGCCCCAGTGCATGCTGGAGGTCACGGTCTGATGTAGCCAACAGAACCACATCATCTGCAAAGAGCAGAGATGCAATTCTGAGGTCCCCAAACCGGACACTCTCCTCACCTCGGCTGCGCCTTGAGATTCTGTCCATGAAGATCACGAACAGAATCGGTGACAAGGGACAACCTTGGCAGAGTCCAACACCCACTGAGAACGTGCTTGACTTTGTGCCGAGAATACGGGACCAAGTGGCACGTACCAACGGCCCCGGTACCCCATACTCCCGTAGTACCCCCCACAGGATTCCCCAGGGGACACGGTCATAAGCCTTCTCCAAGTCCACAAAGCACATGTAGTGTGTCCAATAACACCTTATTTAAATATATCATTTAAACCGCAGCATTGTGCAACAACACATGCAGAGTAGATAGGGGTGCAGCAGGATGCCAATTGAAATCTCATGCCAGTATATACCTTGTGGATCTATAATCACATTGGTGAATGTCAGGTTAAGTGCATATTAGTCTGTGTTTGGGTTTCACCTTTTATATAGTATGAAATATATATAGATATACTGTATGCATCAAGCAGGATTATGGCCAGATGTCCCCTATTCCTTGTAGCTCCTCCTCGTATATACACAGTGGTCTGTGCATGGTGATTATACATTCTTGATCTACTAAGCTGCTTTCAGGGGAATTTACCCAGCAAATCTTGCAAACTCCTGACAGTACAGCAAACTGGTGGGAGAGGGTTTTAATCCCGGAATGCCAAGTAAACTTGGGAAACATACAATATATTCCAAGACAATATTTACGAGATAAGAAAGATAAACAACTGTGGGTTGACTGGTGGAAATATGACGAATAATACAGCAATATTATTGCTGTATAATGTTTGGACAGCTATATGTATTTAAAAAACAGTGTTTCATTATTGAGTCTGAAGCAGGTAGCATTGGACTGTGGCTGGCACCAGAGGGGGTGAGTGGAGGTCAGTCACACACACTTCGGCCCCACCTGATCTGATACTGGATTAACTTTAATCAGCATATCAATAATCTGTCCCATAAGAGGATTCCAGCCTCATGCAACATTATGTCACGCATAAACAAATGGGTTCACATTCTAACCACCATGTATGCATATGAATATGTATCAGGGCACATTAACGTCACCCCTGTCAAGAATGGGACTGTAGTTTTACCCCAACATGTCAGTGGTCTTGACCTCCACACGACTCCTTCCATGTCCTTCCCCCACAGCCCCACCTCCTCCTCCACAATAGGAAATAGGCTAATACCTAAATCCATTATCCTCTTGTGTCTACTCTTTGTTCTTCTATAGCAGAGAGGTCTTCTCTCTTCTCTCTCAACAAACTCAATGCTTTGGTTGTGAAGCAAAATTAATAGCTTTTCCGACATATGTTTTCCAAGCGAAAAACATAAATTCCCATATGTCCATTAATGTAGTGTTGAAAGAGCCATAGCATTAGAAGATATACAGTGATAGCTCTCCATAATACCACTCCAAGATGACTTCCTTTACATCATCTACAGGGATTAAAAATAGATTAATGACTGACAAGCGCAGTGAGCAGAGATTTTATATTTTATAAATGCACGACTAAGGACAGTAGTTGACCGCTGCTCTAATAATAACCACCCAATTGAATACTATAAGCATGTTCATATGAACATTCATTATTCATATGAAACACCATATGAAACGTTAAAGTTTCTATGGTGTCCTATGGTGGTGTCCATGTTGAGTTGTGCCACATGACTGACGTCACATGCGGGAGGGAACCCGCCGGAGGATCATGGTATTTAGACGTCCTGTAAGCACGCGGATCCTCCGAGTCAGCAACATTCCCCAGAGGCCATGAGGCAGCCAGCTCCTGCCCTCCATCCTCGCTAAGGCGAGGGAAGGTATTAGCCAACGGTAATGCTGATGGGGTTCAGTGCCGCACTGTCTGCTGTGTGACCCTGATGACTGGGGTCGGCTGGCAGGAGGAATATTAGCCATGGTGAGCAAGGCCAACATGGTCAACCTGTGGAAAAGGAGACAGAGCCTTTTCCCCAACTACAAGGTCTCAGGATCGGCCGGCGAGCGGCGGTCCTCACAGGACAGCGTGGTGCCCTTCGTCAAGGAGAGCTACCTGAAGACATGGAACTCCATGCAGGACCTGAGCCGGGACATCTACGACATCTACGCCGAGGACGAGGACGATGAGGATGAGAGGCTGATGCACAGCCCCACACAGTCCCCCAAGAAAAACTACATGATCAACATCAACGTGGGGGGCAAGCTGTACCAGATCGCCTACAAGATGGCCGCCAAGTATCCCAAGACCCGGATAGGAAGGCTGGCCACCTACACGGACCACAACATGAAGCTGGACCTGTGCGACGACTACACCGTCACCAACAACGAGTACTTCTTCGACCGGGACCCCGACGTGTTCCACAGCATCTTCAACTTCTACCGCACAGGTGTGCTGTGGATCAAGGACGAGCTGTGCCCCCGCAACTTCCTGGAGGAGATCAACTACTGGGGCGTGCGGATGAAGAGCACCCATCGCTGTTGCCGCATTGCCTTCGAGGAGCGACAGGATGACCTGAACGAGCAGCTGAAGATCCAGCGGGAGCTGGAGGCCGAGGTGGAGATTGAGGAGAACGAGGAGCTCTTCGAGGACATGTTCATGGGCCAGCAGCGGCGGGTGGTCTGGAACCTGATGGAGAAGCCCTTCTCCTCGGTGCTGGCCAAGCTCATGGCCGTGGCCTCCAGCCTGTTTGTACTGATCTCCCTGGTGGCCATGACCCTGAACACCGTGGAGGACATGCAGTACAAAACACCCACGGGGCAGCTCAGCGGCAGGACCTACTGCGAGTATGTGGAGACCATGTGCATCGCCTTCTTCACCATGGAGTACCTGCTGCGGCTGGTGTCCACGCCAGACCTGGAGTCCTTCAGCAGGAGCATGCTCAACACAGTGGACCTGATCGCCATCCTGCCGCAATACCTGCAGCTGGTGCTGGAGTTCTACGACAACGAGGAGGACTACATGAAGCACGAGGCCGACATGCAGGCCGTGAGGCAGGTGGGCAAGCTGGGCCAGGTGCTGCGCATCATGAGGCTGATGCGAATCTTCCGCATCCTGAAGCTGGCCCGCCACTCCACGGGCCTGCGGGCGTTCGGCTTCACCCTGCGCCAGTGCTACCAGCAGGTGGGCTGCCTCTTCCTCTTCATCGCCATGGGCATCTTCAGCTTCTCGGCCATGGTTTACACCGTGGAGCATGACATGCCCCAGACCAACTTCACCAGCATCCCCGCCGCGTGGTGGTGGGCGGCGGTAAGGACACCACCTCACGCAAAGATGTTCTCTTGGTTCACTTCTGGTGGAAATCCGACTTACAGTGAATTTAGATCCATCCGTTAGATGTCAGCTATTTAGAGTTATCGTTGCCTGATGTTTAGAACTCAAATTCTACCACACAGTACACTACTTAATTACATCAAGGTCAGTAAAACATCACGTCAATTTAAAACATTAAATAACCACATTTTTGCAGCTTCAATGTTCATTGGCAAGCTTTTATCTTAACGAAATTGTAATTGTAGTTCAATTGAATCAATTACAGGCTTAAGTATCAACCTGAGGGAGCTGTGTGTGTGTGTGTGTGTATGTGCTAACCTTAATAACGTAGTATCCCAACCCTGTGTACCGTCAGACTTACCATTTTATTATCAGTAAAAAAATACAAGCTGCTGGAACATGGCAGAGTTTAGCAAAAATGTCCATTTACATCCGTAGACCCGAGGCATGTAATAGCAGATAAAGACAAAATACATAGAGGTGATGTCATGGTTGGTCCTGCTATGGACAGGAGGAGAGTCTAGAGGCTATGGATGTTTGACACCTAGCGCAAAGGTTAGAGGTTCAAACCCCAATGTCGGGATTTTACCTGTCTACCTGCCTATCCCCAAACCTGTTCCATATTGACCTTGAATTTCAATTAATTAATTTATCTGAAATCTCTGTGAGTGACTCACTTTGGATAAAAGCATCTGCTAAATGACAACATGGCAACAAGTGACTTCTCTCTGTCTCTGGCTCTCTCTCTCTCTCTCTCTCAGGTGAGTATCTCCACGGTGGGCTATGGAGATATCTACCCAGAGACCATCCTGGGGCGTATCTTTGCATTCTTTTGCATCTCCTTTGGGATCATCCTCAACGGCCTGCCCATATCCATCCTCTTCAACAAATTCTCAGATTACTATGCCAAGCTCAAGTCCAGCGAGTACACGGCCAACATGAAGAACCGAGGAAAGATCCGGTTCGCCAAAAGGACTGTGAGGAGAATAAACCTGTGCTGTAGTGGTAAAAGGGTCTCACAGTTGGATGGCTGATTTTTATTGTCTCATTTAATATATTTTGTATTGAATGTCTTTGGCTAAAAGCACAATATTAATATAATATTATATAATATGAATACAATATGATAAAGACACAATATGTACATTTTATATCATGTAGCCCAATTGTTACTTTATATTACAATGTTAAGTGCTTGATTTTTCAGCTGTTTAAGGAATTAAAAAATCCGACAAAAAACGATGTATATATTTTTTTACTAAATATTGTGCTTGCCAAAATATGCTTTTACATTTAAAAAGTGTAGTTTTAATACAAAAACCCCATGTGCTGCTCTTTAGTTGAAAAAGAGAAACCTTGTATCAGCCTCTCTTGTATCACAATACTTGACATAGAGAACATTAACATTTTTAATAAATTGTCGGTGCATGGCTTCATGCTGCTGTTTACAATAAATTGCTGTGTTATTAACTTATTATTTTGTTTGTTTCTTGGCTACACATGTGTTTTTGGAATCCAACAACATCGCTACAAACCGCACACTAACTTTGCACCACCATAATCACAAAGTCGTTTTGTGATGACTTTGTGAAGTTTGGATATTCATGCTTGTTAATCTTATATTTCATTGACTTTTATTTGACAGTCTGGTGTTCATTCATTCCTTGGCAATGAGGCATCTTGTTAATACCGCAATCTACTGCCCCCTTGTGGAGGACTATAGTAGTGCAGACCAATAGGTTGATTGTATCCACAGCGTATATATATCTTTTCGATTAATAAACAACAGAATCATTCATTTAAATATCAGTAGGCAATCTATATATTCCTTACCAAGCTGAGAATTTAGTTTGCATTTTCTATAGTATATTAACCAATCAATAGAGACGTCACTTTCTCCCACAATCCCTTGCGCCAGAGAAGTCACCTCTGTTGTTAACTGACTGACTGACTGACTGTCTGAAGCTATGGCTCCCCCCGTCGCTGTGTCTCCGTTGATTAAGGTTTGCACTGCATCTATAACCACACTAATCAAGCATCGTCGGCTGCATGATCCTCAAACGGTGATCCTCTCAGTCGCTGTCTAATTGCACCCGAGATGGATCACATATTATGACCCACAGCTAGCCAGCCAGCCAGCTAATGCTAATGCACGGTAATGAGCACCATCTGTGAAACTTGGTGCACCACTCAACCAATTGTAATTAATAAAGACAACACCAATGCATGACAGCGTGTCACTGTGTTATATACAAATGCCTGCGTTGTGCGCACACCTTTCACGCAGCTTCAACACAACAATCTAAATCAATCAATCCTGATTCATTCATGAGAACACATTGTTTCTTTACTGCAGACCGCCAGGTATTCAGCATTAATTGTCGGTATCATCTGTGGCAAAAGGAGATATGGTGAGTAACTCTGTTGTACTGTTGCTTGTTTCCTAAACAATGGTATTACAATGAAACAATTTAATTGGCTGGCCAATGCTTTCCTTTCAATGATTTGAAAGGAAATTTACATTTACAGGCTACTGATTTACATCAGTAGCCTGTAAATGTGACCGCTACACATCCGCAACATGAAACATAGATTATTGACAATGCTGAACACTCATCACTGCATTCCAGAATAATCACACAGTCTACATTTCTCCTTCTCAGATGAGCTGAAACCCATCGCAGCAGAGGAGAGGAGGGTGGAAGAGGAGGAGAGGAAGATCAGGGAGGAGAAGGAGCGCATCGCCAAAGAGCTCGCCGAAGGTTGTCACCTTTTATTAGAAATGTGGTTGTGCGGCTCTGAGATTGTTTTTGTAGCCAGTCCATTTTAGATTGTATGCTTTGCTCGTTCTTGGCCACACCTGCGAGTCACTTTAAATAACAGCGTCGTATTTAATGATATATTTAATGTAATGTACTCCTGTTCTTTTGCTTCCAGCATCTGATGACACCATTCTGAAGTAAAGCTCTGGATGCGTGAATGCATCCTATGTGTACAGATCCTCACAGCCATGTGCAATCACCCCCCTTCCCCCTCGTTCGCGTTTGCTTGCTTTAGAACAACCGGTCAACGTCTCCCTGTACCTCTTCTAATAGTCTGCCCTCCGGATCATCAGACTCCATGGCTCCTCTCTTAGGTCAATGCTTGTATAAAAGCGGCACTGTTCAATTGCAAAGACATCTATACTATTGTGCTATATTTAAATATTGGTATTAAAGTGTTGTTATGAACCCAGCACCACAATGTTTCCCTGTTGTATTTTTTTTTTGTCTTTATTTGACTTTGGTGTTTTATGTTTATTTAGGATCCCCCTGGACACAAGATGGTTCCTCACCAAGGGGTTTATCCAAATGAATAAACTCGTATCATCTTCATTTACTTTGCCATGCAAGCAAAAACATTGACGTCTGTCAATAGAAATATGAATATAAGAAATATGTATTCAATTAGCATATTTAAGTTATCTGGCCAATTATCTGGGCAGCCAGAAAGTGACATTCTTTCTTGAGTGCAAGTCCTGACACCACCTTGTACTAAGTGTGTTCTCCACAACATGGCCGCTTAAGACGTCTGAAATCTCACGGTCAGCTGATGTGATGGTGAGAGGGTTCGTCACGTGGCGTCTATTTGGAAAAGTTCAGCCCGATTAGAAGCTAAGGCCCCGCCCTGGTACAGAGCCAATGTTTACAACTTATGTAAACACACAAATATCTATCTATATATAAATCTATCTATAGATATCTATAGACATATCTATCAATATCCAAAAATAGCCTAGGTCTATATTCAGTCTGTTTTCCTCACTTGACTCATGCAAAAATAAGAATAAGGTGATTGGAGAACTGCATAGGATTATTCTAATTTGATTTACAAGACGTTAACAATTACAGCAAGATAAACTTTAAGATAATTTTAAGAAATATTAGAGGTTTTTTTTGTTGTAATAACATTTGATTACAAACTAAATCTACACAACTTGATATAAACTGAATTGTACTTGATAATGCCAATTAAATTCTACTTATATAGATTTATATCTAAACATTATGTATTATGTAGACAAAATATTCCTGCCTAAAGGTAATGCATACACTTTTCAATAATATATCAATGTATTGAATTTATATCCATTTTAATAATATATTCCAGTCTGAATGTAATGTATACACAAATCACTTTTAATAATAGATTTCAGTCTCAATGTAATTTATACCCAACTTACTATGTAAATGAATACAGCATTATCAAATGTATTACCACTGTAATTCCCGACCTGATCCCGGGTTCATGCCTCTCATTTAAATACCCGTTCCTGTAACATGCTTGAGTTGTGGGATTATTGGTGAAAGCTGTGACAAGCCGAGAGAGGTTTTTAAGAATAGACGAAAATAGAATAGAATAGAATTGTATTAATCCCAAAGGAAATTCTTGTGCCAGGTTACATAGCGATACAGTACAATAAAACAATATGGAAAACAACAGAATAATAATACAAATAAACTAACGGATTTACAAATGTACAGTTAAAATATACAAATATGTAGGCAAGGTAAGATATTCCGACGGCGCAAACAATTTGGCATAAATGAAGTGAAATATTATTGGACATGACATTAAGAATATTGCACATGATGAGGAGAGGCAGTGTTATAGATAATATTAATAGACAACATGATGATGATAATAATAATAATAATAATAATAATATAGCACATGATGGAGTATTGCACATGATGTTGGACAGTAATATAAATAATATTGCACTTAATACTGAGGAAAGTGCACATGATGTTGAGAGGTAATATTGCACATTATATTGCTGTGTTCATTGTCTTGTATTTCAAGACAAGCGTCGGCTAACACAACAGCGTAGAAGATGACGCTGGCCACCACAGAGTGATAGAACATCTACAGCATGGTTTTTACGTTGAAAGATCTGAGTCTCCATAGGAAATACAGGCGACTCTGACCTTTCTTATACAGGGCCTCTGTGTTTTTAGTCCAGTCCATTTTATTGTCTATGTGGACACCCAGGTACTTATATTCCTCGACAATGTCCACTTAGTTAGTAATCCAGGCCACTAGTGGAGCGTCCACCTGCATGTCCAGAAGCTTAGTCCCAAGCAGGGCAGGCTTTATGGTGTTGAAAGCGCTCGAGAAGTCAAAGAATGTGACTCTCACAACGCTGCCTGCCTCCTCCAGGTGAGAATAAGCCCTGTGCAGCAGGTAGATAATGACGTCTTCCACTCCAATACGGGGCTGGTAGGCGAACTGCAGAGGGTCCAGTGATTCCAGTTCGACTAGTGCACGGATGTGCTTAAGGACTAGCCTCTCCAGCGACTTCATCACATGTGAGGTCAAGGCCACAGATCTGTAGTCACTGTGGCTGCTTGCGTGTCTTTTCTTGAGGACAGGAACCAAGCATGATGGACACAGGAGAGGGACGGTCGTCGTGCTCAGGCTCAGGTTGAAGATGTGCCGGAAGACGCCGCACAGCTGAGTCGCATGCCCCGCGGCCTTGCCTGGACGTAGTCTGCCGAGTTCACATCTCACATCCTCCGCCGTGATGGTGATTGGCCCTGGAGAGATGAGAGGGAGGAGAGGAGAGGGGGGAGAGCAAGGGGGGAGAGAAGAGGGGAAGAGAGGGGGGAGGGCGGGACGGGGGAGAGATGGGTGGGGGGGAGGGAGAGGGGAGAGTGTCACAGGAGGATCTGGGGGGAGTGTGGAGAGGAGTCACATCGTCAAACCTGTTGAAGAACAGGCTTAACTCATTGGCCTCATCCAGGTTTCCCTCCCTCCCCTGGATGGTCTTTGCTCCATGGCCAGTGATGGTTCTCAAATAGGCAGATAGGTAAATTAAAGTGCTTGAATTTATATATTTTGTGCATGAATAGAAATTGAAATTGAACTAAATAGGCTACAGCACAAATTAGAAGTATTCACACATTCATTTTCAATTTTCAATTCTTTTCAATTATTGTCTTATCTTCTGTAAAGCCTGCTGGTTCTCATTATAACAATTATCAGTGTCAGTAAGAGTAATGAACCTTGATCTGTGTCTCAAACTATGCCCTGTTGGGTCCTTGAATTTGAGGGTATTGGGCCTTGAAAGTCCTTGAAAATGTATTGCCAATTCATGGCAATAGACATCATTTGAAAAAACTAGCCTTCTTTACTATTATGTCTAGAAAGTATTTCACCAAACGTTACTGGCTTAAAAGTGTGAAGCAACCATGTAACATGTACTTAAATACACCTTTTGTTGTGTCATGTAAACAGCCTAGCAAGGGTGAGTGCATGCCCAGGTCACCCCCGTCCACCTGAACATGTGCTATTATGTCAGTAATTACATAAAGCCCATGCACTGCTCTATGCATGGGTTCACAGATTACAGTGAGGCTTTGGTTTAATTGGATCAGCGGTAGACTTAAACTCTGCATTTAGGTGCAAGATGTGAAAATAAACAGTGGGTCTTGTCTGTTGTCTTGGGTATATAAAGGCTCACTCTTGGTGTTCTCACCACATGGTCGAGACCACTCTGTCTGGGGAGCGACGACCTACCACTACCTGCACTACAGCTCCAGGTAAGTCGGCTTGTGGATTCGATGTCTGGTAGCTTGAAGCAGCTTTGTTTTTGCCATGACTTTTGATCGGACTATTAAAGTTATATATATATATGCACACACACACACACACACACGCACACGCACACACACACACACACACACACACACACACACACACACACACACACAGTAAATATGACTTTCAATAAAGATGTGTCTACATAATGCTATTTTCGCTTTATTTCATCCAGAATGGACTTCCAAGTGTTTGGTGTTGTGCTGGTGGTGCTGGCCTGTGTGGAGCAGAGCCTGTGTGCCTCCTGTGTGGTGGAGAGCTTCACCGTGAAGGAAGACTTCGACCCCAAGAGAGTGAGTCCACACACATCATGTACCGCTGCACTGATGCCATCCTACCAATAATGTTACAGTTTAGTTAATTTATATAACCCACATTGTATGTATAGATCTATTCGCTTATATGTTCCTTTATTGTATTTCCTTGAATATTATTCTTACATCTCTCGCTCTCTCTCTGTCTCTGTCTCTCTGTGTCTCTCTCTGTCTCTGTCTCTCTCTTTCTCTCTCTATATCTCTCTCAGTATGCAGGGAAGTGGTATGCCCTGCAGAAGAAGGACCCGGAAGGTCTGTTCCTCCAGGACAACATCTCAGCTGAGTACACCATCGGCGACGACGGCGCCATGTTGGCCTCCTCCAGGGGAAGGGTCACCCTGTTTGGGTGAGCTTCATCAATCATGAACATGACAATTAATAACCACGATATTAACAATAATTATACTCTTGGGCAAATGGATAAAGTTGCTCAAATGGAAAATTGCATCAAATTGAATTCAGTCTAATACAAAACAATGTTTTTTACAACAAAGTTTTGCTATAGATCGCTTGACGTTTTATCTCCTTACACATTTCATTAGACTGTATATCCCAGGAGAGTTCCTTGCAGGTTAGACTGTAGAGTTACCTGCACCATGGGGTTAGACATTAGTGTATTTTTGGCTGACGGTCTTCTACGTGAACCCCTGTCGCAGGTTCTGGGTGGTGTGCGCGGACATGGAAGCCCAGTACTCCGTCCCCGACCCCACCACCCCCGGCAAGATGTTCATGACCTACCAGGGCCTGGCCAGCTACCTGTCCAGTGGAGGTGAGTGAGCCACAGGCCTTGAATCAAGATTCAAGATTTCTTTATTGCCGTATGTAACCACTACAATGGAATATTTACTCCCCATTCACTCCTGCAGTATTCTTCTAAACAAATTCTAAATTACTAATGGTACCTAGTAAGTACAGTAAAAAGTAGAGTAAAAAGTTTTCTTCTGAACCATATTCTTATCAACATAAATACTAAAACAACTCTCACAGGTTGACGGCCTCTCCCTGTCCATGGCCCCAACCTTGGGGGTCACCGCTGGGTATATGGGGTCGCTGAATTATACATTTTAGTTATTTGATGGTACAGAAATGTAAGATAAGACAGAACTTTATTCATCCCGAAGGAAATTCTCTGCCAGAGGTTGCTCAAAAATACCAGCAACATAAAAAAAGAATAAAAACAATAGACTAATAAATGTACAATGTGTAAGCCTAATAGAAAAACAATATAGGGTCAGATATATTTAGTAGAAAAAGTAAGGTGGCAATGGTAATGAGTAAAAACAATAGAATAATAAATGTACAGTGTATAGACTAGCATAGAATAACAATATGAGTAAGAAAAAGTAAAAAAGTAGCAGTTGCAAGCATTTGTGTTCTTCTTCTTCTCTCTCTCTAGGCGACAACTACTGGGTGATCGACACGGACTACGTGAACTACGCCGTCACCTACGCCTGCCGCACGCTGAAGGCGGACGGCAGCTGCGACGACGGCTACTCTCTGGTGTTCTCCCGGAACCCCCGCGGCTTCCCGCCCGCCGTGCAGAGGACCGTGCGGCAGAAGCAGGAGGAGCTCTGCATGGTGGGCCAGTTCCAGCCCGTCCTGCAGTCCGGTACGCCTCCCAACCAACATCATCTGTCTAATATTATTTATATCATCTGTCTAATATTATTTATATCATCTGTCTAATATTATTTATATCATCTGTCTAATATTATTTATATCATCTGTCTAATATTATTTATATCATCTGTCTAATATTATTTATATCATCTGTCTAATATTATTTATATCATCTGTCTGAGCCTCTAAATATTACCTTGCAATATTACCTCTCATCTCCTCTTATCATCATGTGCAATATTCTTAATGTCATGTGCAATACTTCTTCTCAATATTATCCTTGCAATATTACCATGCTGCATTACCTTTCATCATTATGTGCAATATTCTTAATATTCTTTATATCATGTGCAATACTTCCTCTAACCATTATTATTATTATTACAGTTTTATTACACTTCAATTATTGCCAAATTGTTTTTGCGGACTGAATATCTTATCTTACCTCTATTTTTATACTTCACCTATATTTTTATACTTCTACTAGGACCTACTGTACATTTGTAAATCTCTTATTTTATTTTTATTATTCTACTGTTTAGTTCTCTATTGTTTTATTGTATTGCTATACAACCTGGCACAAGAATTTCCTTTCCTTATCTTATGTTATTTTACCACAAGGTCATGTTGATTAGTCGTTATTACGAGCCCTTTATACCCTATAGTGATTTCACGTGTATGATGGATAGAGGTCAGCCTAATATGGGTCCACTGGGTAGAGGTCAGCTCTATCCATCAGACCTCTGGCTGGACACTGCCAGTGTTTTTGTCACTAGGGTGGACTATTTTGAACTGGCTTGTTCAAAGGCTGAGCAATGTCACACTAATATGGTAATATCTGAGCCAAATGAGCCAAATGGGTGCACACACTGGATATAAATAGAAGATTAGGTTTCAAGTGTCCTCACATTCTCAGGGCTACCGTTTGAAATGTCATTGAACTAATGGGAAGAGTTCCTTCTTTTGTGTCTTTTGTTCCCAACAGGAGCTTGCTAAGCTCAGCTGACCTAGCCAAAGGGGGGTTCGGTGGACCCCTGCATTGTGTTGGACTTGTCTGGTCCACCTCGCGGTCTCCTCAAGAACCAACGGGCATCATGATGCAAGTGACTAGTTCTTTTAACGCTGACCTTGGTGATATCTGAATGTAAAGGTATGCACTAAATACAATCAATGTTCCCTCAGTAAGAGAAAAAAACCCTTCCTGTGATCAGTGTAATGCCAAATACAATCACGACAAATATGACCGAATTATTTGAAATATTGTCACATTATTGGTGAACATCTGTATTGTTGAATCAGTATGCATTGGTGAAAATAAAATGTTCCAGAAAAATTGTGGTTGATTTCATCCATTTATCCAAAAGAAAGTCAATCATATTAAAACATGTTTATTGTGCAATGGCAATAGAATACATCAATGATTCCAACCAGGAAATATTCAAAACATTTACAGAATATAAAAGATAGTCAATGTTTAAAACCACACACACACCCACACACATACGCCACAGACACACACATGCACCCACCCACCCACCCACACACACATAGTTTGTTCAGTAGTCCACCTAGTGGTCCTGTGAGTATGGCTCAGCTGGAGAGTAGGACCCGGGTCTCCCCCAGTAGTCCAAGGCCCGGACCCTGTAGACCCCCCTCACCTCCTGGTCCACTGTGGAGACACAAGACATGGTGTACTGTTTCAACTGCACTAGTACCAGCTCACGATAGCTCTGTTGCCAAGTGGCTGCTGTAAATCAAAGCAGTTCTTATTTTTACACTCTTACTTTTAGTCCATTTCAAGATTCAAGAGCTTTATTTGTCACACACATACAGGATATGCAGTCAAATGAAAAGTGGCGATGCTCAGCGGAGTGTGCAAAAGAATAGATGCTAAAGATAACGAATTGGAGGGATCAGAATCAGAATATTTACAATATTTACAGTAAAACATGTATTCATTTTAAGCTTGACACCCTGGCGGTTCGGCGGTTTGAACCCCAAGGTCCACAGGGGGGGAATTAATTTAACCAATGCTCTGTGAGTTGCTTTGGTGCCTGCTGCTAAAAGTCTCTGCTAAATGACACAAAAATACAGTAATAGTCAACAAATTGAAATGTAACCGTGCCAATCTGTAAGCGATCGGCATGAGGGCTCCGGTAGTCAGTATTCATCCTCAGCAGGTGATTAAGTGTACTGAGTGGGTTCCTAATTAGTGAGCAGGCATATGATGATGTACTTAGTCGGTTGCTACCTGGGGAGTAGGCATATGATGTATTGAGTGGGTTTCTACTGTGGTGACCTGATCCCTGAGCCATGCCCCACATGGCTGCAGAGGCATGGTGTGGTACTGCAGCACCTGGAGTATCGAGGAAATTCCGCCCCCAACCCGGGCCTCTCATTGGCTCTGCCCAGGTGTGGCCAATCAGGGCCAAGTAAGAGGCAATCAAGCCCAGGTTAAAAGCCCCCAAGAACAAAGGCCAGGCAGATTGGCTTGGGCGAGAGGACAGTGGAGACCAGGATGGTCCACTGGGCCAGTCTTGGGGTAAGCGGCCTTTGGTCACCCTCACAAGGCGGGCTGCCACACTACCTGGTGAGTAGACGTAGGAGGTAAAGATGGATCGCTGGGCGTTGATGCGATGGAAGTCCTCGCCGTCCCTGGAGAACTCCACTTCAAATGTCAGGATGCACCTGTGGCGATATAGCAGCAGCAGGGAACGTTTAGCTTCACCTTGCCAACAAAGAGAGCTTCCCCAGGTTCCCCCAGTGGTTAAAAAGCAGCGTATACAGTGTTTCACGACCATATGTTTCTGGTGCTTATTCTGCTGTAACTTCTGGCGCCGTCTCGGGCGGCTGCCTGCCAGAGTTGCTCCTAGCGATCTTGTACTTTTAAAACTTTTTTTCTATCTTTTTACTGCATTGCTATGTAACCTGGCACAAGAATTTCCTTCGGGATTAATAAAGTTCTATTCTATTCTAAGGTTGCACAAAAAAAATAAAAAGGCATTGTTCATATGAAGAGCCTTACTTGGAGGTCATGCAGTGGTCAGACCAGACGATCAGGACTTGGCCTTTGGTGATCTTGATGAAACGCAATCCGTTGACCTGATTACAAAAAACGAAAATAAAATCAATAATCACACAGAGAAGAAGAACCAATGGAAAGGAATTATAATTTTAGATGGAATATAATTCTTGCAAAAACATCAATAAACAGTGTTTCAATGATATTGTTAAGGTGCTGGTATCCTTCGACTGGATGTTTTAGGTGCACCTGCTCTGGCACCGCTCTGGGCCGGGCACACACGTGGACCAGGAGGACGGAGGGCAAAGCCAGCTTCAGCTCAAGGGTCAGAGAGTCTCCTGCAGGCACCGGCCAGGGGCCCTCCACATGGGGGTCCTACGGCACCCAGGAGAACCATGACCTTACAATGACGTGAGTGTGTGGATTGACCACCCTGGTGGGGGGGGGCATGTGTGTACCCTGGCAGTGTAGGTGTATGTGTCTTTAGGTACGAGTGTGTGCGTGTGTGTGAGCATTGTGTCTCGACCTCGGCGGTCCTGAGCTGCCTGAACTGCTGTGCGCTGGGGAAGTCGGGGCTGCCCATGTCCTGCCACAGCTGCTGGGGGTTGGTGACGTTGTTGTCCAGGTAGTAGGTGACGTACACCAGGCCTGGGGGGAGGGAACAGGAGGTGGTGGATTACACAGAGATCCCTGCGTGTTCCTAGACTGACCAGGTTGTCAGCAACAAGTCGCAACAATTGGGGCAACAAAACAAGGGAATGCAGCCTTTTTGTCAACAAAAGGTTGTTAATTTAGCCATCTATTCTAACTCTAAAACACATGATACATGATACATGATAATAATACATAACAACTACAATACTGTACTGTGCATAAAAACAAAGGAAAAGTGTTGTATGGTAATGGTATTCAAATACACACATTAGTAGAGTGAGCAGATCCAAAAAACAAAAACACAAGGTTTCCTCAAACGAACCATTTTGTGCGGCCAGCCCCTTCAGGGTGAGGGTGGTGTAGTCTGTGGTGGTGGTGTTGGCCGTGGAGCTGCTGTCGTTGCTGTTGTAGAGGAGCACGGCCGCCTGCCAGCCGTCGGAGCCTCCCGGGCCCCGGGGCCCCTGGGTGCTGGCCAGGACCCCCACCGTGCTGTCATTGAGCCCCCTTCCCTGCATGTCCCACACCTGAGCCTGGACCTCCACGTCTCCTGGGGAGCCAGACACACACACACATATGGCTCAGATAAGATGGTGATTAACCCGGAGGCCAAATACAAGTACTATATCAAGACTCATTACATAATGGCGCTATAGTTCAACGATTAAAATATGTCCAGTGAGCACTTAGCAGGCATGGAAACCTTAAGTGTAGTCATATATAGCTACTGCATACTGTATATTCATATATATAATATTGTCCATAAAATATTGACAATGCGATATTAAATTAGATAAGAAGATAGATAAGGATGGGGAAAAAAACAACAAAAACACGAAACAAAAATGTATTCATGGGAGTATTGGGACTCTTTGCTTCTGCAATACAGGTTGCCATAAGATGTAGAACAGCATTAGATCAAGATGAATTGGGGTAAAATAAAAAATAACATGAAAATCAAAAACCCCCATGTTTTTCATCCATTTCCTGGTTTTGTGACTCAGGAAGTACAATCCACTTCCTGGACGGTGGCCTGGTGACCGCCTCCCTCTCCCTCTCCTCACCGAGCACGCCAGCAGGCCCATGACCACCAGGACAGGCTTCCGCAGCAGCTGGACGTGGGGCGGCCGGGTGTCGTTGACCTGGAAGCGGGCGGTCAGCGTGCGCTGGGTGAAGGGGTGCGGGTGGTAGCTGAGGAAGGCATTGTCGTTGCTCAGCAGGGTGTAGTTGAAGATGAGCGACCCGCGCGGCAGCATCAGGTCCTGGTGCTGAGCGATCACCTAGTGAGAGGGGTGGGCCATTTTGTAACTAAACGGGTCAGAACACAAGTCTAGTGTTGCTGGGGTTCATTATATTGCCGATGGCCTGGATTGGGTTATTTTTAGTGTGGATTTGGGCTTTTGAAGTAAAATATGTCCATTATGTGTTCGTGGACAAAACACCAAAAGAAAGATTACTTCACAAAAATGTTGTTATGTTCTTAGATGTTGGTAATGCACTTAGAATGGCACTTCCGCTCTTATCCCAGCTATTATGCAGGCTACCTAGCAATTATGAATCTAATACGTATTGAAGTATTGAAAGTCGCTGCCAAATAAAAGCGTCTCCCAAATGCCTTAAAATTGAAGAAACAGTTTTTCATACATTTGTGCATCAATAAAGACACTTAGATTTACATCTACACTGACGAGACCCAGACAGACAGACAGACAAAACGTTACCACCGTGACCTGTACCATCTCCCCTGGTGGACAGACAGGGCCTTACCCTTGACCACCATGGCGGCGTAGGTGACGTCGGCCCTCCACGGCAGGGGCCTGGACCAGCCCACCAGGGGGTCCGCCTCATCGTTGTAGACGGGGAGGCTCCGGAACAGGGGGAAGCGATCCAAGATCTCCTGCATGGTCTGCACCTCCTGCTGCAGGATGGGCAGCGAGAAGCCCCCTCCCTGGAGCAGCAGGGTGAAAGGTGTTATTACTTATTATCACCACTAGGGGTGTTGCTGAACTACATACTGACTGAGGGATGAGTGCAATAATAATGTTACTGTACAGAATGTTACCATGTTATCATTTGATAATAAAACATTCACTTAATAAAATACAATAATTAATAAAATAATGCTTTCATCTTATGTTCCGATAGGAACTTTCATGTATCCATTCATCCATCCATTCATCTGCTGTTATTGCCTGTTTGGGAAGCCTGTGACCCTGCAAGTTTGCAGGGTCACAAACACACCGTTCACTGTAACGGTCACTTCAGGGGATTCACTTCAGGTGTCCACTCTTTGAAAATGCCCTTGGATAGACTCAGGCGAGGAGTTGAACCCATGTCCTAGTAACGCTTGGGCAACACAACACAGCACTAGTGTGCTTGCACAACCCTACCTTGGCCCCTGATACAACACAACACAACCTCCCATAAACGTTGCTAAAAGTCATGCTCGCTCACATACTTTCTTGTGCAGGGCGATGTAGTCGAGACGGACACCCGTCTGGCCGGTGAAGTAGTTGGTGCCATTGTAGCAGTGCTGCAGCATGGCCCAGCAGTAGGGCGAGTGAGGGCGCGAGTGGCAGGAGTCCCCCGGACCCCCGAATCTCAGCGCGGGGCTGGCAGCACGCAGGCCCTCCGAGCAGGCATCATAGTAGTTCAGGAACCCTAGTGTGGATGGGGGTGCAGCGAGGTTCATTAAGAGGAGAGGATCACATGTTATGGAGGTCATTCTATCCGATAGAACGGTACCTTGGATGGACATGGTGACGTTGTCAAAGTCATGGTTGTTGGGTTCATTCCATGTCTCAAAGTTCCACTGGGAGACGACCTCCAAACCGTATTTGTCTGCAAGGCGGTTAAACACAGAAATCAAAACAATTGACAAACAGGACGTGGCGAACCACACACAGGGTAAATGGATTGCATTCATACAGCGCTTTTATCCAAAGTGCTTTACAATCTTGTCTCACATTCACCCATTCATACACCGACGGCGGTGTCAACCACGCAAGGCAACTCATCGGGAGGAGTTTGGGCTAGGGTTAGTCTTGCTCAGGGACACCCCGATACCTAGCTAGGCAGAGCCGGGAGTCGAACCGGCAACCAGCAAGACATGTAATTAAAATCATACCAAATCAAATCATATGCACTTGCATATGCCGCCAAAGAACACCACATGAATGATGCTTGATGGAAACCAGTGGCCAGCTCTGTGGACCAGTCAAACCACTCACCGATGTACCGCTTGGCAACCAGGTACACCAGCTCCCTCCACTCCTGCACCTGCCGCTTGTCCTCCAGGTCGTTGAAGTAGTTGGAGGCACTGCCCATCAGCTCAAAACCTTGCAGTGGGACACAGGACAACACACAGGACACAAACATGACGTTGGAAGGCAACAACGACCACAGAGAACAGAAGTGCCACTCTCCACAAAATATTGAGACTCACTATTCTTTACAGAATAGTGAATAGTAGTTCAGTGTAGTTACATCACATTCTTACATCACTGAACGATTCTGAAGTTTAACCTATTGTTGTAATATTTTACATTTAGGGCATTTGGCAGATGCTTTTATCCAAAGCAACTTACAAAGAGTACATCTGTTGACGGAGACAACAATATATCGCTGTGGTACATAAAGATAAGAATGGAGCAGGTTTCAAGCATTCATAGTTGTGAAGTTAATAGAACGAGTTTCATAATTGCTAGGTTGCCTGCATAATAGCTGGAATAATAGCAAATGTGCCATTCTGAGCACATTACCAACATCTAAGAACATACAATATGCCTATATTTTAAGAGTAAATAGTATTGTATCATGATCAAATCATAATATATATCCTATCTTGAGCCCTAGTGTGATATATTAATATAGTACAGTATTGTTGTGCACAGCCCCAGTGATCAGAGAACTGCACTGTATTTCACGGACGTTTAAAGTCACAGAAAGTTGTTTCTTGGTGGTGTGGTGTCAGATGTTTGGCTGTCTGGACACCAGTGGACCAGTACCAGTACCTGGTCTCAGTCCGTTGATCCACAAGAGCTCAATCAGCTGGTCCAGCTTTGTGAAGTTGAACTGTGGTCCTCCTTCCCCATCTCTACACACAGGGGGGAACTCAGAATTCAGAAGAAGAACGTGTCTGTCCATCAGTGTGTGCTTTGCAACTCATCATTTAAAAGTCCATTCTAGTCCAGTACTCGGTGCTTACTGAACCGTGAGCAGCTCCAGCATCCAGTGGATCCGGACCTGCTGGATCCCTCCGTGGGGAACAGAGCCAACATAAGCCAGGTTCAGCTCCTGGTCTCTGCTGAGGACATACTGGTGGGCTTCGGTGTGGGGGAGAGGGGGGCTGTAGTGTACAGGTAGTATGGGGACAGAAATGTGTCTCAATTGGTAACATTTGCAACATCAGGGCATTGTTGTTGTTTTTTAATGTACACCAACAAATATTGTATGTAGATGTGTTGTTCCCCTCCTATGGCCCATGTAATAGCTGTTGTTAACCGACCAAAAGCCAGTGCTTCTCCAGAAGTGATGGAGTTCTCCCAGCGGCTTGTTGACGTCCACTGTGACGCCATAGGAAGCGCCTAACGCCGGGTTTGTATTTACGTTTACCAACAAAACTAGAAGTAAAACACACTTAGCTGCGCGTTTATAAGTCAGCATGTCGGCGACGGCGGACAAAAAAAAAGGGTGAACACATTTAAAAGCGGACACGTTACAGGCAATTATATGCGTTGTGACGTCATTCGTACTTTATGCGGAGAAATAATATTCGGAAAAAGTGAACGAGACGAAGTGACGTTCTAAAAACGCGACCCCATTGGTTGCGTTGTGCAGTGGGCGTGTCTCATGGAACACGTGATCATGTTTTGATTTTTTTTCTTCTTCTTACTGCCAAGGAGTGACACGTGATCAGTGGCCCATATAAAATGCACCGTGTATGTTATGGTGCATGTATGTTATGGTGCATGTATGTTATGGTGGATGTATGTTATGGTGCAAAACATTCTTGCAGAAAAGGTGTGAAACACATTTTGGCTACGAGAACCAACTTGCATAAAATGCTTTGATTGCATTTTGTCTGACTCAAGTATTTATGTGTCTGTAATGCTGACTAATTTGTGACAGAAAAAAAAAGTACATCATGAAGTCATGACACCAACGCAAACAAACATTGTTCACACAGAAAGACAACAAATAAACAAGCTGTTACTGGGACGTTTATTCAAAAAAGAAAAAAAGGGGGAGATAAAGGCATGAAAGAAAATGTCATTTACAGTTCGCAACAAGAGTTCTGTTAAACATCGACAGTTATACACATTCCATTTACACAACCTGTACATCGAGAAAAAAAAAAAAAAAGAACAAATACACAAGGCCCCACCCTTGAGAATTAAGGTAACATCTTGAGAATTAAATTTCAAAATAACTTAAATAGGTTTTCTAAGTGCAAATCCATACGTGTGGGAGTGAGACCCTGGGGGGTGAGGGAGCTCTGGTGAGCCATACTGACCATAGTGAGCAGCACGCCGCGCTAGCTTGCTAATGAAGAGTAAAAGGGTACAACTGAAAGGCGGGGGGGTGCACTGTAGTCCATCCTCGACACGATATGATACCCTCACATTCGCACGCGATGCTAATATAAACTCTACGCCATTCCCACAACGCCGCGGCCGCCGATAGCTTGTTAACATTGGTATAAATATACATTTACAATGAATGGCATACGATACAATGCACTTACGCTTTTTATTTAGATTTTTTTTTGAGGTTGCTTTTGTTCAGGTTTATATGCTTATTTAAATGGCGATGATCCCTCGCAAATGCACATAACGTTTACACTCCTCGCAGCTCCGTCGCGGCCTAAGTCTTCTACGCGGATACACGTCCAATCTCTCTCCCTCCCTCTCGATTACACAAGGGCTGGCAAAACTATAAGCCTTTAATATTCCAAAAGTCGACATGTACACCCCTGAATGAATCGCCATGTGGAGGAACGGAAACAGCAATGAGCATTAGACTGGCTGCATAACAACGAATAGGTTGAGTTGTGTGAGAAGCCATATTTACAGCAGAACCGTGTCGACTGTGCTGGTGGGCATGTGGTTGAGTAGTGTTACTGGTTAGCGTTAAAAACAGTCACTAGGAGAAGGATCTGTACAGCAGGAGCCAAGACGCTTGTCCGTCTGTTCCAGGGGCAGAGTGTGTGTATGTGTGTGCGTGTTTGTGTCTCCATAGTTGCAACGCAAGGAGATAATTGTGGAGTGGATTGGCAGTCATTAAAAAAACAAAACACTGAATGGTCTTCCCGAGCGTCCGTGCTAACGTGGATGGTGATTTGTCGGTAGGGGTGGTGGTGGGAGGGGCAGTAGAGGAACCCATGCAGGCTATTGGGCCATACATGCGTCTGGTAGTACATGCCAACGCCAACACAAACACACTACAGCTTGGAGTCTGATGTGTCATCATCACCAGGAGTATGAAATTATTATACAGCAACATCCCATGGGTCATCATGTATTATATGCCTTGTACTGCACTGGGATATACCATGTAGTACTCTATGCCTTGGACTGTACTGTACTGGGACATACCTTGTACTGTTCTGTGATATACCATGTACTCTATGCTTTGTACTGTCCTGGGATATGCCTTGTACTGTACTGGATACATAATGGACTATATACCTTGTACTGCACTGGGATATACCATGTACTCTGTACTGCACTGCACTGCACTGGGATATACCATGTACTCTGCCTTGTACTGTTGTGTACTGGGATACACAAGTGAATTGAAGTATGTAATGCTAGTAGAATGATGCATGTTAGGCATTTTTACAATAAAATGGTATGTTCCATGTTTGTATTTGTGCACATGTGCGTGTGCGTCACGTGTGTGTCACGTGTGTAGAACTAGGACTTCTGCTCGGCTGCTGCGGCAGACTGTGGCGTGCTCTCCGGCTTAAGGATCTGATAGGTGATGAGGTACTCCGGGTAGGCCTGCAAAACACAAGGCAGGAGATTAGCACAGGTGAAGCCTATGCCAAAGGGGAGGAGCTTGTACAGGACACCTTCAAAGTGGTTTACTGTCAAGTGTGCAGTATAACAGGGTCCCGTTATACAGTGAAATACATGAGACAACGGAAGAGTCATCTTCTACGCAGTAGAAGGTGTCCACATCACAGTGTGATGTGGACACCTGTTATAACCAACACTGATGTGGACACCAGTAATAACCAACATTGTGTGATGTGTGGTCATTGCACATTGAAAAAAATGCAGAGAGTAGAGATAATAAATACGAGCAAAATAAACTTTAAAAAGTAGCAAAATTCACAAAAAAAGGTATTCTGGTGGTAGAAAATAAAATATGAAATATAAAAAAGGTTAAAATATGTGCAGTTTGAACATATTTACAAGACATACTGTAGTAATAATAAAGTTGCTGGCATAAAAGCATGGTCTTCTAGAGTACGGTCTGAAGTGAATCCTGTTCACTGCTAGAGGGCGCTGTGGGGAACCGTACCTGCTCTCCGCGGTAGATGACGTACTCGGCGTAGGCCAGGCCGTTGACGCTGGGCCGGCCAATCACCGAGTGGTGGCCGGGAGGGGCGTGCGCCATCTTCATGGCACTGAACTGGAGGAAGGACTTCCCCAGGGTCACCCGGCAGAACAGCATCTGCCTGTTGGGGGGGGACACAGGCACACATGGGAGAGGTGTTGGGGTCTACTGTGGCTCCACCCAGCAGCACCCCATGCACCAGGAACACATCGTGTTGCACATGAAAACGGACACAGCTGCACCCTGTGATCTGCTGTCCAACTACGTCACCATAGCTCAACACGAACAAACCCAAATGGAAACGTTTTAACAGGTTTAAAAGGGAGACCCACAGGGACATCACCACTGTGGCGACCACACCTGCCCATTACCGCAACACCTGCACATGGGAGTTGTAACAACATGGTAATGGCTCCTGCATGCATGCGTGCACAGCAGGAGCGGTATCAGTGATGCTTTGGCGGTGGAGTGACTGCATGACAAGAGATAATGGCTGACCTGTGGCAGAGATAACAGGAGCGGTCCTTGTGTGTGGGGCAGCCCGTGCCTCCTCCGATGCCGTACACGTACTGGTTGCTCTTGGACGAGTTCTCGGCAAAGTAGATCCCGGCGCCAAACATGCCTCCGATGTAGGCGTGCCGCTCATCGAAGCCCTTGTGGATGATGGCGTTGATGAAGGGGGAGCCTGCGGGATGGGGGGGGTGGGGGTTAGTCACATAGGGCACAAAGGAAATTCGGGGGGGGCATGAGATGGAGCCCAGGAAGCAACAGAAGGAGGCGGAGGTGGTGATACCGTGGAAGAGCATGCGCTCGTTGTGGTGGTTGTGGTTCTCGTCTGCGATCTCCTTCTGCCGGTGTGTGTAGCGCTCCCGTAGCTTCTTGTTCACCACCTTCTGGATCTGTGGATGCAGGAGACAGCGGTTAGAACCCCACACAGTGATGTGGACACCAGTTATAACCAACACTGTGATGTGGACACCTGTTATAACCAACACTGTGATGTGGACACCTGTTATAACCAACACTGATGTGGACACCTGTTATAACCAACACTGTGATGTGGACACCTGTTATAACCAACACTGTGTGATGTGTGGTCATTGCTATGGATTGATGGAACTCAAGATCCCTGCAAAAGGGTTTAGGAATTAGGGGGGTGTTATTGAATATGGACCTATATGGCCTTCTCAGACTAGAAAACTTTGATCAATGTGAAGCATATATATTCACTCTTGTTGGCTCCCTGTCTTTGTTTCGATGACCCACATATTTATATTTGCTCAGTAAACCGCTTGTTGAACTAGCGTTCTAGCTCGTGTGGCCAATCAGAAGAGCCCAGGTGTAACCTCAGGTAAAGGGGAAGGAGGCGGACCTTGATGATGTTGTATCTGCTGAACACGCCCCCTGCGTTGCCCCCATCTCTGTGCTCCCGGATCGTGCTTTGCATCTGGAACACACACATACACACACTCTCAGCAACCAGACATTTTGTTCTCATGGAGAAAAAAAATTCTAATCTGACTTTGACCACCAGGGGACACTAGAATGAATAGTCAATTGTAAGATGGCCAGTCACTCAACAGACAAAAAAAAAAGAAAAAGAAAGACAGAAAGAGTATGCAATGTGGTGTTTCAACTGCATGCATCACATGTGTTGCAACCCACCTCTTCCTCCACGGACTGGCACTCCTTGTCATCGGAGGCCAGGTCGATCAGGATCGTGCCCTGGTTGGCACAGTGGAATGTCAGGTAGGGGTTGGCACCTGCACCAGGGGAGGAGAAACACCAACATCAGTTCACCCAACAGACAAAATAAATAATAGATTGTGGAATAAAAATGGATGTGCAACAAAGTGACCCTGAAGCCTCCAGGTAGATCTGTGTATGTGTATTTGTGTGTGTGTGTGTGTGTACCTTGCTGGCCGCCCAGCAGCCGCTCGATGCCCTTGATGAGCTTGTGGCGATGGCCGTAGGCGTTGATCCCGATCTCCTTCAGCTCCTCGTGGCCCATGTCTGCCAGCACGTCCAGCGTGATCTGAGGAGAGAGAGAGGACAGAGGAGAGAGCGAGGACACAGAGAGACAGATACAGAGAAAGAGATAAGAAAAAGATACAGATAGAGAGACAGACACAGACAAAGAGACATACAGAGATAGATGTTAATGATTTAGTAAATAGCTCATAAGATGGCAAGATGACAACCTTTGTCAGTTGTATGGGTTTCCTGACATGTAAAGGGAAATTGTTTATTTAGTTACAGCAATGCTCACTACAGTAAGGAAATGGGTGTAAAATAACTATAAAAACTAAACCTAGTTTAGAATGGCAACAAAATACAGCACAGCCGTTGTATGGCTTGAATATGAATCCTGACTACACACAAAAGCCATTCAAACAGACGGCATCTTTATCATTATTTTTTCCAGAGGGGAGGATGGCTGCCGTGGTGGGAGGGCCTGGGGAGGGCATGGTAGAGCTTGGGAGGGCCTCACCTGCTCCCTCTCAAAGATGTCCCTGAGGTGCTCCAGGCCCAGGGTCTTCAGAAACTGGCTGATGTTCATGTCCAGCATCGCCACTGCAACACCAAAGCACCAGGCGACACGTTACCACGGCAACAACAACACAGTCACAGCCAACACAGGATTTCCAACAAACTCAACTTTTTAAAGGCTGTTCATTTAGTTCAAATGTGAACTTATATGCACCATTAAAACGGTTACAGCTAATTGCAGTGTATCTTCTTCATTACAGCACTTTTTTTCAAGACCAAAATCTTTAATCCTTAATCCTTTAATATAATCTTTGATCCTTAACATTTTCATAAATATAAAAACATATACTATGAAATACCATTCATAATAATCATTCAATTGTAAATTCAACCTGTCCAACTATTACTGCTTTATGACTCCTTTTTATTAGTTAGATAACCATCTTGTCAGAATCAAGTGACAGCCAAATGTTATATTTTAAGAAGACTTGCGATCAAGCAGTGTGTGCTGCCTTGCGTATTTCCCTGTTCTTCAACACACTTCCCCACCATCAGCCATTGCCCTCCCCCCCGCCCCAGGATCAAAGCGCCACTCACACTCTCCTTCCTTCCTGTCCGAACCCGAGGCTCCGTCCGCCACCCCGGCGGCACCGCTGGGCCCCGAGGCCCCCGCCGCCCCGGCCAGCTCCGCCAGCGGGCCGGCCAGGTTGTCCATGCTGCTGGCGGCCGACAGGCAGGATGGCGTGGAGGCCGGGGAGATGAGCGAGGCGCTCACCACCGTGGCCTGGGGCTTGAAGCAGCTGGGCAGCGCGTCCGGAGGCATGGCGTCCGTCAGCAGGGCCCGGATGTCGTCCGCCTGGAGGAGGGAAGGAGACACGGACACACACAGAAACGGACACACATTCCATTGTACTCGTTACATATGGCATAATAAAGAAATCTTGAATCTATGAATAATTAAATTGTTTGTCGCCAGGTTTTGGGGCAACTTTTAACTTTGTACGATCAGCAGATCATATAGAGTACAGAGTGTATGGTTTGCCCTAACACTGTTCAGAGACCAGTGGGTTGGACCAGCGGGTCTCTGCTGATCTGGGTTCTGGTGCCTACCGTGGCCAGGTCCAGGGCTGTCTGCCCCTCCTGGTTCTTCATGGTGGGGTCGGCGCCATGCGCCAGCAGCAGGGCACACAGCTGGGTGCGGCCCTTCTGGGCGGCCTCGTGCAGTGGGGTGAAGGCCCACTTGTCGGTGGCGTTCACGCACGTGTTGTACTTGATGAGCAGCGCCGCAATGTCCACATGCTGCCGGGACACGGGTCAGAACAGACCGAGGGTCAGAACAAACCGAGGGTCAGAACAGACACGTTATTAATAGTTAAATGTTAATAACATGTAGTATAGTGTCCATAGGGGGTGGAAATCGGTGGGGACCAGTGGGGTAATATGCAATATTAACTGTGATGTCAAATTAATAACAATATCTCTGCAACGTCGTTGTGATGTGGCTTGTGCGCATGTGGGCTATGAAGACATTGTTTACTAATCTGCATGTCAGTATTCGCTCTATATTTGCTGCAATGAGAGGCCAACTACTGAGGTTGCCTAGTGTGTGTGTGTGTGTGTGTGTGTATAAAAGCCACTAGAGGCGTGGTCTAATGTAAAGCACAGCGGGGGGGGGTGGGAACTGACCCCGTAGGAAGCAGCGTTGTGGAGGGGGATGAGGCCTCCCTTGTCCTGGGCGTTGACGTCAGCCCCGTGCTCCAGCAGGTACTCTGCCACCTCCAGGTTGTTGTAGCCAGCTGGAGAGCGAGACACACACACACGTGTCAATGTAAAACTGTAGTAACCTAGCAGCCATGATCGCCAACTCATTTGCTGCAACTTGGAGTGAAAGTATTGGTTATTGTGACATCTCTAAAACGTGTGTGTATGTAGATACAGTATCGGCAAAATATGTGTTTCTCCCCCAGGTACACTCTGCTCCTCACCCCTCCCCTTCTATCCCCCAAACCCCGCCCACCCTCAAAAAGTGAGGCTTGTCTACCCAACATCTGATTTCTCTACGCTGCTGCAGAGTCGGAGCCATTAACCTCAATCCCTTCAGCCTTCCCTCAGCAGCTACATGACAGAATGCATTTTTGTAAAAACACATACCACTTCAAACATTTGTGTTTGGCGCACCGTACCTTTATCAATAAAACAAAAGAAGCTGCAACACATTCTGCTGGGCATCGGCACTTTTTTCTTTAAACATACACAAATATTCAAATATCCATTTGTCATTCCTGCTGGTCTTATTTCTCATTCATTATTTTTTTTTTACTGTCAATTCGTTATCTTTAGCATCTATTCTTTTGCACATTACACATCGCCACTTTTCATTTCGCTGCATATCCTGTATGTGAATGTGACAAATAAAGGTTTTGAATGAATCACACACACCCATTTGCCTATGACCCCCGCCCCCAGCGACGTACCTGCCAGGTGCAGCGGGGTGGAGTTGCGGCCCTGCGTGTCCCGGCAGTTGATGTTCTCCGGGGAGCACAGCTTCTGCACGCGTGCCAGGCAGCCCTTCTTGGCGGCGTCCAGCAGGGCGGCGTCGCCCCGCAGCAGGTCCTGGATGTCCGTGTCCCCGTCCTTCACCATGTCCAGCGGCATGTTGCCATCGCGGTTCTTCTTGGTGGGGTCTGCGCCGTGCTGGGGGTGGTAAAGTGTAGTTTTATAGGAAACAGTCACGTTCCATGCTAAGGGCTCCATTATTTTCTCAATGAATAGGGAGATCGCCAATTCCTCAATTAATGATGCAGAGGTTCTAGTTGACACTTTTATTTCAATTAGGTAGCAAACTTGAACTCTGGTACATTAAGTCACTAAGGAACCGCTATTGGGTGAGGAATCTTGCTCAAGGACACCTTTAATTTGGTGATATGTTGTGCATAGGTCTGTGACCTTGTTGAGGTGTTCTGTTGTTGTTGTTGGTGCTGTTGTGTTATAGTGTCTGTATTGTAATTGTCTGTGTTTGTGTGTCTGACGATTGCTGTATGGCACATGATACATTTCCAAAAGGATTAGTAATAAATATTTATCTCGAGCAAGGCCGTGGGGAATCAAATGGGGATCCTATATTTGAACAATAATATGAGACTTTAATACAAGTAGCAGTTGACAATAAAGCAGTTTGATGTTTGACTTGTTGACTACCTTCAGCAGCAGCTTGCAGATCTCGTACTTCCCCTTGGCCGCAGCCTCGTGCAGCGGCGTGAACTTCCAGAGGTCGGCCACGTTGACTGAGGCCCCATGCCGGACCAGCAGCTCCGCCACCTCGTAGTGGCCGTAGGAGCAGGCGTTGTGGAGGGGCACCAACCCGCTGGGCAGGGGGGGATAGATGCCACAAAAGTGAGGAGGAGGAGCGATGGTGGTGAAGACATGTATCCATCTTAATGATGGGAGCACATACACGCAGCCCAGAAATGGTTCCCAAAATGACCAGCGTTAAAATGTGTGAAGTTTGACAACCTTGCAGTTACATTTGTGCAGAGTACATAGGACATTGCAGAAATTAATCAAAAGTGCCAAAAACTGTTAGACAGGCCTAAGAACAAAAATCTGGCTGGGCTCAACATACATATTTTTCATACATATTTTCATACGTTTCATTCTATTAGCCTCGAAACCGGTTCTATTCTTATCTTTATGCACCACAGCGATACATTGCAGTCTCCTTCAACAAATGTCGCTTTGGATAAAAGTTTCTGCCAAATGCTATTTAATGTGAATGTTAAAATGTAAGTTATACAAGACCTCCAGTACAAACACGCAAATAACTGAACAATTTCCCCGCCCAACTGCTGCTCTGGCACCATTAACTTCCTCCAGTTAACCGCCAGCCCCGGACTCCCGGTACGGTGACACCCAGGGCCCGGTGGCAGGAGGTGGGGTTGGGGGCGGGTGGGTGTCCGGTGCTCACCCCTTGTCCTTGGCGTGGACGTCGGCGCCGTGATGCAGCAGGTACTCCACCACCGCCACGCGGTTGTAGCCGGCGGCAAAGTGGAGCGGTGTGGAGTGGCGCCCCTCCAGGTCACGGCAGTTCACGTTCTGCGGCGTGCACAGTTGCTGCCGTGCACACAGAGCGCGCACACGCACACGCACACACACAATGATGATGATATCCATAGCGGTGTGGTTAAAATAGTGCTAAAATCTGAGCCCTTTTATTTTGCCAAGAATATTTGGAAATACAAGGAAAGTAATTTGGTGAGATTGGTGCATAAGAGACAAAGCCATGTGATATAAGCTGTTACAATATTGGGGTATCTACACTGTATGTATGCTGCTTTGTCATTTTCTCTTTGTGACCTGTTGGTGGAGCTGGGGGTTTGTTTGGCTACAAGAAGAAGAAATCCTTTGCGATATCGCATCCAATACAAAGTGTATGGGGAGACATTGGCTCTGGTGGTTTCCAGGCCATAAGAATGCCAGTAACACAAAGAGTGACCCGCCAAATGACGACAGATACCTGCACTGTGTCCAGGTCCCGGCTTTGGCCGCTTCCAGGAACCGATAGTCCACGTCAGAGTTACGCGTGGGGACGTTCTCTGGAGGACACAAAGGAGACCATCGAGCATTCATCAGATACCGTCTATTCAACCAAACAGCAATACCCTGACATTGGCAGACCTCGCCTACCGTTGAGGATCTGCTGGACGCCTCGTTGCCCATCTGGGCGGCGGTGCAGCCCTGCAGGGACACGATGGACGGGTCGGCCCCGTAGCTCAGCAGCAGCCGCACGTCTGGATGTGACCCGCCAGCGCCGCCCGGTGGAGGGAGGTCTGGCCCAGCGTGTCCACCGCGTTGACCTGGTGGTACACACAGAGACAGAGAGAGACACACACACACACACACACAGATAGACAGACAGAGAGGGGGTTGTTGTGATGGTAGTGACCAGTGGGTATACATTTAGCAATGCACAACTTGCCGCGGCATGGGCTTGAGCGGGGGGGAAAGTGTGCGGGTACCTTGGCACCGTGCTTCTGCAGGACCTCCAGGATGTCGTTGTGAGCCCTCTCCGCGGCAACGTGAAGCGGTGTCATGAAGCTAAAACGCAACACCCGCAGGTTAGCCATCGTCACCCCGGGCTCAACGCTTTGAGGTCAGGCAAAGACTGATCACATGGATGTGATTTCACCACCAATCAAATCCGTTCAAATTTGAGAAAACATGATTGGAAAGTATTGCTGAAAATTTTATTTTGTCCACGATGATGCTTTGCGTGTTTAGCTTAACCAAGTTAATTTACTGTTTCAACAAAGGGGGCAACGCATACCATAATGACCCGCCTGTGAATGAGGAGTAAGCATTCCGTTGTAGGCTACTTATGTTGCATATGGCAATAAAGAAATCTTTAATCCTTACTCCTTGTTCTTCCTCGTTGATGTTGGCTCCTTTGCGCAGCAGCAGCTCGTCACTGTTTGGCGTTTGGGGTGCGGGGAGGCCACCGCACAGTGCTGTGGAACACAGGAGCAGCATGTTCACATGAGCACTACAAGACACCTGTGTCGTGTGATTAGGGATTCGTTGCTGGGAGTCTTACCAGGGCCGTCTCGTTGGTCTGCGGAGTGCTTGAAGCTGATGACCTCCAGCGCCAGGGTCTTCTTCACCTTGGCCATGTCGGCCTCCCGCGCCGCCTGGAGCAGCGAGTGACCTTTGAACTCGTCTGCATGTCACAGAAAAGAAAGGAAGAAAAAAAAAAACAACATGAAATTGGTTTCAAACATACCTACATGAATGTCCTCAACGGAGGATTCTTTAGGAAGTCGTGTATATGCATTTTGCACAAGTGTTACCAGGATAGACAGAGAGAGATATAAATAATAGGGAGACAAACGGATAAAGAAAACGAGAGAGTGAGTATGCTCACAGGTGAGCCCTCTCCTTGAGCTCGGGAGTGGGGGCCATGTCCACGGCGCTCTTTGCTGTGGCAGTTGAGCAGGGTGGGGTCGGCGCCGTGGCTCAGCAGGAGGGAGCACACCTCCACGCGGTTCTTGGAGGCGGCCTCGTGCAGCGGTGTGAACTGCCACAGGTCCATGGCGTTGACGCGACGCTCCGTGCTGCGGGCGAGAGACGCACACGGAACACAAGACATACGACGTGTGAGGATGCCATGTTTCATGTCAAGTGGTCTCGTGTCACTATAGGGCATTTATACTGCAGGGTTGGGTACATGTGCACGCAGACCTTAGCACTGCTGCTGGAACAAATCTTAAGGGGAAACACTGCATGCAGCTGTGGTATTGTCAAACATATGCCAGCAAATGGCATACATTAGGGAGAGTTTGTGATCTTATGTGTGTATTTGCGTCAGGCAAACATGCAGAACAGGCCCATTATCCCATGAGACTGAGATTGTGTTTATGCTAGCGTGGCAAGATAACATGCACATGGGGCCTTACTTTGAGCAGGAGCTCCGTGACCTCAAAGTGACCGTAGGAGCAGGCGTTGTGAAGTGGAACCAGACCTCTGTTGGGGGAGGGGAGGGGATGAAGACAGCATCAGTCAGCACAGATAATAAAAACTTCCCGAACGTAGCAGGAGGTCAAAAAGGTCCGAAAGTAATTTCACACCACAAACATCGGCCATTTTGTTGATGTCCCAAGTGGGATATGCTGCTACTGGGCAGACCAACATCTTGAGGGCCAGATAATCATCATAATAACAAAAAAAAATGTATGTATGTATGTATGTATATATATATATATATATATATATATATATAAATAAATAAAGAATCTTCCATTGAGGATCAATTAATTAAAGTAGTCATATTTTATGTTGATGCATCTGGTCGTAAAAAATTGGGAAACCATTGATCTTCATACACCTGAACTATCATATATTTCAACATCGGCGCCAGCAAGGCTAATGAGCTAGCGAGGCGCATCACCCTTTGTCCTTGGCGTGGACATCGGCGCCGTGCTGCAGGAGGAGCTGGACGATGCGGACGCGGTTGTACCCGGCGGCCAGGTGCAGTGGCGTGGACTGCAACAGAGAGACAGACACAGAGAGAGAGACAGGGACCTCTGGTCTGATTAGGGCACCGGTGGCAGGTGGCGTGCTGGAGAATGGTACGTGCTGCCTTCGGAGGGGGGGGTCGGTGGAGAGGCTGATTAGGGCCAGAAGCAATGTGCTGCGCAAGCCTGCACTCGGTAAGTTGCAGATGAGGTGCTGGTTGCGGTTTGATGACGAAGATGGTGGATGGAGGCCGAGCGGCTCGGACCGCGGGCCGGGCGTCAAAACAGAACGTGCCTGCAGTCAGCGACCTCGACTACCTCTGACTTGCCGAGGGAGAACAATATGGAAGGAGTAGTGGAGGAGGCGAAGCTTTCTTCGGGTACTCTGGTTTTTAAAAAACTAAACAAACCAATCAAAAGAAGTGACCCGTCTAGTCGCGAGGGGAGATCTCACCGAGATTAAAAAAAACTTTCAAGCGAAAAATGCTTCAGAATGCCAAGAGGAGGAGGAGGAGGGATGAGGTGAGTGAGGCTGATGCCAGACACAAAAAAAATGTTAGTTAAAGCAAAGCCGTAAAAGCAGATTTCTGGAGAGAGAGAAATAAATAATTAAGCCTCAAAATCCAGCGCAGGTCTACTACTTATGCTGTGAAAGAGTGGGGCTGATGAGGGGGGGAGGGGAGGGGGGGGGGCGGGGCTCTTAAAACTCTAGAATTCCCATCATGCACATGGCTGAAGATCAAAACCAGAATGCCCATGGTTAGAGAGAGAGAGAACCCCAACACACACACACACACACGCTGACAGCATCTGTTGGGCGAGAGCAGGCAGTCAAATCGAGGTGGCGTCATCCAGTGTTAGGATAATGAGAGAACGATCAAAGGGAGTCAAATTACTGAGGGCAGCACAGCACCGAAGGCAATGGTAAAAAAAAAGAAAAGAAAATGCACTTAAAACACTGGTAACCATTACAACATGGAGGGGGGGGGGAGAGAAGTGCACACAATTCCACATACACATTTATTAAACAGATTGACACAATGCAGGGTGCAGGCCTTTGAGCATGCGTGAGTGATCGGAAAAATAAATAAATACATACATAAACAACATAAAATGATTACAAAGAAAGGACACCGTGGCTTGCGAGCGAGGAGCTAAGAGATTGGAGGTTGTGAGTGAGCATGAAGGTTTTATTTCAAACGGGTGCAGAGGACAGTGGAGAGAGGAGGATGAGGGGCATCGATAGAGAGAGCAAGCAATGGAGAATTTTGGAGCTCCGAGCCGAGCTGAACACATTTGGAGGGCGTCTATTGGAAAGTATTGCTGAAAATGTTATTTTGTTCCACGATGATGCTTTGCGTGTTAGCTTAACCAGTTAATTTACTGTTTCAACAAAGGGGGCACGCATACATAAATGACCGCCTGTGAATGGGGAGTAAGCATTCCGTTGTAGGCTACTTATGTTGCATATGGCAAAAAAGAAATCTTGAATCCTTACTCCTTGTTCTTCTCGTTGATGTTGGCTCCTTTGCGCAGCAGCAGCTCGGTCACCTGTTTGCGTTTGGGGTGCGGGGAGGCCACCGCACAGTGCTGTGGAACACAGGAGCAGCATGTTCACATGAGCACTACAGACACCTGTGTCGTGTGGATTAGGATTCGTTGCTGGGAGTCTTACCAGGGCCGTCTCGTTGGTCTGCGGGTGCTTGAAGCTGATGACCTCCAGCGCCAGGGTCTTCTTCACCTTGGCCATGTCGGCCTCCCGCGCCGCCTGGAGCAGCGAGTGACCTTTGAACTCGTCTGCATGTCACAGAAAAGAAAGGAAGAAAAAAAAAAAAACCATGAAATTGGTTTCAAACACACCTGCATGAATGTCCTCAACGGAGGATTCTTTAGGAGTCGTGTATATGCATTTTGCACAAGTTGTTACCAGGATAGACAGAGAGAGAGATATAAATAATAGGGAGACAAACAGATAAAGAAAACGAGAGAGTGAGTATGCTCACAGGTGAGCCTCTCCTTGAGCTCGGGGGTGGGGGCCATGTCCACGGCGCTCTTGCTGTGGCAGTTGAGCAGGGTGGGGTCGGCGCCGTGGCTCAGCAGGAGGGAGCACACCTCCACGCGGTTCTTGGAGGCGGCCTCGTGCAGCGGTGTGAACTGCCACAGGTCCATGGCGTTGACGCACGCTCCGTGCTGCGGGCGAGAGACGCACACGGAACACAAGACATACGACGTGTGAGGATGCCATGTTTCATGTCAAGTGGTCTCGTGTCACTATAGGGCATTTATACTGCTAGGGTTGGGTACATGTGCACGCAGACCTTAGCACTGCTGCTGGAACAAATCTTAAGGGGAAACACTGCATGCAGCTGTGGTATTGTCAAACATATGCCAGCAAATGGCATACATTAGGGAGAGTTTGTGATCTTATGTGTGTATTTGCGTCAGGCAAACATGCAGAACAGGCCCATTATCCCATGAGACTGAGATTGTGTTTATGCTAGCGTGGCAAGATAACATGCACATGGGGCCTTACTTTGAGCAGGAGCTCCGTGACCTCAAAGTGACCGTAGGAGCAGGCGTTGTGAAGTGGAACCAGACCTCTGTTGGGGGAGGGGAGGGGATGAAGACAGCATCAGTCAGCACAGATAATAAAAACTTCCCGAACGTAGCAGGAGGTCAAAAAGGTCCGAAAGTAATTTCACACCACAAACATCGGCCATTTTGTTGATGTCCCAAGTGGGATATGCTGCTACTGGGCAGACCAACATCTTGAGGGCCAGATAATCATCATAATAACAACAAAAAAAGTATATATATATATATATATATATATATAAAAAGAATCTTCCATTGACGATCAATTAATTAAAGTAGTCATATTTTATGTTGATGCATCTGGTGGTAAAAAATTGGGAAACCATTGATCTTCATACACCTGAACCATCATATATTTCAACATCGGCGCCAGCAAGGCTAATGAGCTAGCGAGGCGCATCACCCTTTGTCCTTGGCGTGGACATCGGCGCCGTGCTGCAGGAGGAGCTGGACGATGCGGACGCGGTTGTACCCGGCGGCCAGGTGCAGTGGCGTGGACTGCAACAGAGAGACAGACACAGAGAGAGAGACAGGGACCTCTGGTCTGATTAGGGCACCGGTGGCAGGTGGCGTGCTGGAGAATGGTACGTGCTGCCTTCGGTAGGGGGGGGGGGGAGGGGCAAGGGGGGGGTCGGTGGAGAGGCTGATTAGGGCCAGAAGCAATGTGCTGCGCAAGCCTGCACTCGGTAAGTTGCAGATGAGGTGCTGGTTGCGGTTTGATGACGAAGATGGTGGATGGAGGCCGAGCGGCTCGGACCGCGGGCCGGGCGTCAAAACAGAACGTGCCTGCAGTCAGCGACCTCGACTACCTCTGACTTGCCGAGGGAGAACAATATGGAAGGAGTAGTGGAGGAGGCGAAGCTTTCTTCGGGTACTCTGGTTTTTAAAAAACTAAACAAACCAATCAAAAGAAGTGACCCGTCTAGTCGCGAGGGGAGATCTCACCGAGATTAAAAAAAACTTTCAAGCGAAAAATGCTTCAGAATGCCAAGAGGAGGAGGAGGAGGGATGAGGTGAGTGAGGCTGATGCCAGACACAAAAAAAATGTTAGTTAAAGCAAAGCCGTAAAAGCAGATTTCTGGAGAGAGAGAAATAAATAATTAAGCCTCAAAATCCAGCGCAGGTCTACTACTTATGCTGTGAAAGAGTGGGGCTGATGAGGGGGGGAGGGGGGGGCGGGGCTCTTAAAACTCTAGAATTCCCATCATGCACATGGCTGAAGATCAAAACCAGAATGCCCATGGTTAGAGAGAGAGAGAACCCCAACACACACACACACACACGCTGACAGCATCTGTTGGGCGAGAGCAGGCAGTCAAATCGAGGTGGCGTCATCCAGTGTTAGGATAATGAGAGAACGATCAAAGGGAGTCAAATTACTGAGGGCAGCACAGCACCGAAGGCAATGGTAAAAAAAAAGAAAAGAAAATGCACTTAAAACACTGGTAACCATTACAACATGGAGGGGGGGGGGAGAGAAGTGCACACAATTCCACATACACATTTATTAAACAGATTGACACAATGCAGGGTGCAGGCCTTTGAGCATGCGTGAGTGATCGGAAAAATAAATAAATACATACATAAACAACATAAAATGATTACAAAGAAAGGACACCGTGGCTTGCGAGCGAGGAGCTAAGAGATTGGAGGTTGTGAGTGAGCATGAAGGTTTTATTTCAAACGGGTGCAGAGGACAGTGGAGAGAGGAGGATGAGGGGCATCGATAGAGAGAGCAAGCAATGGAGAATTTTGGAGCTCCGAGCCGAGCTGAACACATTTGGAGGGCGTCCGCTCACCACACGCTCACACACACACACACACACACCACACACACACACACCACAACACACACACACACACACCACACACACACAACACACACACACACACACACACACACACACACCACACACACCACACACACACACACCACACCACACACACACACACACGACAGATGGAGGTGACCGATACACCAAGGTCCATGGTGTGCAATTAACGAGTGACAGCCAGCTCATTGGTCAAATCATAATGGATTAACAGAAAAAAATAAATAAACGAAATAAAAATAAAAATAAATCACAACAGTGCATCAATCAAGTGGCTGTTATCAAGGTCAACTTACCAGCATTTTTTGGGATGTTGACTGATCGACAAATGTTGCCAGAGTCACACGGAAAACAAAACGAAACAAAAAATTACAAAATGATAGTATCTTGGTCACAGCAGATCTCCCTGAAACACAAGCTTAGGTCTACAGCGAGAGCAGGGCACAGAGAGCACAATAGCTTTGGGGTTAAAAAATATATATTATTGGGCGCTCTTCAAAGAGAATGTATAATTAAAAAAAAAAAAGTTAAAAAGCAGGGGGTGTTCATGGCTCTCAGATACGCTCTGGGTCCACTTCCACCCAGGTCTGATCTTCCATGGAGGTCTGGGACAACTTCCACCCAGCCCTGCATTGGAACCTGGGCTGCAGTAGGGGTGATGGAAGGCTGGGCCAAACTGTTTGACTTGGTTAATGTAGAAGAGGAGGAGAAATATTTGCTAAATGTGGACTACAGGAATATATAGCAGAGGACTATAGTGATAGTTAAAAATGTCCACAGAGGGCACTCAGATGTTTTTAAAATGTGGAATCTTTAACTTATACAATACAAATATGTACAATAATTATTAACGATGCATAAAACTTGTTTTCATGAGGCCATGTTTGAATAATTCGATCAATACTTAAGCTTCTATAAATAACGTCTGTTGAATAGAAGAAAGGCCTACAACCAAAATATGAACCAAAACCAAAAGTTAATAACCTCAAATCAGCACACCAGCAGCACTGTTGGACTCAAACACGCGCTAAATGTATCACAACTTGTCTAGGGTTGTTTATTCCATCAAGTCACGTGAGCCTTACTAGGGAAATACAGAGAGCCAACACTAAACCCAAACAACTGGTCCAGCTCCCTCACGACAAGTGTTTTAGTCATCAGCATAAGAAAAAGTGATTATTTCAAGAGAACAGAAAATCACTGCAGTCTGAGACCTGCTGAAACCACACTGGCCGAACTAGAGGAAAAACCACAAACCTGGCCTTTTAAAACGGTGGCAACAGCACTTTAAAAAAATGCACTAAGCGGTGTAGTTTCTGCTGCACTCTTGCTCAAAAAAAAAGCAAGATTATCCCAAAAGGGAAAGTTAGGCCAACCACACAACACTGACCACTTTTGGCATCGAGTTATGAAAACCCAACAAATTAGATTTGAAATGAGCACACAACAGGAAACAAAATGGACTCCAATGCTCCATATTCTGGATCTGAAGAGATTATGAACAGGAAGAAACACGAACTGAAAACCTGAACCTACACTGTGGGGATGATAAGGCAGGTAAAATATAAGACAAACATGGTTCTACGTCAGAAGCAAATGGTTATAGAGAAGTGTTGTTGATACCATAGGCTGTATAAAATGGGTAGACACTCGATAGCTTAAAAAAAAAAAAAAAAACCCAGCAACCAAAACATAGTTCAAGACTAGAGCTGTGTACGTGAACCAAATGTGAATCCTCATTAGTAAGACATATTTCACTACTGTTGTTAGTCTAGCCACACTCACAGGGCTTTTCTTTTTCAATAATCAACACATCAAAACACACATTGTTATATATATTCTAAATGTTATTTTATATGGTATTCTCCGAGGCGTCCTGTGACGGGTGTCTTTCTTGGTGGGTGGTGGTGGTGAGAGGGGGCGTGGTCTTACCTTGCGACCGTCGCTGGCGTGGCAGTTGACGTTCAGTGGAGTGAGCAGGGCCATGAGCTTCTCCTCGTTGCCGCTCCTGAGAACACAGCCGTGGGTCAACTTGGTTCAGTGGCACTCGGCATGTGATTAATAATAATAAGAAGAAGAGGAATAATGTACAGAAAATATGATGGAAAACTCTTTGCATATTCCCACCTGGCCGCCTCCAGGAGTTCATCCTTCTTGTATTCACCTGGATTAGAGCAAAGACACAGACATCTAACAGGAATTCTTATTCTTCAGCAATTCGGTAATTGTTCAAGTAGTTGGGAATTTAAAGCTAGACTGATATGGAAAAACACAGCAGATAACATTGACGCAAACATACATAACAATTGCTAATAGTAAAGCTAACAAGTTAGCTGCTCTAAACCTATGCTATGTCCATATTTGATAGTCTTTTAATTAGCGCTGCTTAAAGCCCAGCAGAAATATTAACACCAGTCCTGAACCTTCATCTTTTGTTTGGATACCTAATGCTTGATTGAGAAAGGGGGACTTTAGAATAAAAAATAAACATTATTCTGGAAGTACGAGAGAGGAGAAGAGTTGAGATACTGACCGGTTAGTACAGCTTTGGCAGACGGGTCAGCCAAATCCAAGGCAGATTTACCATCTGTGTTGCGGATGTTAGGATCAGCTCCGTGCTGCAGTAAAACTAAGCACAAAAAAAAAAAAAATAAATAGGTCTGATCAGAACCATGATTTGTTCTCATTCTAAAGTGAAGTCGATAAGCCAATAAAAGTTATATAAAACCCTAAGTGGTATTATCATTAAAGATAGGCTAATAAGTTTAATTGATCTGGTTTTATTGGCAAAAGCAATCATTAATACATTTTTACCAAGAGTATAGTATTTGCTTCACCATTACCCAGCATGTTATACAGGACATTGCATTAAAGAGCTATTTGGAACACAGAAACACAAGTATTTGTATTTATTTGGGGGCCATTCTTAAACTTTAGGACTCACCGATGCACACGTCTATCTTGCCCTTGATAGCAGCCTCGTGTAACGGGGTGTAGTTCCAGTTATCCCGGGCGTTGGGGTCCGCACCCTGACATAACAGGAGACTGACCACCTCAGCGTGGCCAAAGGAGCAGGCATTGTGCAAGGGAATGAGTCCTCCGTCGTCCCGGGCATGCACATTGGCCCCGGTCTGTAACAGATGCTCAACCACGTCTTTTCGGCCAAAACCTGGAGGGGGTAAATATTGAATTTATTCACGTGCTTCTGTATTCTGGAGAACACCATTGCAACAGAGATGCATAATATGCCGCGTGCGATTGTAACTCTGAGGCCGGGAGATTCCAACTTCATACGAGGAGAAATCAAATAAAAGCGTGCGTCAACTCGAAGGTCCTCTTCAGAGCACGGCCCGTATAACGATTCACCCGTAATGACTAAGTGTGTAGTTAGTTACTTAGTGTAAGTGGAGCCGGATTCTCTTAACAGCACAGTTGTCTTTTCCTAAGTCGTTATGAATTCTCCTTTCCATCTTTCCTTGACCTCACAACCGGGTTAAGGTAAAATGGTTCGGAAAAGACTTAGGACCTATTTTTTTGACAATTCGAATGGGGTCAAAGCATCGGGTCAAGCTCTGCCTGATAAATGTTTATAAAAGTTGGAACTTGTGAACGGAACGTGATCTAATTGTTGTAACTTGTTCTTTATAATATCCAATTCATTCTGTGTAAATACTGTTGAGGTGTGGGATCGCTAATACAAGTTCTTAATGAGTTTGAGAAAATTGGTTAATGTTAGAATGTTGAGTTCGCCTCCTATCTATCATAACAACCTGTCTCTGCCCCTCCCATGCACACACACACACATACACAGTGAACTCTGACCTCTCCAGGGTCCCCCCACTGCCCCTCCCATGCACACTCACATACTTAGTACATAGTACATGCACTCACATAGTTTCACTACATTACTTATTACAGAACTTATGACATAGATACATGTTCATTTCACTGCATATCCTGTGTGTATGTGGCAAATCAAGTTTTGAATCTTTCCTCGTTATTTCCTGTCGCACACACACAGCTGACGTTTGTGTACATTTGTGTATCACCACAGATAGTCACTAGATACCCAGTATTGCCTGAAACACATGGGCTACAAATACACCTTTAAAATGACACATAGTTAGACAGTAGAAAGTAGTATTTCGGTTGAATTGTGAGGTTGTTTTTTTCCCCACACATAAGAAATAACCAGAAATGCTGTCTTGAAACTACATCGTCCTTTATTGCAGAATAGAATGTATAAAAGTGTAATTTCGATACGGTCACCCAAAAGCGTATAGGGTGCGGGGGGAAAAAGTCATTTTATAAGAATTTTTTTTAATGGGTTTGTTATTTTTATGGGTTTGTTATGGGTTCAATGGTGATACTGGTTGGTTAAAACCACACAATTAAACGTCAATATTGTGACAATATCCGTTTTAAGAGTACATTTGTACACGAGTACACGTTATTGGAGCATAATAAACGAGGCCAGAACTAAAATGTTTTCTGGGCCACATTTAAACGGAAGCGAAATAACATAACACTGCACAGTGGCACCTTCTTTTAATGGTGATCGGTGTACGTTATGGTCGTCGTAATTAAAGGGAACGTGTGACAGCATTTAACGACGAAGTAAACAAACAATATGGATCAGGGCGACCGTGGAGCTACAACTCCACCGTGGTGCGATTAAAAAGGACATAACCTCGCGTTGTAGGGGGAAGTGTGTACAGAAATGTATGTGTTTTACTCGTTTAATGTGCTTTATTTCCACGGAGGGGTGGAACAACACGGTAACGTGACAGCGACACAGTTGCCATTTTCTAGCCCACGGAGCTTTTTGTTTCGCGGGGATGGGTGGCGGCTACATGCTACATGTTGCTACACCGAGGCCTACGACACCCTAGTCCGCCACAATCCCGTCCAAACGCCGTACGCACGGTACGCAAACTGCGGCGATAATAGCGTCGAGACGAGGGGCACGATGTATCATGGAGATGGCTGACGTCGTGTATAAATAACGCGGAATCGGCCACACACACACACACAAACAAACACAAAAAAAAAAAATCCGCTTTACCCGCAGCGAAGTGCAGGGGGGTCGATTTGCGGCCGGCCATGTCCTTCGCGTTCACGTTCACCGAGTCGACGAGCCTCTTGACCCGGGAGACGTCTCCGTTGCGACAGGCCTCGAACAGCTCCCGGAACGCTCCGCCGATGAGGCCGCCGCCGCCATCGCTGCCATCCGCGGGACTCACGCAGCCCGAGCCCGGACTCGAAACGCCGCTTGCTGCTGCCGCCGCCGCCGCCACCACCCGACGGTGTTGTTGTGGTGGAGGAGGAGGTGGTGGTGGTGGTGGTGGCGGTGGAAGAGCTGGCGCCGCTCGCAAGCACCGCGACTGGCGGATCCGGGGAGGCCAGACTCATCTCCATTCCTCCACTGCACTCCCGTTCCCGTTCACCTTCCGGGGGCACCGCGGTCGAAGTCAACAGCGCCATCGGCGGAGAGCCGGGCGGGCACACGGCGATAAGAGAGCCGTTTCGCGGCGGTGACTGCAGGGCGCTTTGCTGCTGCTGCGAGGAGCGACGAGACAGCGCCATTATCGCAGCGCTCTGGCAACAATAATAGTCCCTCCCTCCCTGTTTCCGGTAAAAGTGGGCATGCTTCCGGTTTATGAAGACCCGTCAGCTGTTCCCACCCAGTGGTTAGAGTCACCAGGTTTCTATTGTTCCACCTTAATGCAGTTCTGTCTGCAGAAGTTGGATGGCAGGCATGTCAAAGTATGGAGACTCCAGCTCTCCGTCACTGGCAAATCAAGGTCTGTCATCATTGAAGGCCATTTAAATGCAGTGAGATCAAGTATTGGGGTGAGACACTGCGGTCAGTGGCGATCCCATATCCACAATCTGGGCCCTAATTCCATCCTCCCAAGATGACAACGCTCACCCCCACAGAATACACTGTTTACCATTGGCAGATCATTTTGGCAAATTTTACTTGGGCACTACCCACATAATCAGCTGTGCTGCTCATCCCACAAATGCAAATATATGTAATATGTAAATAAACACTTTCAACAATATAAAATACAATGCAATTAGCATTGTAACAGAAATAAGTGACTAAACAACTTTATAATGCAGAGTATACATACAAGAAACGCGTGACATTAAATGACACAAAAACAAAACTTTTTTTCGTAAAGGAAAAGAACCAAATAAGAATTTAAGTTTGACTCATGCAGTGAGGGCTTGACCCCGACGCCTAGAGGAAGAACAAGCGGTCAGACAGCTGGATGGCGGGCTCCGACTTCAGATACAGGCCACACAGATAGGCCAGCTTGTGGGCGTATTTGCATGGTGCCGGTACTCGAATGGTGCCGGGCCAGTTCCAGTACAGGTGGCACATCTTGAATGTTAGCCTAATGTAAAAAAAATGCCATGTTAACACGAGTCTATTGGATTTGAATGTGCACAATATAACACCATCAAGGCCTTTGTAGCAGCAAAAGGCTATTTGTTTGCCTGTTACCTTTGCAAGTGGTCTGGGGTGAGATTGGCAGTGTTGTAGACCGACACAAAGTGTGTCGGAAAGCCACATCCTTGGCGGTTGTGATGTGGGATCAAGTAGAAGTCCACCCTGAATAATATTGCAAAAAAAAGAGATTATGATTGACATTGTAGGGCAGATCAATGAAACATCAAATGGTCAGATATAGCTAATAAAAAAAAATACAAAAATTATAAACCACTTCAGAGTCAAAAGGCAAAACACGTTCCTATTCCATGTTGGCCTGCTCTAGTTTGGCTCGTGATTGATCAAAATCAATGAAAAATGTTAGCAAAAAAAAAGCCATGGCTTATGATATGCCTTATAGCCAGAAATGAACCTTATTTCTTTATTTTAATTTAGTTTATTTGTCAGGGACAGTGCATATTAATAGACAGTATTGTAAATATGCCAGAATTAGCCAGGAGGCTAGTTTTCATCTGTAGTCCCTGGCCAGGTGTCAAGTTGGCAGCTAAAAATGAAAACAAATGTAAAACAATAGTCAGTTATTATGACCAGTCTACAAACAATATGAACAGGGAACCAACCAGTCTCTCTGCGTCAGGGTGTGGTCCAGGATGGTTCCGGGCGGAGGGGACACAAATCGGTCCCCAGCCATGGCATAGAGGGTGGTCATGGTGTGCTTCTTCACCACGATGAAGACCAGCTTGGGCTCGTAGCCGGGGAACGTCCGGAAGGACTTGAGCAGCTGAGGGACCTCGTGGGCGACCACCACGTTCAGCTGACCATCAGAGACCCCGTCGCGGTACACCACGATCTTCTCCGGTAGATTGTGGTTCATCTAAAAAGGAAACAGATGTGTATACTAGTTTCTATCATCATGACATAGTTGTGAGTGAACTGTGAACTGTGATCTGATCAAAACACTGCAGTTTATTTTGTTAAACAGTTTACATTTGAAGAGTTTGGTTCCAAAATGCGATAAGCGCCATTTAAAAAAAAACAAAAAAACAGGAGTTTGCCATTTGATCGCTATTCAAAGTTCTCCATTCAATGTCTGCAAAACGCGACAACCGGCTAGTTTCTCTGCATTACATTATTCCCTTTCTTTCCAAACTGCGATAAATGGCACGGCAGATTTTCAGCAGACTCAGATATATCCGCTCGGCCAATCACAATCCATTCCCGTGATGTAATTAGCCTAGTGACAGCTGTCAAAGTCCTGTCAAACACAACACACACATATCGTAAGAGATTTTAAGCGAAATTATTCATTGAATGAAATAATGAATAACTTTGATGGAACAGAGGAGCCGGTGGTTGTTTTTACAGTGGGGAAAAAACAAACCATCAAAAGATCATCATAGATGGGAGAACGTGAAGAAAATGTGTCATTCTGGCGGTGGTCAAATGCCGGCGATTTCTTGCACGCGCACACACACACACACAAAAAGAAGACGACTGTAGTCACACTGATCAGCTCACTGCTGGTGATTTTGATCAAAACGTCCAGTCTTTCTACGCTCATTCAATTAAAGTTGAACAGGACCAGGCGCTTTGTGTCTTATAACAGTTAATAAGGTCCAGCGAGGGGGGGGGGGGGGGGCAGTATGTCGATCTATGCAATACATCATTAGAAGGTTACCCGGTCTGTTGTAATCTTATTTTGTACAACTTAGGCACCAACTGAATAAAGTCAAGCGACTGTGGGTGCTTACCTTGGCAAATTATCCACACACATCATAATCCAAACATGGTCTTGATTACGCGGTAAGAGTCCATAGAATTAATGGTGTCTGATCCAAATGAAAAAAAAATCTATTTATTGAATTAAATGTTACAAATGAAATTCTGGATTTGAATTTTTATTTTTATTTAAATTTTTATTACAACTTCATAGCGTTGTATTATTTCAAACAGAAATTTGTGGGAATCATGCTACGACTTTTTAGGCAAAGAAAAACATTTTTTCTCAAGTTAATGACAGCGGATTTATATTGTTTTGGAACCAAACTTAATTTCTTTCTTTTTTTTTTACATTTCAATGAGTCTAAGTGTTTTGCTGTTGCAGTTTGCTCCTCAAGATAATATACAGCATAGACAATGAAAAGATGCTAATTCTGTTCTTAAATAGTTTTGTGTCTGTTAATTTTTTTTAAATAAAATAAACAAGAGTACTGTTTAAGTACCAGACCGATAAGAAGCAGTTAGTTATAGTTAGTTACAATCTTAATAACCATCCCTACTTTGTGTCACAACATTGAAATACTGTGGTTGATGTTGCCATGCATTTAGACACTAAACTGGAGCCTGGCAGTAGTTTATATACCAGTATGTATAGTGTGGCAGCCGGCGAGTGCCCCGGGGAGAAGTGATCAGTGGGCGATAGAAAGAAAGAAGAAAGAAAGAACACTTTATTAGTCCACACTTTATGGTCACAAACGCACACGCATGCAAGGAGGGTGACCCGTGGAAATTTTGTCTCTGCATTTGACCCATCCTGTATTATGCTACCCCTCCAGGGGCAGCCCTTTTACGGCGCCCGGGGGGCCAACAGCTGACCAACATGTCAGATGGCCGGGAGAACCGCCTGCCTGTATTTAGACGATCGATGACGTCATCGGCGAATCAGCCGCACCCGCAAAAGGGGCCAGGTGCGGCACATTACGAGGGTGATTAATAAAGGATAAAAAGAGCGACGAGACAACAAGTCAACGGAGTAGCTGAGGCGAAACCTGGGAGAAGATTGCTGTGTGCCCGGGTTGTGTGAGTAGAGAAGGAGTTGGCTGTGTGCCCGTGACTGTATGAGAACCCGCTTCGTGCCCGACCCCTGCCTGTCTGACAACCCGAACCCAAGTCCAGCCCTGGACCGTATGAGAACCCGCCTTCGTGTACCGACCCCTGCCTTCGGACAACGACGCTTCTCGTGGATTACGGACTTGCTGACGCTAACCTATACCTCTCCTTTCCCCCCAACAGCAATAAACTTGCTGGTTAAAGTGAATTGTACTGGTGTGGACCTTGGACTTATTGTATTCGGTCAAGTGACTACTCCTATCACCCCGGAGTCTGTCACAATAGTATAAAAACACTAACAATAATTAGAGGAATCGCTGTATGCTACACATGCATGTATGTACTTTGATGTACTTACGGCCCATTTGGAACAGACAGGGTCGCTCTTCAGATGGGCACATGACTAGTTTGTGCTTGCAGTTTGCACCCTTTGCAAAACCACATTTCCCCCAAAACATTAAATCAATGACCTCAAGTCCTGCTTAGACCGATGCAATATGTTCTGTGGTTGAACAGATGAAACGGTGTGCGAGTTTACCTCGTAGTACTTCTGCAGCGCCGCCAGGAGGCACACCTGGAAGCTGTCAATGATCTCCTCATGGGTGCCCTGAAAGGTGGCTCTGGAGTACCAGCGAGTCAGCAGGCTGGAGGACAAACCCACAAGCATGAGTGGGTCATTTGAGTTTTATGCTCATTGCAAGGCCTTATAACTGTTAGCACAAATAACCTACAAAGCTAAAATATAGACATGTTGTTTGATGTTGATCTATAAACAAAAGCAAGCAAAACAGACAAGACTGGTTGAATGGCATGCGGTCATTTAAATGTATTATTACTAACGACAACAAAAATGAATTGTTCAAAAGCACAACTGAGAATGCTAGATAACCAAAATGCCAAAAACACATTTACCAAAATTCTAACGTTCTACAAAAGAGGAAAATAAATCAAACCCAATGCCGTTAATGCGTGGAGAGTACCTATTTAAGCTTGCAACAAAACCCATGACTGATCGGCTCTTCTGGCCGGGGTCATGGTGGACATCAACTCCGATCACCATGATGTGTTTCTGGTGGACAAACATCAACTTTATATATATGGCAGGAAGTAACATGTATAATTCCTCTGTGTATAATCTACAATCAGGAAGCAAAATGGCCATTACTTCTATATCATTGTGGATGGATAAAACGGGGTCAAAACAATCGCCAATTGGCCATACAAATAATTATAATTGAAGGTTACTCAACTAATTGTAACAGTTCTGTGAATTTTTGTGTAAACATTAAACATTAGCTCACCAGAGGGATGTTGACCGTCCACAGCTCCCCTCCTACCTTGCAGTTCATCTGCAAGAGGATCTTCTGGGTGACACTCCTCAGTTTCTGAGGCTGAGAAATAGTCCGAACATTGATGACCTACAAGTACAACACATTTCAAATATCAAGTGTGAATCAAACCGGCAACAGTGTGACAAGTGTTAGCGCAACGTCCTGCCAGTCGGTAACACCATAACCACCACAGTAGGTCACATGTAAGCTCGGAGGGGAGTAGGACACTGAGCAAGATGCCTAACCCCGACCTGCTGCCTACAACATGCAAGTCACGGCAAAGCCACTTTCGTTAGAAGACTACAGTTGCCGTCAGTTTCTCTCCACCCCACACTGTGAAGATGGAAGCTCATGTGACGTGAACCACCACTAAGACACCCACCTGCGAGGGGATGGGGCTCTTGACACAGCACAGCTTCTTAATTGCGCTGTAGAGGTCGTCCTTGTTGCCGACCATGATGCACACAACCATCTGCAAGCTGGGCTGAATGCAAAGTAGTGACAGGTTAGATCTCTCCATGCTGGATCAACACAGACCAGTGTTTCCCCTATATACACCCCTAAACCTAGCAGCGGTGATATATTATTTTGTGCAACTTCGCACGAGTATCGCACAGTAATGTTACAGAAGCAAACGCAATCACTTAGGATGCACAAGGAAGCACGGAAGCTGTCAATCAAGACCATTGACAGATTCCCTCACAGAGAGATAGCAAGCAAAGGATTTGTCATAAATGAAGGTTATTTTGACGGATGTTATATATTATTAGTTATTTTTAGGGCTCTACTTTTATCACCCAGCCCCCTGGCCTTGATATGTTAACTTAATGCTGTTAAAGTTGTGGTAAATAGGTTTATATTTTTATTTTATAAAAGTGCATTGAGTGTGCCAAGGAGCTGAAAAAATAACTGAAGATTTGTACTGTAGCATGCAATTGAATGTATTTTTTGTTCAATTATTATAATTTTTTTAAATGGTATCAAAAAAAGTAATTGTTTAGGAACTGGTATCGAAAGTCAAGGTATCAACATAGAAACATTTTGAACTATATCCTATTCAACACCATGTAAGAATCAACTAGCTATTTTGCCAATTGTTCCCAGAGTATTTCAATGTGTTTGACTCATTCGTAAGTAAATGTTGTCACTCTGGGGTTCCTAGTGACTGGTAACTCGTACCACGCTGGTGATCTGAGAGTGGATGCTCTTCGTGTAGGTCTCTGTGCGGTCGTCACGCAGCTCTATCCTGATAGGCCGCTCCAGTTGCTGGCCCATGGGCCCCGCCACCTTCTGGAAGGTGGACACCAGCTCCTCAACTTGATCTGCACAGCGCCGGGGGTAGAAGATGGCCCAGACATGCAGGGGGATCTGACAGGCAAACACAGGTGAGGGGAAGGAAAACCCTTTGATAAAAATAATAAGAATCGGGGTTCCTCTTTGGCCCGTCTAGATAGTTCCGGGCCAGGAGAAGATTTACGCTCTAGTGTCGAGGAAATTCTACCAGGGATAAGACAATGACGACGAACTAGCAGAATAAATCGAATGTTACGGATGTAAATACAGTTCTATGAATCCTGGATGACACTGAACATCTTCCATCTGGCGCATGCGCAGGTCGAGTATTGGACTGGTCACTGATGACCTGCTTTATAAAGCCTATGACACGGCAGCGTGCATTGGGCGGATCTCAAGAGGTGCCACTCTACCAGGTGTGTCTCCACGTCATGGGCAAGCCTGAGAAGGGTGCCCCTGGAGGACATGTGTGCCGCTGCCTCATGGGCGTCACCGAGCACACCCTCCAGATACTGCAGAGTGAATGTTGCCACCCCCAGCCATTGGGCGTGGTTCTTCTGCAGAGTTCCTCTCCTACACCTTCATAGGTGGGTACTCAGGATTCCTCGCATTGACTCTGTCAGCCAGTGTTAAGCACTGCCTCTGGCGGCCAGTAAGGATGAAATAGAACCATATAAGTTACGGATGTAACGGTATGGTTCTATGCATCCTGGGTCACCACCAGGGTTCTTAGTCACTCAGAATCTCGTGATCCTGCGAGAACATTCTGTAGGACTGACTTTGTGGATGACACCGGAACTCATAATGGAACCGGATCATACAAGTTCACACGTGACTGTTGATACAAATACTCAACCTGTGCATGCGCGAGACGGAAGTACGGAGTTAAGTACTGCCTCTGGCGGTCAGAAAGGACGAAATAGAACCCACTGGTTCTAAGCAACCCGTTATTCAATCTTCAGCCCCAGACTCACACAGCTGATGCATGCGTCTCTGACAAGCTCCCTGGACCAGGACATGTCAGCACCAGGGGCCACCGACACAGACTGCAGGCAGATGGTCTCCGGTGGAAGAATACGGCCTTGAGTCTGGGATAGAAAACAAGGAACAGGATCACCTGCTGGTTAGGGTGTTTGAGTTTGGACCCCAATGTCCACAGCCTACTTGTATGCATCTCTTAAGTGATATGGCTGACCCCTAACTAAAAACACATCGATAAGTCGCTTAATGACTAAATGACTTAAGTAAATAGTAATACTACAATACAATGTTTTTTGATGACAGCTTATAAATAAATTACCCTGGTGTGATCGATACAGTTACCTCTTACGTGACAACTTCTTCAGATTAGAACAATTTCACAGCAATTCAAGAATTGCCCGCGGACCATTTTGCAGAGCCCACGCTGCATATACATCAATGCTACAAAATATGCAAATGTGTCATTGTCATGTGGACATTTCTGTCAGTGTTTAACAGTAGAGGTCTGACGGAGGTGTTGAAGTGACCATTTAGGACTCGAGAGACCTAGTACTACAATGTAGAAGCTGAGGGACCGTGGATGGGAGATGGATGGCAGATGGGCTTACAATGAGAAGGCTGTTGGAGACCTCCAGGCCCCATCTCTCCAGTTCCATCTTGGTCTCTGGATTGTTGTTGATGTCGTCCAGCAGCTGTTTGATGGAGCTGGTGTGCTGCTCACTGCCGACATTGATGTGCATCGTCAAGTCCTGCAACACACAGCCCTTCAGTCTTAACCAGCGCAAAGATTGCCCCCACCTAGTGCTGGGCGGTATACCGGTCCACACCGAATACCGGTGTGTATTTTCGTTATGATATGAATTTTTAATATACCGCCATACCGGTGTATTTGATTACACAACGTTCGGAAGGCTGCGCCGCGCGACACTGTTTCAGACGGGACCCTTTTCAATGTTGCGCTTCTAAACACACATGGTACGACTGCGAGGCGTGGTGACGGTAAACATAAGTTAGTGCTCTGGTGTTACGTTGCGGTGATGATGGATAGGATAGACATTGAAAGTTCCGAACTCGAAGCTGCAGAACTAGTAGAACATGATGACACAGAAGAACTTGTGCCAAAAAGAGGAGCCGTGTCTGTTTGGAGGTTTTTTGGTTTCAAAAAGTCTGACGTCGAACAAACAACCATTTTATGCAAGTGTTGTCGGGCTAAAGTTGTCGCTGGAGGCGGCAACACGAGCAATTTGCTCCATCACCTTAGCCGCAAGCATGTCTTGGAATATCAAGAATGTATGAAGTTAAGGTCAGCGCCCTCCACATCAGCAGCAGGTAACACGGGGAAAGCAAAAGAAAAGTCGAGCCAAATGTTACTTCAAGATGCGTTTGCTAGAGGGACTCCCTACGACAGAAAAAGCAAACGATGGATCGAGATTACAAACGCTATCACTATCCACCTAGCCAAAGACATGGTCCCGCTTAATACAGTCGAAAAAGAAGGCTTCAAGCAGATGATCAAGACGCTGGATCCCAGGTATGAAATACCGAGCAGAAAGTACTTTAGCCAAGTTACAATCCCCAACTTGTACCGAAAGCACAGAGCTAAGCTCGAAACAGAACTGGCAACAGTCCGCCACTTCGCAGCAACGACTGATATGTGGTCTAGTCGTACTATGGAGCCCTACCTTAGCCTTACAGTTCACTTTATTAGTGACAAATGGGTGTTGCAAAGCCATTGCCTGCAAACAAGCTACTTTCCTGAAGATCATACTGGAGAGTTACTCGCAGCAGGCCTGCATGAGGCACTTGATTCCTGGGGGCTTTCAGAGCACAAGCTAGTGGCCATCACTACAGACAATGGAGCCAACATCAAGAAGGCCATCGAACTGAACAATTGGACAAGACTCCAGTCCTTTGGTCACAGGCTTCACCTAGCCATAGGTAAGCAATAGTTATTATATTAATAGTGAACTATAATTGATAGCTGTAAAATTATATTAATAAGGAGCTTTCTGTTATCTCTTCATGATCATAATCATAATCATAATCATCGTTATTACTAATCATCATCATCATTATCAATGACTGAAGGGAAATTAATTTTCAACTTGCTTCAATGTGGGTTTATTGCGAATCATTTGTTGGGGCTATAGTTAATCAATGTTTTAATTTGCATTACGATAAGTTGAACTAATATGAATTGCTTTGGTCGTTTTTAACAGAGAGGTGGTGAAAGATTGACCGCATACAACGTGCAGTAGGTGGCTCAAAAAAAATGGGTCGTCAGCTTTCTCCATAACTCCTGGAAGAAAAGGAGGGACCTGGCCAATTGTCAGCATGGAATCTGCGGTCTTCCCAAAGCATGTGCTCAATGACTGAGAACGCCTACCAGGTGGGGATCACGTCAAATCATGATTGCAAAGTTGCTGTGAGCCAAGAGAGGGCCATTAGTCAGGTTCTAAAGGCTGACAAGAGATCAAAGGCACTTGGTCCTTACTGGCAAGATGGTGCGATGTCCCTAGGAAGGCTGGTCAACAAGGTGTTGAGCCCTCTCACAGGACTTCACAGATGCCCTTTGTCAGGAGAGCAATATGTCAGTGTCTCCTACCTCAAGCCAGTGCTGCCAGTCTTTCAACACATCCATTCTTGCCTGAGGAAGAGAGTGATACTCAGCTGACGAAGGATGGGAAGAGAAACATTTTAGCCTACTTAAAATGAGAAATATTCCGATCAGGTCACAGATGACCTGCTTGACATCGCGTCTCTTCTTGATCCACGGTTTAGAACCAAGTTAATACTGGATGCAGAAAAGAATGGAGCAGGTTCTCTCCAGAGCAGTCGAAGAGATAGTGTCACTGAATAAAGGCTTCAACAGGCACACTATCTCAGAGGCTGGATGGTTGGGTGAGTTGCACGCAGCAGCAGACAGCAAGAGCCCTGTTCCTCTCCCGACGGAAAAAGAAAAAAAGAACTTTGGGCCACTTTTCAAAAGAACAGAGCAGCAAGCACACTGTCAGAAGAGGAAAAGCATCAGAATGGAGCTGACAGTTCTACTTACGGACACCACAGAGGTTGACAGTGATGCAGACACCTTTAGACTAGGTGGAGATGCCATAAGACCAAATCTTCCCCTCAACATTGCCAAGCTAGCTCGGCAGTATTTATATGCATCCCTGCCACCAGTGCTCCATCTGAGAGAGCGTTCAGCACTGGTGGCAACATTGTACTTGCCACAGGGCCGCACTCAAACCAGATGCTGTGGACCGTCTGGTTTTCCTGGCTCAAAATTTGTAAATGTTGAAATGTGTGATTATTGTTTCTATTATACAGGATAATCCTGTGAACCAAGTTGCACTTTATATTTCCTTTATATGTTCAATACTGGTTTCGAAGCAATACTTTTGTTTTTAGCAAAAGTTTTTTTTAGATTTACTTGAATACTGTGTAATGTTCCTGGGCTTGAACTATTGCAAGTTGCGCACCTTTTTGTATTTATTATGTAAGTTACCTTTGCATGCTGTTCACTTTGTTTTACTATTTTTTTGAATGTGAATATACCTCAAAGCCCATATTAAGGCAAATTGTGTCTTCACTAAGTCACACTTGTTTTATATTTCCTTTTTAGATTTACTTGAATACTGTGTAAGCAAAAGTATAATTATTGCAAGTTGCACTACTTTTTGTATTGGTTTTATAAAAGATGTTTGTGAAATTTGCACAGTAAAAGTTCTGTATTTTGACTGCAATTGTCTTTGCATTCTGATTCCTCACTCATTAGATTCATGAGTGGCTCTTCTTTGTAAACAGCATCATTTTCTGGGGCCAAACCTTTATTACTACTAGTGTGGAATTATTCTACAATATTCATCATGATGGTAAAATAGTCCATCCTAAGTCAATCTACAGCAGTAATTCCTCTCTCAACCAGTAGAATATGTTGTGAACACCTGATTATGCATGAAAACAAAATACCGTCATATACCGTGAAACTTAATTTAGAAAAATACTGTGATATCAATTTTTGGTCATACTGCCCAGCACTACCCCCACCCCACCTAACTCCACTTCAAACTCCTACCAAGACTACTGCTAGATAGTAGACAAACTTAACATCTCACGGATGAGATTAGTAATCTCTCAGTCCAGTTGTTCAGAGACTTGGTCATGCACCACTTGGGATTTTTGTAGTTAAACCAATGTTGATTGCATGCTTTCACATGCAGTACACATTTGTACACACAAGTCCAGTTACACATCTTATTACATATCTGATTATTGCCATTGTCAAGAATGATTGATTAATAAGTCTATAAATAAAAATGTATACAGCACATTCAATTGGGGTTACAGAGAAGTAGTACCCTGGAAATCCAGAGTTCTCGCGAGAGCACAATTTGAATTTGCTCAGCGAGTACTCTGGTAATGAGTAACATGCTCATTAGCTATTCCTGTTGTTAAACCAATCACATCGGTGTATCTGATATAGGCGGGCCAGAGGTGGGCTAAACAGATGACATCAGCGCTGCGACGGAATCAGTCAGTATCTGTACAAACTAGGGATGCACCGATACCACTTTTTTTCAGACCGAGTACAAGTACTTACATTTGGGTACTTGCCGATACCGAATACCGATACAAGTACTTAATAAAACCATTACAGTTCTAATGACTTTGAAAACATGTTATTTTTTGTCTGGGGGGGGGGGGGGGGGTGCTCCGTTAATTTGCGGTTCTGATGGGAGGTGCTCCGTTAATTTGCGGTTCTGATGGGAGGGGGGGGTGCTCCATTAATTCGCGGTTCTAAATTCTACGCCCATGCTCGCTACCAGGCGCAGTTGCTATTAAACATCCATAAACGACAACTCGGTTGCATCTCTTTATTTCAATATTCTTTGGCTAAGAATATTACAAGGTTAACGTTGCGTTGCCAAAGTGGTATCTCCGTGGTATTTCCATTAGGCTACATTTACGTCTCTCTGTCAAACTATTCTCCAAAACAAACTCGTTTCCGTCTCTCTGGATACGTCACCCTGTGTATTCTTCTGATTGGTCGTAGTGTTATCCAATTGCGCTGCAGTGATATTTTCAAACACATGCTTGGTGCCGCCCCTCGAGTTGGGCCATTTTCATTGCTCATTACCCTACAGCTTTCTAGATGTGGGTCTGGATTTCCAGGCTAGAGAAGTAGCACAATCGCCCAAAACCCTCTGCAGTATGTGCACAACCATTTTAACCCGAGTACAGTACAACTCTCTGTTCTGGCACCGTAGTGGTGGAATGAGCTCCCGGCTGACGTCAGAGAACCTCACCAGCTTCCGCAAGAGATCAAGACCCACCTGTTCAGAGTTCACCTGGACTCTGAATAACACCGTCCCCCCCCTCCCTCCACTCCACTCCCGCTTTCCCTCTCCTAAACCGAACACCACAGTGATATATTGCCGTCTCTTTCAACAAATGTACTTATTGTAAGTCATTGTGGATAAAAGGGGCTGCCAAATGCCCTAAATGTAAATGTACATGTACTGTATGAAGAAACAACTCCTGGACAGGGCCTGCTGTGCCCACACCGGGGTTCTCACCTTCATGGCACGGAAGTCCTTCCTCATATTGTCAGGGATGCCCGTCATGAAGCAGAGCTCGGGCACCAGGAGAATCTCCCCCGTGAGTTGCTGCAGGGCACAACCGTTCAAGACTTCAGTGCTGATACTCATCAACTTAAAAACTTAATTTAACGTTATCTTGGTTTCTGAGTATTTGTTTTTCTTGCCTGCTTCTCAAAGTAAATTAATTAAATCTAATCTGGACAATTAATCTAAAGCATAATTATCACAATAAGCATAATTTAGCATTATTCACATTAAATAAAAATAATAATCATACACACAGCCCTTTACATGTACAACGGGGTTTCACAAGATCAATAACTGTCATTAGGTATATTTTGTTTGATTTGAAAACGATTATTAATAATAATAATAATAATAATAATGTGAGGCATTGCTTGTCATTATCGTCAGTGACGATTGCCAGAAATGTAAACTTTAGCCACAAGAGGGCACACTACCATAAGAATTAAGCTTCACAAGCAAAGACTAGCTTCACTGTCAGAGGACAGGGATGTATCCTCGGTGGGTGAGACAGTACTGCGCTTATTAGTTCACCTTCTGTCCGGGCTTGGACCTCTCCTTGAGTCGATGGACCAGCAGGGGTTGGTCCAACTCCTTGATTGTGATCCCATAGTTTTTGCTGCTCACACATGGCACAAATTTAAATCTTTAATATGGTATTGGCTGTACTTTTAAGACCACATGTTGTTCACAGACTAGTATAAAAGGAACGATGTGAAAACACACGGGCTGGCACCTGTAATAGTCAAGGAAGGAGAGGTTGGAGCCGTCCGCCAGTGTGAACGTGTCCTTCGGGGACTTGTTCCAGTTGACATCGTCCACGTGGTACATGCGGTTGTTGTACCTCGTGATGACGATGCTGCCCACCAGCACCTTGGCACACTCTTCCTGGAAGCTCTCCTTGCCCTGCTGGAAGATCAGTTTCCTGAAGGGCAAAAAAACCCCACAAAAACCCACATCACAACAGCACGATGTTTAGCTTTAAGTCAATTATGAAGGAAATTTGAACTCGAGGTGGGAAGGGCGGGTCTACGGCTAATTCGGTTAATTTAAAGGTTAACCTTTATTAGATACAACCTCTTGGACCAGTTTTCTATACAGGTAGCGGTGACTCCTGCGATGCACCTTTAAATTAACGTGCATGCGGCTCTTCTCAACCACTGAATAGGTCACCAAGTGAACGGAGCGCAGTGATCTGAAAGGTAAAGCCAGATCGCGCTATGCCCGTCGCCAGCCCAAGAACAGTGAGGCCTGAGAGATCTCTAAATGTATGTTACACATCTCTTAGCAAATGCACAGGGCGAGCAGAGTTTAAAAATAGATATGTATAGTGCTAGTGATTTAACCATGAAACACCGAACAATCCACACACGTGTTCAAATATCAAACACTTCTCATCAAATTTCCAAACTGTAATGCAGTTATGTCAATTCATTTTTAACAAGCACCCCCCCCCCCCCCGGTAGTCTAGAACCGGATATTTCTCTGGCTAGACGCGACACACGCAGTCGTGCACGCATGCATCAGCACTTGACAGCGCAAGTCAGTCACTGTGACGTCTGCCTCATCAGACATCTCTTCTTGCCATTTTAAATGTTATCTTTTTTGACCACTCTTTTGCGTACTGTCGCCCTTCATGTCACAAGAATTTCACTGTTCAGAATGGCCCTGTGCTATGTGACAATAAAACACTGACTATATTGTTCATTTTGTTTTCATATTAATATTGACACAGGAATTGCTTGGCACTATCTGGACAGTAGGGTATATCTATACTCAAACTATTTAGCGGCTCAAAAGGCAAGTGAGGATGTCAGGGTGCAAGGTAAGAGTTGGGCTGGTATACATGGGAGGAGAAGTTACTGAAATACACATCCTAAATTAACTGTCATGTAGCAGTGTGAACCAACCTCACTTAAAGGTTTGTTTTAAATACACACATTTTAATATCCATTTAACCGTGTTGCAAAAGTGGCCATTCCAGGCATACATTAAAGTAATTATTTGCAAAAGCCAGCGTTTATGAATTTGGACACCTAGTAAAACTATATGATTACACGCTATACGATCTGAACAGTGAAACCAACATGGCACTCAGGACAGAGTCGCTCCTCAGCACTTTGTGGGTCACGTCCACTGACAAGAACAGACCGCCGTCCATTCTCTTGATGCTGGTCGCGTAGCCTGGCCACACCTGCAGCCTGCAGAGAGAGAGACACACACGCACACACATATTTTATAAGACAATGCGTGTGGTCTGTTTCCAGGGCCATTAGAGAGCAGCACCGCGTTCAGCAACCCACCGATGTTTCCCGAGGATGATGGCACTTTGTGGGGCATAGTGATTGTGGCCAACCAGCTTCAGACCCAACATTTTCATGATCCTGGGGTTGGAGAAAAGGACAGAGTGGAGAGGCAGACGTGAATGTTTTTAAGTGTCTGTCAAGACGGGAGGCACGCATACAATCATTTCCCACTTAAGTGCCGGGCTTATTAGATTCAGAGGGACAACGGCATCAAGATGGCCTACAGCTGAGGCCTGCTGGAAAAAAGGACGCAACAGAGTATAACCAACGTATCCTCACCTGCCCATCAGTGTCATACAATTTAATTTGAAACAAGAGTTATCCTTGGAGATGGGCATCAATTTCTGTGTTTAGAAACTACAAGCTAAGCACCAGCTTTCTGAAAGCTATGGGGATCACTCACTCAGCCTAACAACAGAGGTTGGGTCCCATCTTCAACCACAGATAATTAGCAACTGTCAAGCCATTTTCTATTTTTATGAATTATGAGCAGATATTTATCACAGTATTGCAAAAATATCATTGTCTTGCATGGAAGTTGGCTTAATCACCTCTGACCACTAAAATACACAATGTTTCACATGGCAACCCCACACACGCAGCTACATCTTGAAATGGTCCCATATTTGTTCCCATCGGCTGAGCCACCCTGCTCAGGTACCTCCTGAGCACCACGTTGTAGAAGGGGATGCAGAGGTCAGACTGGGGGGGCAGGACCTTGGTCAACTGGATTTTGATCTCTATTTCCTGGTTGTCGGTGCGCCGTTCACTCTTCAGGAGCACCACCTGCGTGCAGACCAGAGCAGTCGAGCGTGGAGAAGTTACAGTCATGTTAGTGATCAATGAATCGCTTCGAGTCCAACGGTTTCACGGACGACTCTTTGGTCGATTATGTAATTAACAATGTTTGTTTGTTTGTCGCTTTTCCTTTGCAGACAGAGCAAATACATTTAAGACTTTGGGCACAGGTAACTCATGATGGACACTTGCCCATTTGTGCTACTTGTATGTATGGCTAGGTCACTCACATCCTTCATCTTGATGGGGAGGAAGAGTATTGAGCCGTCAAAAGCCACAACTTCTCCGGTGGTCGGCCGGTGATCCCTCATCATTGCAAACCGCATCGACATGAACTCAATGTTTGGCCTGAGAAACGTGATGCAGAAATACAGATGACCACTGATGCACAGTAGGCAGCAACATTTTTCTACAGGCGAGTTTCATTTCATTACGGTGATGTCGTAATCAACCGTAATCAACGACCCACAGAGTGGGTCGTTAACATAAAATCTGTACACCTTACACATCAGCATTCATATCAAATGCCCTTAAGTTAAATTCACTTACGCAAACGTTACATGGTATTGGTACACAGCTTCATTCATGCAGGTGATGGGGACGTGGTTTGATCCTATGGTCAGGGGTTGTCCTTTAACACCCGCCTTCTTCAGCGGCAGCTCTCTGCCAGGGAAGGGGGGGTCATAGTACATATGGTATATCGATATGCCTTCAAATGCCCATCCCTAATTGTAACTTTGTTGTAACTATATTATGCATCAATCACTGTGATTGATACAGAAGGTTTAAGGTCAATGCATACAAGATTGATTATAATCACACCAAATAGCTTAGTCCCCACCTCAATTATACAAAAAAAAGGAAAAAAAAAAAAGGTTATATCTCTGACTGTGAGACTAGCTGACCTGGGTCAGTGCACAGAATCAAACCTCTAGTCCACGTTGAGGTTGGAATGAGTTTCAGAGATGGATTTCTAAACCAAACAAACAATAGTGTTTACATTTATACCCACATATAAGGGACGAGAGAGTGAGATTCTTAGTACCGTGTTGCCCCCGTTGTGAGCGGCACTTGGGTCGGAGTGACATCAGGGAGACTTTGAGCTGGCTCAGGAGACTGAGGGGGAATGCTTCCTACACAGGGTTACAACGGAATCCAACAGCATTTTGTACAAGGTTAGAAAACCTTTACATTTAGCTTTAGAAACTCATGATGAGGAACAAAAGAACCTGCATGTGTAATCAGCACTACAATGTGCATCGTGTAATCGGCGCAAATTCTAAATAATTGCAGTCAAACATCATTATAACACAAAACACCCAACCCCTCCATGTATTTTCCATCGTGCTTGTGTGAAAAACAACCAACGTATAAAGGCCACTGGTGCGTCATGCGAAGGTGAACCGAGCGGTGAATCATTTCGGTTCCATACCTGCGGAGGAGGGGCTGGGCGGGGGCGTGGGCAGCATGTATGTGGTGGTGGTGGTGGTGGTGGTGGAGGCGGTGGGACTCAGGGGACCTGGAGGAAGAGAGGGAGCAACAGCGGGTCCTTTCCCCAGGCCCGGGTGAGGCATCGAGGCTCGTTCAATGCCCGCCATCCCTGGGTGCGTGGGCAGGCCGCGGCCCAGCAAGCTGGAATGGGTCACGGTATTCGGTGCAGAGGGTTAGGGATGTCCCCAAAGACCTCTCTTTGAAATGGTAAATGGCTAGAGAGAGAACATGTGGCGTACCCTTAAGGAGTTCTGTTGTTATGTCTTTTCACCGTATACATCCACACTTTTAGCAACCAGCAACCCCTGTCTCTTTCGTCCCAACTGAGATTATGTTTCTCATGGTGGTACATTGTACCACTTTGAGAAACAGCAAGGCCAATGCATCTGTCAAGATTTGTAACTTGTCACTGGGAGCACTTTAAAAACGTGCAATAGCCTGTTAGCCTGCTATATGCTGATCGTAACCAGGTGCTTTCATAGCTGATTGGATTTTAACAGATTTAGAGGTGTAATTATCCGAATCTCAGAAGCTCAACATTTTAACGTATGCAATTTTAAGCCTTCCTTTCCAATAAAAAATAAAACTACACTTTTCGTTTATTCTTATTGGTTACTGGTTAATGCGGGTCAGTTATTGGTCATAAAAAAGATCTGAATTAGCATCCCTAGTACTCCATCACAACACAACGCTTAGCAGTATGATCACCGTGTTACATTGATCTCACACACGCACGCACACACACACGCGCGCACGCACACACACAAACAAAATATTTAAAAAAGTGTCTGGTCCTATGTCTTGCACTGTGTGCCTGCGTGGGCATGTTTTGAGTCCGAAATGTAATTTTAGAATTGGCTCTTTTTACCTAGCAGAATGGAAAAACATGCCGATCAAGCAATTGTTCAATATGCCAAAAAACTGACTATTTTTTGCCTGTCAAATGTATCCACCTTTGGCTGGTGGCAGGTGTTCATTTTGGACCGTGCGTGTGTATATATCCATCCATCCGTCCATACAACCAACTAACTAACATCTATTTAGATATATATAGCACCACGGTGACTAACAGGTCCCACCTGCTGCCTCGGCCCGTGTTGTACTGTGAAGGTACACCCCTCCCTGGGCTGGCGAGGACCCCCGCCGGGCCTGGTGGTGGCAGCTTCACTCCTTCGGTCGCCTCTCCAGTTGCCATCGCTGTCATTTGGAGAAATATTGTGGAAAAATACCAACAGCAAAATAGTGCTCTGCTATAGGGGAATAACAAAGCTGCATGATGATATTGTAGGTGGCATTAGCTCAGGAATGGCTTTCGACTAAATGTAGGAAGCATAATGAAAAACAGTATAATTAAATACAGTATAATGAAATCTATACGATGGGCTGGCTACAATTTGCAGACTGAAAACACACACACACACACACACAGTTATATAAGTTATGTCATATTTGTGCTACCCAGAAAATATCCACAGCCTATTAATGATAACAGCCATTCAAAGTTAACTTTGTGTTGGCGATATGACTCAAAATATCTGGGACAGAATAATACGAATACATATGAAGAAACTATAATACAAAAAGCATCAGTAGAAAGTTTCCAATCATTCTTAGAACTTTTATAGTGATAAGATGCTCTCTAGATATCCTTAATGGACCAATTACACATCAAACTATACTGCATAGGCTTCCTGCTCTGCTAAAATATTTGCCTTTGAATGAGAGCTACAGAGTTTGAAACCAGGGGGAGGGTGCTGTGGGTGGTTCCTCACTTCCAGAGTGGCAATAATCTACTTTGAAAAGTGCTACTGAACTTAACTTTGAGCTGACAGTAAAGTTTAAATACTGACCGCCTGGTTTTAGTCCTCTTCCCCAAGACGCTTTGGGGGGTTCCAGGCCTATCCCCTGAAACATGGAGACCAGAGAGGACCCTGGTCTGGGCAGGTTAAACTGTGAAGACCCAGGGATGGATTGGCAATTAGCTCAAAACAGTTCTGCATCCAGACTGATCCAGGGATCTTAAATCATCTTAAATCATGAAATATCTTTGACATAATCGTTCGGCATCAGTAGCACCAACCATTTTGGCTGTCCCTCCCTCCTCAGGCTTCTTCTTCTCCTCGGGCGGTGGTGGTCCTTGGCCAGGTGGTGGCGGTGGTGGTGGTAATGGGTCCAGGCCTGGCGGAATGGGTGCTGCGCCGGCTGCGGTCCCTGCCTTTGGCTCAGAGGCTCCGGGGGAGAGCAGCAGCATCCCTCTGGCCGACCTGCCGAGCCCTAGTCGGTCCTGGGTCACGGGCAGTCCTCGGGCAAATCCAACCAAGGGTGCAGGGACGGGGAGCTGGCTGGGGACCACTGCTCTTCCTCGGCCAAACCGCATGAGCGCTGCGTCACCGGAGAGCGTCAAGAGCCCCCTCCCGACCGCGGAGAAGGCTTGACTCGTAGGCTTGGCGGGGTCCATGCTTCAATTCAGTCGACCTGAGGTGGAGCTTGTGATGTCTGTGTGGGGAGGAAAAAAACGAAAACAACATTTATTTATGTTTGTGTGTGTGTGTGTCATTACCGACACGTTTTTTTCGCCGACTCCCAGCTAACGAGGTGCACTACGACGGGGTTAAGTTTGCGCTAACAAGCTAACAAGTTTGCGTAAGTCCTGGAGGCCAGTCACGTCAAATAAGATCAAGTCAAATCAGATTTGAGTGAGTGTGTTGTCATGACTCAACTCTAAATTAATTCAAACCCAGGAAGAGAAGACGTATCCCGTGTACTTTATCCGCGCTAGCTTCCCACTCAAACCACGAGTTCAACACGTGGCCGCACACACGACGCGCGGTCTCGGCGTCGCAGCTCACGTTTGACTTGACCAACTTCACGACCTCCCGTACCGTCAAATTGTGTCTTTCTTTGACGCGCACCGCATTCAAACTAAGTACGAATTGTTGCGCTTGCTCGACGGCGGCTGGTGACGCCGTTCATCCGAATACACACACGCCGCCACAGGTACAAGTGGGTTCACACCTAATTGGGTCGTTTTCCTGAAGCAGGACGACTTTGATTGGTTCTACCACCTGTCAATCAAATATGAGCCCCCCCTCACTTACCGTTTATGGAGTGTGTCGCCAAGAGTCGCTTTTAATATCACGTCGCCCCCTAGTGGCTCACGTGTGACCTGCAATGACCTTTCATGCTGAGGAAATACTGTCTCTGCACAGGATTGTGCAGAGACAGTCACAGAGAGGGCATCCAACGCAACACGAACACCGTCCAGATCGTTAAAGCTAAAATAAATACTTTCTTCTGGACCTGTTTATACTGTGATGCATATTATATTAAGCTACTATTGCACTACTGGACACTACAATGACACATACAACCTGCACACAACTGTGTAACAGCAACTCTATCTGCATAGGCAGTATATTCTATTCATCTCTTTTAATAATATTTTATATTGTCATTTGCTGCTATATTGTTCTATACCTGTAAAGTACTGGCAGGTAGAACCCAAACGCATGACACAGAGACAGACAGGTTGGAGGGAAAGTCCAAGTTTATCCATCCAAAGTTACCTTGAACCGGGAGGTCAACCAGAACAAGTCAAATGCTTAATTTGGTAAAATGCTTATGTTGTTATGACATTTGACACATGTACGTTACTTAAGGTCTAATATTATTTAAGTGTATACAGTAGTTAACATATTGTACGTGCTATACAGTGCCTTCCGGGTTCCCAGCATGCATTGTTTCATTGTTATTTTGTTATTCTGTTATTTAGTCCTATGTAAGTGTTATGCATGATTGTTCATTGTTAGTAATTGTTTCTGTTTATGTTGTTCATGTTTAGTGTTTGGGGGGAAAGTAAGCATTGAACCATACAGTCGACAATGCTGTCATGTTTGATGACCCAAGCATTGACCCAAGCAGCGTCGATAAACAGACTGAGAGCAAAACCCCATGGCTTCACACATCGCCGCAGTATATTGTGAATAGTGAACTATGCCAATGTTTTGTTTCTATTTACCATTATTCTGTTATGTTAGAATACAGCTTATTCTTGTTGTTCTTACGGCGGGTGACAATGCCGTCAACTGTGCATGTGTACATAATGTATAGAACAGTGTGGTGAATGTAAAAGAAGAAGTCTGTAGGCATGGATTGTCATTTGTTTGGACCGTGTGATAAGAGTGTTTAATGGATAGCAATACAGTAAAAGTGAATGGAACATTAAGTCGGTAATGGACCGGGCTGAGATGTGAGTTTGGATCTCCTGCAGTTACGCTATTCAGGTTCAAATAAACCTTCATTCATGTTTTCCCGCCTCCTCGTGAGTACATTGGGTCTTCACAAGAAAGTCAGAACTAAGTCAGTGGAACACGAGTCAAAACCAAGATACCTCACAGACTCAGTGGCCTAGAGCGTGGTAAAGCAGCCACTACAGGGATATAGACTGTTTATATCATATGTGTCGCCTCTTAGGACCTGACAGGGGCAACCGTTAATGACTGATTCCCACTGCGATAAAGCCAAAGCTTTTAATTCTCCACGCTTGCTGAATGTCTTACGCTCTCTGACATGATCTTTTTTGGCTGCTGCTTTGTATCCCTCAAGCATCTTGTAAATTTCATTTAAGCTTTGTCCATTTAATTTTGCATGACAAAATCTTCTCGGTATAAATTTGCCCGCAGTGGGCGTAAAAAAAAAAAATGATGCATCATATTGTGTTTGAGAGGCATTGTATGCATCTATGCGTAGAAGACAGCTCATTAAATGTATTACACTATTAGCAACAGAGAACGTTTGGTGGACATTTTTATATGCAGGAGCCATATGGACTTGCATAGTGTCCTCAAGAAGGCGTGGTCAGCTGTAGTCGTCTTTAATCACCGACAGCTTTTATCGCCTTGTTCCGCCCCACAAGCTGCTCTGCAACTCAGCCCAGCGGATAAACAAGCACTGTTGTAAAGAGAGCCCACTCTAGCTCGCCTTGCTTTTGAAATTTGTTCAATTATCTACATCAACTTAGTCATGTGTCATATATGAGCCTTGAAGGATTGAGAAGGGTAGCCCATATGTAATGGAGAGGTCAAAGGTCATCCACTGGGGTCAAAGGTTATCCACCGGGGTTATCCATTAAATTATCCATAGCCGTCCACAGCACACAGTAATTCACTTTCATATACTTTACAGTGCGTTATGTCAATTTACTGTACTTTACTATGAAGGACACTTTAAAATATTTAATTAGGTGTGCGATGTGTTACAACAATGAAAGTTCTCCCAAGTTCCACTGTGATATAATAGCGAACTAAACTTTGGTTTTCAGGTCACTGGTTAGACACATTAGCAATTAGCCTTAAACTGGCTCCAGGTCTTGAAGTAATCACCGACGTACTCCCAAAAGCATTAAGTGGGCAAATTTCCCCCTACACCTGGTCATGACAAGAGTAATTGAGTCAGTGTTCCAGAAAATAGCCTTTTTCTATCTTCCTCCATGTTTATTTTGTCCACTCCTATCCGGCGTCATTTCTCTGCATCAGACAACTTTTCTCATCATCTCTGAGGCACATCATAGATGGTCGCATTTTTCCTGGCTGAACATCTTCTCGAGAACTATAGAGAAATAATGTAATCACAGTCAACAAATTGCGGGACATTTTGCATCATTTCATACAAAAGGGTAGGAGCACCGAATGATGTTTCAAATGAAACCCTGGAGTCCTGTTTCACTGATCGTCATCGATATTACTAATGAGCAGGGAGGAACAAATGAAAACCTTGCCATTCAGTGCTGATGTAACCATGGTTACAATGAACAATCAATGAACCACGTCTACCGAATGTATTTTGGCACATTGCACACATGTATTTTTCTTTCTTCATAAGGCGGCTCTGTCTGCGAAACACAAAACACACCAAACAAAATAACAAGTTTCTCCTGTCTTAAAAATAAAAATAAACATCTAGGAAGAGGTTTGTTCAATCTATGGATTCTTCTAGCAACATACAGTATGCACATACAAGTATGTGTAGTATTTTTCAGACAACTATCTTTTATTTCTATGTAAACAATACCTTGATGAATAGCCTAACTAGGGCCAACTGAGGCTACTTAAACCAGCTGCCAACAACACACTCTCCACAGAATATGGTGAACCTGAGTGAATTGGTCATTAGACAAACTCAAGTGAGGTTTGTGTGCAATAGACAGTGTTTGCACTGGACTCATGTTGAACACAGATGTGGTGCCTACGAGGTGTGCCCATAATGAAGATAAAGTATACTACTGTTTACTTTACTTTGACATATACGCATGGTCATTACAAGTCAAATGAAATGTCTTCTAAAAACACTGATCTCCATATAAAAGTCTTTTATCAGAAGAAAAAAACCAAACATTGGTGTATTTAGATCTTTCAATGTATTTTAAAAATATGACTCACTACAGAGATCTTTCGTAGCTTTCGTTTCCGTGGTAATGACTTTGAGATCATGTGAGGACTGACAAGGCCAAGGTTTATGGAAGGGAATTAAGGAGAATCACAAGAGCTTTTCCATGCTTTACTGCTTCTGGGAAGATTCTCCTGGGGAAAAATGTTCCAGCAGTCAAGGGTTAAGTCTTTGGGTAAAGTATTTGAAGGAAACTGCAAGTATTAGATGTTATTTCTAAGTAAATGTACACATTTAATGTGTTGAAGAATATACTATACATTGTTAATACTGATTTGTTGTTATTCGTTTTTAATTGTATTGTTTTGTATCAAATCAAAAAGAGAACTGATATGGATCTATTCTAGTGTGGTTTATTTTATTTGAATAGAAATGATAAAATGTGCACGAGTGAGTAGAGAGGCATTAGTTAGTGCCAAAAATGGCCATAAATTAAGATATTTCTCCACAGTATATGGGTACAAATCAATCTTTCCACAGAAGTAAACTATTTCAGATCGTTCCTTTGACCTGGGTTCCAGTTGAATGACCCAGTGACACGTTGCTCCCCTTCATTATTCAACACGCTTTCTCACTCCTGTGTCAGTATTGGTTAATCAATCTGTGATCTTTTCTTTTTTTCTTCATACTGCTCCTTTTGCTGCTCAACTAAAATACTCCTTTATGTACTGCCTGGGTAAATACAACAGACAATGTGAAAATCACCACATCTTTGAGAGAGCATTCTCACAAATAGACATCAATTACCATTTGGCTTCTGAAGACCAATCAGAAGACTCTTGTTATTGGGTAGGAGACTGAAATTACATGAAACTCTTATTGACCATCTCGTCATGTGAGATGACGAGATTTAGCGTGCTCTCAATGGGCACGTTTAAGTTAGAATACCTGATGCTATAGCTTTGCTGCAGACGACTGCGGGGCTTCGCAGGAAGTAACACAAAGACGGTTGTTTAAGCGTCATATCCACCTACAGGATGAGCAGTGATATGAAAATTGCCGATGCCCAGCGGAATGTGCAACAGAACAATACAAATATCACAAATATCACAATTGAAGTAACAGAATCAGAATATTTACACAATTTACAGTCTTTACAGCAAAAGGAGCAGCTTTTTATTGTATTTTATACACTTATTTATTTATTTATTTTTTATAGGATCTAAATGACAATGGTGCATATGGATATAATGGCAATAGACAGATGGTCCATCCAATTACTTGCCATGTAATTTTGGAAAGTGCCAACCCTTTTCCAAACAGCTTCCAATAATGACTTGACTTCCCAGATGGTTCCACAGAAACAAAACATGTGATTCAAGATGTTTATAATTCTGTCACGTACACATGCGGGATGTGCAGTGAAATAAAAGAAGGTGTGTCAGGTTTCGTCTCATGGAGGTTTGGAGAAACCCAGAGGAACCGACGGCAGGAAAGCTGCCCAAAACAACAAAGGAAAACGTGCAGGATGAGGATTCCCCGAGATTGTACTGTAATCTGTAAGTCCCCCCCAGCAGGTTAACGGCTTCCAGGCCCAAGCTGACACATGGTTTGGTATAAACCCCCGAGCGAGAGAGAGAGAGAGAGAGAGAGAGAGAGAGAGAGAGAGAGAGAGTAGGACAAAAATGACTGTCAGGGTCGCTGGCAGCCCGCAGCCACAGGTGTTCATCTGATGTGACAGTGATCGTTAGCCAGCTGTCAGTCAGGGCGGAGGCGGCGAGGCACGGAGGAGGAGTGCAGTGTGTAAGGGCGGGTGGGGAGGGAAAGGCCAAGGTGACACCGGTAGCCCCACCGGGAGACAGGGGGATGGAGGAGGAGGAATTAGTGACGTGAGCGCGGCCGAGCGAGTTCCCCCCCCCGCAAACAGAGAGGGCCTTTCCAGCGCCGGAGGGGAGCCATGCTCCAGCTGCTCCCGCCTCCATGACGAAGACGGCAGTGGTGGTGGTGACGACGATGATGTTGAAGATTAGGAAGAGGAAGATGAGGGCGATGCCGATGATGACGATGATGAAGATGATGCTGAAGATGATGATGATGAGGGTGATGATGATCCATGTCCAAGTAGACTTTCTTTTCTCCAATAGGCACTATTCCCCTGCGTCTCTAAATAGCAACTGAGTGTATTTATCCCCCCCCCCTCCTCCTCCTCTTTTGAATAGATTTAATGGCGCCAGGATGCCACTCGATGAATGTGTGCAACATTCACCCCTCGAGTGGCATCCGAGGAAAAGTCTGAATGGATGAGCGCATTGTGTGGCAAGAGAGTTCTTTGCCAAATAAGAGGGAGTAAATGTGGGCCATCAGTTCAGTGATTTTTAGCTTTTAAATGTTGTGTGACTATTTATAAACAGCTGACTTGACATTGTGTCAGCAGCACAATGAGACCAACATCCTGTTTCAGTTTAGGAAAAGAATTATGGTTACCATGGTTATTAAAGACGTCACATGATTGGCCAGATGTAATATACACTGGTTGGATTTAGAGGTCCACTCAAAGTTAACCTCCAATTGAAGTTTTAACCAATACTGTATCACACTTAATTGTAAGCTGTAATTAAGTTATTGAAAAAAATAAGAATATTTGTTTCTTTAGTCCCATGTCTCTGACAAAACAACCGACCCTGGCCTGCCCCCCCGCCAGTAAAATTGGTGTAGAACTGCCACTGCTTCTCACCACACGTGGCCACCGCCCTCTCTCACCTGTCACCTCACACCTCTTACCTCTTACCTCTCACCTCACACCTCTCAGCTCACACCTCTCACCTCACGCCTCTCACCTCACACCTCTCACCTCACACCTCACCCCGTCCCGGATCGCGAAAGTTATTCGGCAGATGGTTCCTGGTTTCTGATGGTTCGCCTATACACCACGACGGTGCCATCACAACCCAACGTGGACTATTGAGAGATCAGCACGAACGACCCAGTGACACACAGGCTTCTTGGATACTGGACGTTGTATGTAACATCATCTGGTTGTCACCAAACATACACACTTTCTGGTCGGTGGATGGATGGATGGATGGACGGATCGAGCCGCACTGTCGTCGTGTAGGACGTCTGTGATTCCAGGGCTAAAATACATACATCTCTCCAAAGAGAGTGCTCGAGTGTGTGTGTGTGTGTGTGTGTGTGTGTGTGTGTGTGTGGAGTTGGGGACGCTGAGTGTTTACGCAACTACACACACAGCCGTCAGTGCAAATAAGGAAGGAAAAGCCAGCCAAGGAGGAGAGGACAAGGACAGGAGGACAGCCACGCCGGACCCCACACCAAGGTCCGCGGTGACCAAACGATGCGCGTAATTGGGATGAACCGGCGAGGAGCACTGCGCAATACCCCCAGGATACGAGTACCGGCGTGATGTTCAACGCGTCGGCCATCGAACTCAATATTCACAGCAGAGAGGATCTTTCCGAAGTCATCAATGGCACCGCGCAGCGTTGGTTCGACGTCCCCGCTGCGGTCACCGTCGGGAGCCCCACGGCCATGGGGAACGAGTCTTGCGGCGAGCAGCTGCTGGACTTCGGCCGGCCGGAGAAGATGGTGATCGGTGTGATGTTGGCGATCATCACGGCGATCACGGTGATGGGGAACACGTTGGTGGTAATAGCAGTGTGCGTGGTAAAGAAACTCAGACAGCCTTCAAACTATCTCCTGGTGTCCTTGGCAGTGGCGGACCTGTCCGTGGCGATAGTTGTAATGCCGTTCGTGATAGTGACAGACCTGACGGGAGGCAAGTGGCTTTTTGGAGAGGTGTTCTGCAATATATTTATTGGGATGGATGTAATGTGCTGCACTGCCTCCATCATGACCCTTTGTGTCATCAGTGTCGACAGGTAAGTTCCAAAGTTTGGCGGAAAAGTCAAGGCGACGCGCGCCAAAATTACGCATGTGTATCCGGCACGCAGTGTGTTTCTTGTTTTGTTTTATCAACACATGAATACTACTTCTTGCAATACACCAACGTGTGTGCTATTTGGCATTGCTTGTGATTTTGGTGATTCTCTTTTTGTATGCATGCCATTGTACTGTAAGTCCAGAGAGTAGTACGCCAGGTAGTACAGCTTTACGCACGGCGGGACTGAAGGGCTGCAGCAGCCAACAGCCGTCCTATAGGCGAGGGGTTCCCCCCCCCGGGACCTTTTAAGTGAGGTTACATGTCGAGTACATTGAGTTTTAAAAGCATCAAGCTACGTGTCATTCATTTACAGCACGGTTAAACAGCTGGTCAATCAATCAAGTGCGCTTTGTATTTCAATGTTACATACAGTATGTATGTATAGCCTACATTAATGATATACAGATTGCAATCTGATTTCACTTGCAAGCATTTTGATTCAAATTGCGAATATACAAAGTGTATGGGCCTATAGCCTACTACGTCTACCATTAATCAAGTATTACTAGTCATCATTTCACATAGTATAGGATATATTATTATATTTGTCTTAATTTAGGCTGGTTAGTGTCAAAGGACCACAATGTTTAAAACCAATTAAATTCAAATGAAAATATGATCTAGTCCAGTAGTCCTTTCATATGTCATGTACAGTATATCTCATCCTAGACATCTGCATCTTGATTCTGATGTACAGTGTCTGACTCTTACCTATAGACAAACCACAATGCTGTTATGAAGCCAAATCCTCAAAAGTCTTTATTGATTTAGAAAAGGTGTTAAACGTCAGAGTGTTTATTTATTGACATTATGTCTCCTGTCCTCTTGGGTGTAAATGCACATTCTACTCCTCCATCAACATCCACTCATCACGTCATCCGTGCTGAAAGCAGAAGAATCCGCATCAGCTAAATATGGACAGCATTACAAATGTGAAAGGCTATGCACAGTGTGGGACAAGAGGCTCACGGTGTCTGCATGGAGGACTGTAATGTAATACATTTTGCCAAAATCCAGACTTCAGTCTCAGTCGCAGGCTGCTCGTGTTTGCACTGCAGCATGTATTGCCCACTGTGAGAATAACAGCTCTGTGAGGAATTGATAATCAGATTATCTCTGACTCCCCCCCCGCCCCTTCTCAGCCACTAATTCACACTTGTTGTGATTTGATGACCAGCTGGAACCAAAAATGCAAACCCGTGCCGTGGCGGCTCATTCCTCCATTATCAGGAATACGCTTATATATTGATGCTGTGCGAAATGATGTGTAAATGCATTCGTTTTTGTTGCCGCACTGAAATTGACCGTAAAGCGAAGACGTAGCACGTACTGTATGTACACACATCTGGGCCCCGAGCTATGAATCAGTAAGGTGACTCAGGAGCGGCAGGGGTGAGGGGCGAGAGGTGAGGGGTGAGGGGTCGCTCGCTCGGAGATGTTGAGGGTGGAGGTCAAGAGTGAAGACGCAGAATGAGTAGGAGGAGGAGGAGGAGGGGGTGATTTGTGGGGTGCACCCTGGGTGGCGGTCCCCCCGTAGGGAACTCCCAGCCGGGGCCAATGCATTCTTTATGGAGGACATAAGTCACCAGGGGCCTTGGAGATAATGGAAAAATGCAGGTGTGTCGACCCTGCGGACAAACCAAGGGGCAGCACCCACCTGGTCAGGTAACCTCTTTGCGTGTGTGTATATGTGTGTGTGTGTGTGTGTATATATGTGTGTGTGTGTGTGTGTGTGTGTGTGTGTGTGGGATTGGAGGGGGGTGGGTGGGTGTAGTGGTGGTTGTCGCTGAAATGATGCGGCTTACATGGCAGACAACAGTCCATTAATGTGCAAATGGGGTCGACGGGAGATGATGGACTCCAGATCGTGTGTCTCATGTGTGATCCATCTGGGGGTGGGCGTCAGCTGAGCGGCGTCCTGATGATAGCCAATTCATCTAATTTTGAGTGGTAAATCGCATCAGTGGGAAGGAGAACAAGTTTGGGGCTATCATGTCTCAAAGGATAAGGGGCCCATTGAACTTGACACCTGTCACCTCTCTAGCATGAGAGCCCATTTAGGCTGGGCATGACAGAACCAAGCCCGTATGCACGCTGCAACAGGAGAGCTGCCTCTGTACTGTAACTGTGTCGTGCTTCTAGATGAGCACAGAAGATCAGCGGAAGAGATTCTTATCTGGGGCCTCTGTTTGAATGACGCCGAAATAAATGCTTTGGGGGTGTACAGTTCAAACAGTCCAGTTCGCGTTGGATAAGGAACTCATTTGCATTCAGTAATTATGTTAACAAAAAAACCTTTTCTTGGTTCATTTTCCTCAGGACAAACCTAATTATATTTCAACGGTACTTTTGAACACATAACACACAAAGATTTCCATGCGGGTGTTTTCCAAGTGTTACATCAAGCACAAACAGGGCATAGAGTACAAGCGGGAATGTGTGTTCGCCGTTCGTCGTCGTTGGGATGGGGACACTGGTGACGTTGGAACGGAGACTCCACACTCCCACACGAACCCCTGATATGCGAGCAGCAGTACCGTCAGGGTAGATGCGGAAGTCGTGGTTGTGGTGGTGGTGGTAGCGGGGTCCGAGCCGGGCGGATAATCAGCTGGGCGGAGGTACCGGGAGGTAGCAGGCAGATGGATGGTCGCGGACAGGCAGGATCGGGAAACCAGGAAGCAAGGTCGTAGCGGACAGGAATCGAGGTCGGGGACAGAGGGAGGGTAATTGATGGGAAACAGGTGGAGGTGATGAAGCTGATGAGATGGCTGATTGAAGGTGGAAACTGATGGAGTGTGGATCATGATACAGACAGACGCTAAGCTAAGTTTCCCTATGGGACACAAAAACACACATGAGACTCCAACTGTAGTGTGTGAATTTGGAAGAAGAAATGTCGATTTGGACAGGATAACCCATCTCCCTACATTCAGACGATGCAGAGTTTACTTTGTGGGATGTTTGATGGGATGTTGTGTAGGTATACATTCTGTAAAATATTGTTAGTATTACTGTCAACTAATCAGCTTTTTATAAAAGGGGCCCTATTGTGTCAGCATGATTATACATTACAAGCCGTTTCAAAATTGTCATGTGACTAAAATTGTTATTGTGATGAAGTGACATCAGAAGTGGTGTAGTGTCCACCCAGATGTATGCTGACTAGATCAGTTTACCAGTTGGTACAGTCCACTGGGTCGGCGATGACGGGGATCCGCACACCCAGGACCCCGCTTTTGCCTACCGCCCAGTATACAACGCACCCGACCCCAATGACTCTCCCTGCAGATGGTGAGCCCACAGGGAGGTGACTCCACGTAGTCTTTTCGGGCTTGGCCCGGCCGGGCCCCGTGGATCCAGGCCCGGCCACCAGACGCTTGCCGACGAGCTCCCCTCCCAGGTCTGGCTCCAGAAGGGTGCCCCGGTCCTTGTCCGGGCGAGGTGACTGTGTTCTTTGGGAGTCTTTTCATGGGGTTTTTGCCCTCATATGTCTTATATAAATTGTATTGTTACATTCTTGGGTATTCTTCTGTTTGCGTGACCATATTTCACCCCACTTTAAGTGTCACCACTTTCTGTTTTTTATGTGAATCTTTAATGGTGATGGAGCATACCAACTTACCACTCGAGGTGACAGGTACTGGTGGGATGGAGGGGGAGGGAGGGAGAGAGAAAGAGATGAATGAGAGAGAGGGAGAGATGGAGAGAGGGAGGGAGGGAGGGAGCTAGAGAGGGGCCTAATGGGAGAGTGAGGGAGATGGTGGTGGTGGTGGTGTGTGTGGGGGGGGTGGGTGACAACAAAAACTTGACAGTGGCTGGTGAACACACTCAGTGCTGTTGAAATCGGAGGGTGCGATTCAGTGGTGCAGCAAGCCTGTCTGTGTGCTGTCTAATCAGTTGTAAACCACTCTCACCATTATCACGTGTAAGCGCTGATGTATATAATGGTGTGCCCTATGTTTTGTTTTGATTGATCGATTAGTTTATCTGATGGCTTACAGAGTTTGGGTTTCATATAATAAATCATAATAAATAAAAATTGCTGAAAATTCCCATAGATGTACGTACTTGCACAATAAGTCTCGAGAGGAGCAGCTATCCGTCTGTGCTAAAGCACTATCTATCATGTCACACACTCGGGAAAGAAACGCGGAAATGGAAAGGCAGAAATAAAGTGTTTTTGTGATGATGTGTTGGGCACCAGATGGAGCCTTGTTGCTGTCCATTCCTCTGTGTGTTCCCGGGCTCACTCTGCTCTGGCTCTGCCCCGACGTCTGACCCCTTATCCTTAAAAGTGACGTCATCCACGGGCTCGGACGGCCTCGTACTGTGCCTTGTTCAATATTTCAACAAGGGGCCATGAATGAATGATTTATTCTCAACAGTGGTGGAAAGACAAAAAGGCAAAAAAAAGGTTATTCATCTTTCCGAACTCCCACTGCTGTCTGGGAATCAAAGAGGGCACGTGAGTTGTGTGTAGCTAGCTAACGTTCAGAGGTGCGCCGCGCGCTCTGTCCGCCTCCAGCAAGGGACTAAATCACCTGCAACTCAACATCGCAAAGTGTGGTGGTGGATTTCAGGAAGCAACCGACCCACCCGAAACCAGTCACCATCAGGGGGACCGAGGTGGACATTGTCGAGGAATACTAGTACCTGGGCGTCCACATAGGCAATAAGATGGACTGGACGAAAAACAAAAACACTGAGGCCCTGTACAAGAAAGGTCAGAGTCGCATGCATTTTTCTACGGAGACTCACGTCTGCAAAAGCATGCTGCAGATGCAAGCCTCAGGAAGTCAACAAACGTACAAGAAACACAAAACCCCTCCTGCTTACGTCTGAGGTGTTTGAGCTGTAAAGGCTGGGGGCTGGAGGGTGAGGCAGGGGGGGTTCGTGACTTGAGAGGCCCCTGCTGGTGTGTAGGGTTTGTATTTGTAGGGTTGGTGTTTGTATGTGTATGTGTGGTGCCAGTGGAGACGTCGCGGCTGATAATGCTTGGGTCCCTGGAGACGCCGGTACGCACGGCTGGGCTGAGGCCTCCTTAGTAACGCGATGTGACACTTTGGGTCCTCTCTCTCTCTCCACCCACTGTTGCGCTACCTCTCTCACTCGTGGTGACTCTCTCTCGTAGCCTCTCTCTCTCTCTCTCTCTCCCTACCGCTGTCACTCTACCTCCCTCACTTGCGGTCTCTCTCTCTCTCTCCTCTCTCTCTCTCTCTCTCTCTCTCTCTCTCTCTCCCTACCACTGTCACTCTACATCCCTCACATGTGGTCTCTCTCTTTCTCTCGCGCTCTCTCTCTCTCCCTCTCTCTCTCTCTCTCTCTCTCTCTCTCTCTGTGTTCTTCTTATAACTTTATCTCTACCCCCCCCTCTCTCTCCTTTGTGTCTTCTCTCTCACACACTCAGTCTCTCGCCATTCCTTTCTCTTTCTTCTATTTCTTGTTTCTCTTTCTCTCTACGCCTTTCCGTTCTATTTCTGCACATCCCTCTCTCCTCTGTTCTATTACTCTCTCTCTTTCTACACCTCTCTCCCTCTCCTGGCTACACCTCTCTCTCTCTCTCTCTCTCTCTCTCTCTCTCTCTCTCTCTCTCTCTCTCACCCCCCTGTCCTTCCCAGTCTCTCTCATGTGTCCTCAACCCCCACACACACTCTCATGTGTCTCTCTACCATCTTCTTTCTCTCTCTCTCTCTCTCTCTCTCTCTCTCTCTCTCTCTCTCTCTCTCTCTCTCTCTCTCTCTCTCTCTCTCTCTCTGCATCTTCGCCCCCCGCGTCCTCCTCTCTGTTCAAAGGCAAAAGAGAAAGTACACACTCTGCCAGAAACAGGCCATGGTTTTTTGTTAACATGTTAACATGTTGCACGGCCAGCACAGAATATTTTTGGATTTGGGATTTCACAAACCCTGTGCGGAAACACATCACGAGGGTTCACTAGTATCTCCTCACTCAGCACACTGCCACGCTAACGCCACACACTAATCCCCAAAGAGGAAACCTGGTTGGTTGTTTGCTTTGTGTGGAGAAAAAAAAAAAGCCATTACTGTTCATTTCAGCGGAGCGGTAGCACACAGTTAAAAAGCAGTCATGGTTACAGCGCAAGAGCGCGACGAGAATTTTTTGTTTTGTAGATAAGAAGAGAGAGAAGAGACGGGAGCGAACGGCTGCTTCTGGAGCTCCTCCGTGGTTTTCAACACTCGGGAAAAAGTCAACTGTGCTTTTTGTAGATAGTGCAGAAAGGACAACACAACCTGAACCAGGAGCTGTGGTGTAAGTCCAGTTTATTGTAGTGGGTATACTGTAATGACCCCCTCCCACCCACAGACATCCCCCAAACACGCCACCACACTCACTAACACGTACAGTACATTCACATCCACACATAATTGAGGGCCTATTCCAAAAGACTTTCAGAATTTCGCAGGCAGATATATTTACACCCAGGGAGATTTAAAACGCTTTGAATGTATCTACTGTTGATCACATTGTTATGTATCTGGACTTGCTGCATATCTTTTGGGGTTTCAGGGGAACCAGCTTGCTATATATAGTATTACGAGTTGATATTGTGATTGAGTTATCTCTAACATTTTTAATATAAACAATATTATCAATGTTGTTTATATGCTCGGATGGATGCAGTTCTTGTGTCATATCAGCTGTGGCTTGAGACTAAGATATCGTAAATCATAAAAAGCTATGCAAAAACTGAGAGAAAGGTAATTTATTCCTATCCTACAATATTGAGCGACATGAAAAAAGCAATAAGGAAATCATTGTACAGTGAACTGTTGACATACTGTATAATCACAATATAGAATAAATGTATGCATAAACTGCTGCTGCAAATTGACACCCATGATGTGTATACTTTGGGAAAATCTCTAGACTATGTCTTGCAAGACAATAGTGACTGTGCAGGTTAAAGGTCTGTGAGTCAAGGTCTTGTGGTCGGATGCCTGTTCCCAGCGAGTAGTATGGTCTGTAGTATGGTCTGTAGCCTCGGCCCCCCCTACACCAGTGCAGTGGTGCCCAACCTCTTCTGAACAGAGATCTACTTTTACAGTTGCCAGTCTGTAGGGATCCACCAGTCCAAATCCGGGAGCTGTATGACTGATGGCCTATTGACAGACGATTGACAACTTGATGCCGCTAACCTTTGCCTCTGCTCCACTCGTGCTCCAGTGCCACTGTACCGCTCTCTCGCTCTCCCTCAGTGACTCAACCACACATCACGAACACTGCCCTATTCCCCTCTGTGTGGTCGGCAACGTCTTCAGTTTGCTGTCACAAGTGGGCGGCAGTAGCTCAGGAGGAAATAGCGGTTTGTCTGGCAACAGGAAAGGTCGCTGGTTCGATCTCCGGGTTCCACCTAGCTAAGTGTTGGGGTGTCCCTGAGCAAGACACCACCTAACCCTAACTACTCCTGACAGGTTGGTTGTTACCGTGCATGGTTGACACCGATGGAATGGGTGAATGTGAGGCAACTGTAAAGCGCTTTGGATAAAAGTGCTGTATAAATGCAATCCATTTACCATTTACATCTCTCTACGAGGTATTTGTGAAAAAACAAATAGCTGAAGTGAAAGTTCTGTCACAAAACTATTTTTGTTACGTATCCTTGCACATTTCTTTTTAAAGTGGGTAAACGGAAATCCTGGAGCTTATAGCAGGTATGATGTCCAGAGGCACAAAGTGCATCATCCTACACTGTATGTACACACACTCTGAACATCCAGAGATTTGTACTGAATTAATCGTTATCGGTCCATCTCTCTCTCTCTCTCTCTCTCCTCCTCTCTCCGTGCAAGATCTCAGATGTTTTTTGTTGGACGCCTACGTAGAAGAAGCACACAGAGAGAGAAGAGAAGCCTCTGGCGGGCGCTGCCACCTTATGACGCCCATGATTCAGAGTCTCCCACAGAGTCGTCGTGTCGGAGAGGCGAGCGAAGGAGCTCACGCGGTTGCGTTGTTTCATAACCGCGTCATTAGAAGGAGACGAGGATTTCAAGCACTGACCTCGCGTTAACCGAGGACTTTTCAGTGGCCTCCTTGTAGTGAGTTATTGGTTTCACTGGATAAACATCTTTCGGTCCCTAGCACTGGTTTAATAATGTATTATTATGCAGAGTTCAACTCCAGATCTAAATATTGATTCGAAAGCCTGCGTTAAGAGAATTCCACTGACATGTCAATCGGTTACGTATTATCTCAAACGTTTGGTTTGGTTATGATAGTGAATCTTGTCGATACATTTGAATTCATATTTATAGAGTGCAAATCTGTGTTTATCGTGACACGAGAATATATTGATTTTGATGACAATCCCAATGAAGGAAGCCTCACACACACTCACACTTGCTGAGACAGTTGATGTGCATTTCCCGGGGGGAGGAAATAGAAACAGACACTGTGCCATCGGCCACTTATGACAGTTTGATATATTATTCCAAACAAAGACGCTCAGATGTGTCGAGAATATAATGTTGTGTTGTTAAACATTGTTGGGTCCCACAACCCTACAATATAACGATGCCAAAGTCTAACATTATTGGACTTCAACATGCCAGCTCCGAAATCCCTTCTTTGAGTTGGGCCTCTGAGAGCAACCTTCAGGTGTCCACACGCAGAGATTATCTGACCCAGGGTCTGGACTATGACCTGGTTCGACCACCCCCCCCCCCCCTGCCAGTCTGACATGTCTTTGTCTTCTCAAGTCCTGCAACTAACCCTCTGATGAGAAGCTTCGGAATGAACTTTGACCTGCTAGCATCCCGACGGGTTGGAGGCATTTGAGGTCAAGTGTGCTGGTTATCTGTGTGTAAATATGAGTGTGTGTGTGTGTGTATGTGTGTGTGTTTGTGTGTGTGTGTGAAGCATAGTTAAGTGAGAGAGAGAGAGAGAGAGAAGTGCCTTCTGGAATAATTATCACTCTTCTTTAAAGTGGGATTGTAATCGCAGCCTTGTGATGCACGCGCTGCCCATGTCGACGATCCTGACTCATTAACGGACGGGTGGGAACAACCGGGCCGGTGGCGTTTGGTTTGGGAACGCCAGCAGGTCCCAGCAGCGTGCTCACGTTCCGTCTGGAATGATCATCAAGATCATTACTCACCTCTTATGAGCCGCAGACAGGCCGACGTTTACTGCAGAGACACATAATAGACTGCCTATCAAGTGAGCCGTCCCGCACAACCCGATACACACACACACACACACACACACAGGTCGGGCACACACTCACGTACACACCCCCGTATTCATGAATTGGCTCACATGCATACATACACGCACACACACACACACACACACACACACACACACACAACTGTGGATACCCCCACCATACACACACACACACACACACACACACACACACTATACAAATGCAGAAAACATACATATTTAATATTTCCCTGTGGTGGTAAATATTACATGCATTTCCATATTAACCATAACCTTGTTTTATGGTTCATGGTCAGAAGGCTTATTTCAGAAACCATGGGTGATTGGAGCAGAATATATTAGAATCAGATATATGCACAGCTAATACCTACTAGTTTTTGGGTGATAGAGACAGTAATATTAATGATACTACTAAAATACAGGTAATATTTATGGGCATTGGTCGAGTCGGCCTGTGGGCACAGTGTGTGTTCGTGTGTGCGTGTGTACCCTAGTGTGTGTACCTTAGTGTGTGTGCCATCTTCAAACAGCATTTACTGTGAGAGGCGGGAAATGATGCCCACGCTTCCTGTGGGAGCGCCCTATAAAATAAATATTAGTTCATCGTCTCGCCTTGGCTATCACGTGCCCACGCACACGCACACACACACACACACACACTCACACATGCATACTCACATGCCTGTGTATGTGTGTGTGTATTTCACTCACTTTGCCCTCCAAATGCATCCTCAGTTTTGTTTAGCTGCAGTCATGCCTTCTAGGATTTACATCTTGATTAATACTCCAGCCTCCAGCCAGAGTGAGTACAGGAAATGGAATTCACGGCACACTCCTTTGCATTGATGAAGATAAACTACTTCCTGTGGAGAGTTCCGGCTCGCCCAAAGAGCTAAACTACATCCAAAAAGTTGTGTTTTCTTGGACTGCCTAGCTTTAAAACAACTAAAATGACATTTCCTTTGCCCTTTGTGGGGCTAGGTTTAAAAACGGGTGTCAGAAATCATAAATGTATGGTCTGTGAAGCCCTTTGAGACTATAACTGTCAACTTAAGGTCTAAACAAATAACATGGACTTGACCAGATAGGGGCAAGGCCGTGGGTTCGATCCCCAAATGTCTCCAGCCTACCTTGAGCAACATGTGCTCCGGTCGCAATCTCCTGTATATGACTTGAAACGAATATTAATAGTAATAGCATGCCTTCTGTTACCACTAGCAGTGGCATCCCGTGTCGGGTCTGCTCTGGAGGCAGCCCTGTCTGAGCGGATGTGCAATGTGTTGGATGGATTCTCAGCCCCCGACATCAGAGAAATATCACAGAGCTCCCAACAGCTGTGGGCTGCTGTCATCATAGGTGATTTATATTGTGTTTGCAGCTCTACATCTTTGTTCTACATTTTATTTTGTCACAGAGACAGGACTAGGCTGTTCGACATTCAGCCGGAAGGTACACACACACAGACCTACTGGGACTACCTGCAGACATCCTTAAACAAGATGGCTACCTGCTTCTAAATGACACCTGTATTAGCAATCGGCCTACTACATAGTAAAAACAATGCATTGCTATTGCAATTGCTATTGCTCTTGCAAGGCTTTGTGATTTGATTTGGTCTCTTGTTATTGTATTGGATTAGCATCGTCATCAGTGGGTTAAATGTCTTAAAGTCTGAATGATGTGTGTTAAAGTCTAAAGTGTTATTCTACATTTTTCAGAGAATCCATGCAAGGAACATGGTTAATTTGATATTGCTCCTTTTCAACCAACAGCCCTTGAAATTAGGAACCTTTTCCTTAGCAACAATTTAACGCTGCTGAGTTTGCTGAATCATCGTTTAGCAGTTGAAGAAGATTTTTCTCAGATGACAAACAGAACTACCCCTCTGGTTAAAGGCATGCTATTTATAGAAATAATCTTCTGAAAAAGACATTAGGTCTCTTAAAAAGAAGCCAGAATTAATTATTCTCCCTTATTTGATGTTGATTAGAAAGGCTGAATTTGCATATATATATTATTATCCAGATAATGACAGCAAACGTGTTTGTTCTCCCACTGGGATAAGATAGCCACTGTAACACATTCAGATACAAAGACAAGGGAACTGCTTGGCATGGATTAACTGACAACACATCTGTCCGTCATGGTTTTAATTGGGGATGCACCGATACCACAGACCCAGAACGAGTACAAGTACTTACATTTGGGTACTTGCCGATACCGAATACCGATACGAGTACTTAATAAAACCATTACAGTTCTAATGACTTTGAAAACATGTTATCTGGGGGGGGGGGGGGGGGGGGGGGGGTTGCTCCGTTAATTCGCGGTTCTGATTGGGGGGGGGGGGGTGCTACGTTAATTCGCAGTTCTGATGGGGGGGGGGTGCTCCGTTAATTGGTGGGCCCAGCTTCCCCACTAAAATTCTACGCCCATGCTCAGTACTATGCGCAGTTGCTATTAAACATCCATAAACGACAACTTCGGTTGCATCTCTCATTTAGCAGATACATGTCTCTTGCCCATTATATACTTCTATATAAAGTACACAAAACAGTATATATATCATATATATATATATATAGGGAGCTTCTTAAAGGTCTTATACTGTATGTAACAAATGAAACCAGGCGTTTAAAACGGGTACTACTGTCCAAATTTATGTTATTGGCCCCGTCCTCCCCAGACATGAAGCTCACACGTGTTGCCAGGTTGAGGACACTGAACACAGAACAGCAGCACAAGACATTATATGAGGAGAGTGCAACTAGTTAAAACTGTCGATGCTAGCTAGATGCATGACTCTGTTTACGGTCACACAGATAGAACCTAACGCCAGTGGAATGTTTAGCGAGTAACTGTATACATTTTTAGGTTGGGTGAAATCTATTACAATCTCAGTGGGTCCAGTTTGTTTATAGCACGTGATAGCATGGCTGCAGCACGCTGTGTTTGAGACAATTTGTGGCAACCCGGGGTACTCGTAAAAAGGAAAAAAATAATCGATAATAATATATAGATGCACATTTATGGCCTTTCCCACCTTCCACAGTGCCACGGTCAACGCAGCAACATATTATGTTATATGGGGGGTCTTTCCCCATTCATCATGTGGTCGATAATGGCTTCCCTCACTGGTGCCAGCGCGGTGCATAGGGCGTGCCGCAGTTACTGTGTTACTGTGTTACTGTGTGTAAAGCCTGGGTCGTATAACGCAGTCTGAGCGGAGAGCTTCACAACAATTAGGAGGAGCTGTAAAGTAGATTCTATAAAGTTCATAAAATGTTCAGTTTAGGACTTCTGTCAGGAGCAGAGCCGGCAGGGACCCCAGGAGGCGTGTCCTGTCAATACACTGCATTTCAAGTGTGCATTCTCACACATTTAGGGCACACACACACACACACACATACACATGCCCACGCACGCATACACATATATACACATGCACGCACACACAAATATACACACACACGCATGCATACACACATGGACACGCACACATGTATCCATACACATACATGTACACACACACATACACACACACACACACACACAGATGTACGCACATACATGTACACACACACAAACACAGACACACACACACATATACACACACACAAACACAAACATAAATAAGCATGACACCTATGCTGGTACCTAAGGTACTTACTTCTTTTGACCTTAAGGACAACCCAGTCTTTCCTTTGAATGAGTCTTATGTAATCATTTGGTGACCATTTAGATTTATATTGACATTGATTGGTGGATTTCAGTTATGATTTTCCCCCCATCAGTTCATTGTGGAAAATGAAATAGAAAACATTATGAGTGTGGGGATAGTTTATCTCTCCTGAGTCACCTTCTGTTGGCAGCCTTGTATTGTTTTAACTGTACCGTGTAACAACAGGGCAACTCGTCTGCACTGCAATTGCAACTACAGCACAGTGCTGTCACTGCACATTCATCATCGCAGTGGTAGAAAAATAAATAATGGCTCCCGTGGCTTTGGTGTTTAACTGTTCAGAAAAAAGTAAACTAATAAACCTGCGTACGAACTTCAGTCGGACCATGTATGGGCAGCGTGGTGGAAGTTTACACATGGATCGATGTACTTTACATTCAGGCAGTGGGGGTAACAGGGCAGGGGGCGTGTGTGTGTGTGTGTGCGTGTGTGTGTGGTTAAAGGTTTAAAAAAAAAAAAAGACTCCTCTCATCTCAGGAAAAGCGTGAGTCAGAGAAGCGGTGAGTCAGTTAGACAGTTGAAATGTGTCTCTCTCTACTTTTCGCGGATGGTTGTAGAAGATCAGTCAATTCTGGTTGATGTTCTTGCTTGATCTTCCCAGCCGCCGTGACAGCGGCGCTGATGACACACATCTGCGGCACACAGATGGGTTTCTTTCAGGGGTTTTTTGACTCGTTTTAGAGAGATGTTAGAGAGAGGTATTATTTGGGTTTTACACACACACACACACACACGCACGCACGCACGCACGCACGCACACACACACACACACACTCACAGACAAGCGTTCCCCTCAACAAGCACACACTCACAAAAGCACACGCATTGCATATATTCACACACACACACACACACACACACACACACACACACACACACACACACACACACACACACACTTATGATAATCATCCCATTGGACTTAGATGCTGAGAAACGTTGATGTTTATAATATTCTTTACATTCCTTCGTACAACTGCATCTACTGCATCTGCATACAAAGAAAGGAATCCCTCTCTTTCTTCCTGCCACCACACAGGTCCCCACTTCCTAAAAATTCACCACATCCATCTTCTCAAGCCTTTTAGAGACCCCCCCCCCACCCCCAGCCATTGTAGTAAATATTTCACAGTATACCTGAGTATCTTTTCTCCCCGAAATAAAAGGTTCCGAGTGGAGTTCCTAGAGATGATGACGAATCAAAAGCTCACTTTTTCCCACGCCCTATAGCTGCTAGCCTATAGCGGAAGTAATAGCCTTCAGTTTTAGACTCCATTAGCTGGCGCACAATGTTCGTCTGGGGGCCAAGCGTCCCCTGAGGGCCGGTACAGCTGAGGATGTGCTTAAAGATCCTCCAGAGGATTTAGAAATAGAAATGTGTGTTTCCATACACAAACTCACCCACACAGACAGCGTATAGGGCCCGTTTTTCTGTACTGAGATCGCTCAATATGGCCGTAAAGAAGATCCGCCCACAGAACCAAAATGACGGGAAAATAAGTTTGGAAATAGCACCAATAGGGCATTCTCGCTGGACGCTTGGTTAGACATAATAACCAACAGACCAGATCAAGCAAAAGGTAAAGAAAAAAGTTGTATTTCTCTATAAGGATCCTCTCCATAATGTTGTCGAATAGTTAACAATCTGAGCCTGTCAGTGGCAACAACAAGCACTTTTAGAAGACGCACATTGAGTAATAAATAAGAATACGGACCTGCCGCAGACAGGTTAATCAAAAGCCTGTCTAAACGGGAATGCTTTTTTAAAGACTCAAGGGAGTCAGCAGGCCGCAAGGGTGCGGGCAGAGTGTTCCAGAGTTTAGGTGCTACCGGCTTAAAAGCTTGATTGCCACGGGTCTTAAGGTGGGAGCGAGGGGACAGACAGTACATTTAGCGAGCTTGACCTAAGAGGGCGACCTGATGAGTAAGGGTAGTCGGGTAGTACTGTGTTCCAAACGGAGGGAGTGTGAGATCATCTGCCATCGGCGGACACGGTGCGAGGGGTGACACGTCTGGGGGTGAGATGTGACGGCCCGAGTGTTTCTTACACCGGCAGGTGAGAAAAGCAACAGATCTCTACGAGTAATTTGAGCGTTTGTGTTTGAACGTGTTTGCGGTTACGTTAGCTGCACACTTACCGACGCTCACAATTTTCACTGTCCTCTTCTGGTTGTCACCAGGAGACATTCCCAGACAGTTATCCCGAATTTTGAGGAAAATCTGTATGTCTGACTGCCACTTGTATTGTACGTGGCTGGTTAACACGGATTGTCTGTAATATTTGGATACAAAGTTTCTATGTATGAGATCGTAACTTCTGGGTCTCAAAGAAACACAGTTTGGTTTAGTCTTCTTAACAGCAGCTGCTTAACATTTTGCTCTGTTTAGCATTGGCCTGGATTATCCCGTTTCTTTTGTTCATTTGCATTTGAACATCTCATACACATTAAATCTTTTAGATGGGCACTATCTTAGTCCCGGAGGGGACTAAACAACTGTTGTCATAACATTTTTCATTCAACATTATAACTTTGACTAAATCTCTTCTCCTTCCATAAGCTTGGTGGACGATTACAACATTGTTATTCTATACCATTATTTGAAGATCGTTTTAGATCATTTGTTCTCAACAGTGTCTTCACATTTTGAATAACAAATATTCTCCTAAAAATGGCTGCATATTATATTCTAAATAATTTCCCACAGACACTCATGTCACCTCATGAAAAGTAGTGGAGTGTTCCCCACAACCTCTCTGTCACCGGACAGCCGGATCAAAGACTAAGATTAGCGGAGAGGGATTTTTGTATAAAAGTGCTTTTGTACTTTTATACTTGTACTTGTATTGTACTTTTTATCTCTCACAAAAGGTCAAAAATGAGTCATGAGGTAAGAGATATCCAGCCCTCAACTTGTTCAAACCCTTCTCTCTCCAACCCAACCCACCCCCTCTCCCTTTGAATTATGCATTTGAGGAGCAGTTTTGCATTGCTGTGTTTTTAGGATGTATGCATTTACGTGCTTTCCACAGCATTCCACACAGATCAGACATGCCTCTCGCTGACATTACCTTTCTGGATATATTCTGTGCCCACCCACCTATCCACCAATCCACCCATCCACCCACCCATCCACCTACCCACCCATAAAGCCACCTTGTGGCTTTATGCAACTCTTTGTATAACACAGCAGAACTTTGGGATTACCCAAAGGGAGGGAGGGAGAGAGAGAGAGAGAGAGAGAGAGAGAGAGAGAGAGAGAGAGAGAGAGAGAGAGAGAGAGAGAGAGAGAGAGAGAGAGAGAGAGAGAGAGAGAGAGAGAGAGGCACAGCCTTTGGTGTTTTCATTTTGACTTGCTGAAAACCTTACCGTACAGTTTGTCATGACCTTATTTAGTTCAAAGCAGGAAGCATTCACAACATCCTCATTAACGCACCGCCGGTCATTCATCAACTTTCATGTTACATAACTTTCTTGTGATCTCCTATCTTGTGGTTGTTGCACACAGTAGCCTGGTGAGCTACTAGCGGCTTCTGAGCAAGGGTGACTTAATTAATTTAATTAATAATCTTTATTGCGCCTACGGACGACATCTGCTGTGCAAATTCCCGACGCTGGGAACTTCTCTCTCACTGTGGGGAAACCCGACAGCCCTGCGAGTATGTATAGTCATTCACTCATTGAGTTCACCACCTGCGACAACCTCGGTTTCCCCTCAACTGGGCCACCCTGCCCCCCCCCCCCCCGCAGTGAAACACCGGGTCCTGGGCCCTGCAGCCGTGACCTGCCCCCCCCCCCCCCCCCCGCAGTGAAACACCGGGTCCTGGGCCCTGCAGCCGTGACCTGTCCCCCCCCCCCCCCACACAGTGACACCGGGTCCTGGTCCATTTCAGACACGAGACGGGAAAACGGATCTAACTATAAGCTAACTATAGCAGAAGGAACGGGAGCGCCCAAGAAAGTGCACTACTTTTCTCTCTCTCTCTCTGTCTCTCTCTCTCTCTCTCTCTCCCTCTCTCTCTCTCTCTCTCTCTCTCTCTCTTTACATTTACATTTACATTTATAAAATGTCTAATATTTAGCTTATTTAATTAATTCTGGATACATATGCTTCTGACTCTTTCATCTTATTATCTATATTTCTGCTACTACTGCCCTTACTTACTTATACATTTATAATATTTAATCCTTAATATTTAATTCCTACATTCTAGACGAACAGCTGATAGTGTTTTATTTTGAATCTTTATTATGTATATTATGCTACTCTCAATATATACTGTATATATATATTTATTTCCTCTTCTTGTTATTTTTTGCCTACTTTTGACGATGCCTCCTATGCGCTGTCACCCGCCATGTCACAAGAGTTTCACTGCACAGAATGGCCCTGTGTTGTGACAGTAACACACTCACAACAATAAAAGACTTTGAGTGTGAAGTTGGGTTTGGGTGAGCATGTCTCAAAAAAGCGGTAACCCCTACCAAACAGGCACATGACTAGTTAATTTTTCATTTTTGTTTAAGTTCCATGCGTCAGCAGTTTGCACAGGCGGACGTCGTCCCACGGTATCGCAATGTCAGGAAAAAAATGATTATTAATTTAAAAAAAACGCTTACTGTGGCTCCTTCCTAAGAACCTGGTAGTGGCTTACCTGGCTACTGTGCAACCACACACGCTCCACAATGAGGGCTGAATAAATTGTTTGATGATGATTTGCAAATCATCATCAAACAATGATGATTTACAAACTCCATGAAGAAAAATATCCCAAACTATTTCATTGTGTCCACAGGTGAATCATGGTAGAACAAGCCTGAAAATAGCGCAGCAGTCAGCAGTAATGCTAATTAAGTTTCAATAGGGGACACAACTGCTAAAGGCACTGCATAAATAACACAATATGTTTGCCTGATGGGTTTACATACTCTGACAGTTAAGGGGGATTACAAAAAGCAATTAAAAGTTCTCGCTTGTGGAGTTTTGTGGCTTGTTGAGAGCTTAGATAAGATAAACCTCTCAGAATTTTTAGATAAAACCACACTCAAACTTTTAGAGACTAACATTAAAGATGGACCAATTCATGTTTACAGTGCTGTTGAGTTTCAGGTCTTTGGTTTGGTTTTTAGGTCAGAGTGAATGCTCCTGTGTGAGCCTTTAGTAAAGTTAATATAGAGAAGCTGATAACTGAGAACCAGGCCATGGATGTAAAATTAGAACAACTAATGGTTTTAATTTTGAGCCCTTTGAAATAGTCCAATAGGCATCTTATGCAACAGTGCTCGGAAATAATGATGGAGGGACCTCACTTTGTTCAATTTAATGCAGTGCTCAGACACCTTTTACAAATATGAAAAACCTGCCAGAATAATTTCTGACAACACTCTGTGGACAACCACTGCCGTGTCTTCTGAGAAGGCTGATTCACTCGTGCATAACAGCCTGATCATCAGGTCTCTATGAGTCTGATTCCTGTCCCTCTCTCTCTGTCCACCACCAGGTACCTGGGGATCACCCGTCCGCTAACCTACCCGGTGCGGCAGAGTGGCCAACTGATGGCCAAGATGATCCTTGGCGTGTGGCTGGTGTCCGCCTCCATCACCCTGCCGCCCTTCTGCGGCTGGGCCAAGAACGTGCACACTGCGGGCGTGTGCCTCATCAGCCAGGACTTTGGCTACACCATCTACTCCACGGCCGTGGCCTTCTACATCCCCATGCTGGTCATGCTGGTCATGTACTACAAGATCTTCAAGGCGGCCCGCAAGAGCGGCGCCAAGCACCGCTTCAGGGACTTTTCACGGCACGAGTGCCTGGAGACGGTGGCCAGCGAGGCGCTGCGCATGCATGGCCTGAAGCCGCAGGGCGTGGCCGAGGACTGCGTCACCCTGTCCCGCCTGCTGAGCCGCGAGCGCCGCAACATCTCCATCTTCAAGCGGGAGCAGAAGGCGGCGACCACGCTGGGGGTGATCGTGGGTGTGTTCGGCGTGTGCTGGCTACCCTTCTTCATCCTGTCCACCGCCAGGCCCTTCATCTGTGGTGTGGAGTGCAGCTGCGTGCCCATTTGGCTGGAGCGCACACTGCTCTGGCTGGGCTATGCCAACTCCCTGATGAACCCCTTCATCTATGCCTTCTTCAACCGAGACCTGCGCTCCACCTACCGTGACCTGCTACGCTGTCGCTACCGCAACATCAACCGCCGGCTGTCTGCGGTGGGTGTGCATGAGGCGCTCAAGGTCTGAGGAATACTTGCACGTTCAGCGGCGGATGCTAGGGACTCCTAGAGGTGGATGCTATGGAATCCTAGTGGTGGATGCTATGGACTCCTAGCGATGGACGCTATGATCCTTGTGGTGGACGCTGTTGTATTAGCTGTGGATGCTGGGCGGACGAAAGGGGACTGACAAAGGCGGGCTGGGTGCATTTTTACAATTGGACCTTCGAGGATGACCTGTGCAGTGGTCGTCGAGGAGACACAGAGTGACAGAATGGGAGTGCTCCAGCCCCTCCGTACAGCAAGGGAGGGGAGGGAGATCATTGCAGGCTGTATGACTCACTCTCCTTCGGAGGAGGGGACCATCAGTGTGCATTTGATGGGTTATACAAGGTGACACTGGTTTTCTGCATATTTCACAGTTCTGGTCGTGGCCTTAACAAAAGGAAGAGGCAAACAGTGGATCTTTGCAGAGAGAGGAGCATCCTCTGTAGCCCTGCTCAAAGTACACTTGAGGAGTCATTGTCTCATCAATATTGCCATGGACTTTAACCTTCCGAAAAAGGGAGACGTTGAAAATGTCCACAAAGCTAAATCATGTTCTTTAAGATAGGTAAACGTAAACAGCACCAGGAGGAAGGTGGAGGACGGGCCTTATGGGTCCTTGAGGCAAAGCTGTTCATTAGGTCAAATGATACCAAGTTTCTGAATGTTTGGCTTACATTTGACCACAAGTATAATGTCCCCAGTGGTCAAAGTTGTACCACACTTTTTGGAGACCTGCTTCCTTCCGGTTTCCATATTCCCATATGTTCACATTTGGAGTTGTTCATTTTAGCATTTTGGCCACATTCACTTTCCATGATAAAATATATTTAAAAACTATACAATATTTTTTACTATAAAATAAAGTAATAGCGCACTGCACTGATATATGCCCAATTTTTTGCCATTGGTTCGTGTTGATACCTCAATAACTGTAGGAGGAGATCGATACAGAAAAAATGCGGATGAATAAACATCACAACATGAGTGTGGCTCGCTTTGCAACCACACTCATCCCAACACAAACCGTAGGCCCTTCAAGTGCAACAAAAATGTATTTCGTGTGTCGTCCTTGTTGTACATTTTGAGAATCTCAACTCTATCATGTTCAGAAGCGACTTTGTTTGGTGATGTCTGCATGGAAAACATTTCTCTAATATGCTGTCGTATGCATTAATCATGAGACACGGAATATGGAAAAATAGGTTTGACATAGATTTGCACGGTTAGTGCGGTCGCTCCATGTACCAACCCACCAAACATTCACGACGGTAGTAATCAGATGAGGAGGAAGATGAGAATACATTGTACCCATAACCCTTGTTTTATCATCTGTTATTATGCGACAGTGTGAATTTGTTTTCAGCGTCAGCGACAGTTGGTCAGGTTCTGCTCAAGGTGGCAAAAGCAGACTGAAACCAGTCCAACACATATGAATCAACAACGGTTGTTTCTCCCACAGACTAAATCGGTAATCGCATATGGTCACATGACCCCACTGATCGGAACCCTTCTGTGACTTCCCTCGGTTCGCCTCAACTGTAAATATCTGAGCAAAGTGTGCTTTTTTTCTACCTCAAATTTTGGATGGTTATATTAGAGATATGTCCTTGTAAATAACGTTGTTTTCATGCACCAAGTACTGTGTTGGTTATATTGTGGCAGGTCTAATCTAATGTGTGATTGCATCTCATGACTAATCTGTCATCTGCCTTCAGACGCAAACCCGGATCACGTCGTAAATAAAGAAACACTTGGTTAATATGTCGCTGTCCTTCATGTCAACGGCCGCCTGCCCCGAAGCTCATACCCCGGTTTACTCATGCAAATATAATTCCTCCTCCATCTCCGTTGACTTACTGCTGTGGTGTCGTTTGGTGTACATGTGCTCGTCGTTGACAGCCCCTTAGGTGAGCCGCCTCGCTATCGCTCTTGCAAGACGCAGCGTATCTAACAAGACAGTGTGGAAATGGCGGAGAGTGGATATCTCTCTCTATCGTAATTAATTAAAGACACACTGGGTGGATTTGATAAAGCTGTTCCGGCGTTTTTTTTTTTTTAAATGAGCTAAATGCTCTCTTGACCTCCTCCGCCACCTCCATCATCCAAATCTCCATTTTGCAGCTAAACTCCTGGCGAACCTGTGGTGAACATGTGGTGAAACTGGTGGTGAGAGCGCTAGTGAAATCGAATGGACTTGTCTCACCACGGTGACCCAAAAAACAGGCACTTATTCCCTGCTCGCTCGGGGCAAAAATCTTTTATTCAAAACGTAAGTAGTGGCAGCTGTCTGCGTGACAGCTGAGATGGGCCTGCAGGGATCCACCGACGTACCTACCTACCTGTACAGTCATGGCTGTTGATATATGAATCATTAGTATTATTGATAACACTTCACATTGTGTTTCCAGCTTATTGATCTATAAAGTTAGGTTTGCACCAAAGCGCCACTGGGCAGAAGGAACAATTTAAGCAGCATATTTATATAAATAAAGAAGATAAGATAAAATAGGACAACACCAGGCAAACTGTGGTTGGTTGGAGATGCAACCAATAGAAACAGATGAATATCTGCAATGTACGTATGTGAAATGTTAAGTATAGGATTTGATCCACTAGCTGTTAAGCAGAGGAGAGTTCATCTAAACATGTTTCATAACCCACTTCACATTGATTTATGCGAACAAAACAAAATAGAAGAAAAAAAAACCACAGCACTCACTCGACAGAGACTGAAAAAAAACATGTATCTATTGGAGGGGCATATGGAACGGTGATCGAAATATGTTCAATAACCCACTTTATTTTTACTTGGGCGAAAACATCGACAAGGGAAGAAAAACATTTATTTTGAGCAAAAGCGAAATATTCCACGGAACGAGAATTATGCTTGGATGTATGTGGGCGATGTGGCTTGGACATGTGAAGCAGTGGGCTGGCAGACTGTCCAACACGTCCTTCAGGAGATCCAACAACGCCCCCAACCCCACCCCCGTCGCCGTGTCAACAGCCGTTACTCCTGCTTCACGGGCACGCTGACGGCGGACATGAGCAGAGGCCACTTTGGATCTCAAGAAAGGAGTAAAATATTCATTTGGGGGCCAGTAGGGCATAGTCCAAAAGTAAAACAAAAACAACAACAGTAAGTTACGTTGCTAATCTATTACTGGTTAAGCACCCCGGTAATGAAACTGAGATTCAGATGTGTGATGTGCCCCCCGCACCCCTCAAACGATTGGATTTAGATTTAGATTTAGATATTTCTACTTTGCCGACTATATCCTGCAATGCAAAAGATTGTGCAATGATAAAGATTAAAAAAGATTGTGCAATGATAAAGATTTTAAAAGATTGTGCAATGATAAAGATTTAAAAAGATTGTGCAATGATTTTGCAATGATTCTGCAAAAGATTGTGCAATGATAAAGATAGATTTTTTTTAATGTTTTAAATCTCGTGTTTGTCATGAGGGAAAAAAACAAATTTCATTTAAATGGTGGAATGTTTGTCCATAGTTCTAGTTCTCGCTCAGTTCTCTTTCTCTCTCTCTCTCTCTCTCTCTCTGCAACCTCCTGACAATTTCAAGTTTCAATCAAGTTTCAATAAAACATCAGAGTAAAGTGAATGATAAATGCCTGCTGCTCAAAACTGCTGCAATCAAACGAAAATTACATGTTGTGTGTGCCTCCAGAATATTTCAGATGTTGACTCACCGGGGTGGATTTTCACACATCTTCGTTCTGAATGTGCAAGCTGCCAAATGTGCATTGAAAATACCAAACTGCAAAAAAAACAAAACTGCTCTCCTACGCAGGATGACTGTGTGTGTGTGTGGTGAACCCTCTGTCTTCTCTTAGTGGAGAAGGCAACCACGCCCAATTGTCTAACTTTAACTTTAGCTTTTACTTTTTCTGAATGCTTAAACACTAAAAGGTGATTCTTGAGACCGTCTCTCTGAAACCATTAACACTTGCAGCCAATGCATCAACCAAGTGTGCAAAACTGAATGCACGTTCTCTGCTTTACACTAAGTTTGTTAAAAAAATACAAATCACAGCTTCACACTCAATTTGCAATCTAATGACACACTTCTAACAAAACTGTAAACATTGGTAAACAAGTAAACCTCCCCGTTACCGACCATCGCCTGTCCGGTTATCCTGTCTGTTGCCGTTGTTGTCTGTGCGGGTGTAAGGTGTAAGGTTTTGTGACGAGTGTGTATAGTTTAGCAAAAAATAGACTATTGTTTTATAGGTAGTGCCTAAGCAATCAAAAGAATTAGTCCCTGTGGTTGAAAATACCGTATACTAGAAATGGGCTTCAGAAAAAGTTGGTTATAGGTTGGAGATATGCTGTTATCGGCAAGAATAAAATGCAGATTGTGACGTTGTATTATCATAACCCATTATCATAACCGACATAAACGACTTTATTCATTCATGAATAAGTAATAATAATCAATAATCATTTGAAAACCACTTTTAGGCATTCATGTCTAGATATCAATATCAAAATTTGACCTGACATTCTCTTCCACACTATTCCAACACATTAGAATAAAAGGTACATAAAGTGCCTCAACTGAATCTGTGTACTTTGTAAAAAATGTTTATTAGCATGACTAAAATCCCTCACAATCCCCGCTCTCGGTAAGTTCATAGTGTCATGTGTACAGTAGAGACCGTTCCTTCTCCAGACGCCATCCACACATTCATCAGAGCAATGACCCACTGTACCCTCTGACTTGCCAGTATGTATGCCCATCGGCTAAATAAAAGGCTGCCATTAGTCACGATTCTCTTCGAATCACGTCCGCCACATAGGAGACTTTATTCCACAGTGATCCAATGTTCTATTCTCACAGGCATCCACTGAGTTTGGCTTCAGAGTATTATAGTTGAAAAAATAAGTACATCAATGTCATTCGGTGGCCACTTTCATCCAAAGTGTCTTAAAATACTGTGAGAGTGCATACATTGTTAGCATGGATGGGCCCAGGGGGGAATTGAACCCCTAACCCCGGCAGTGTTAATGCCATGCTATAGACAGGACTGCACTTACAAATGAAAGTGCGGTCTTCCAATGGCAGACTCATTCCTAGTGACCAGGGGTCAGACGGCGTACGTCAGGGGTGGTCAACCAGTCAGAGACGAAGAGCCAATTGTTTTACTGTGTTACTGCAAAGAGCCACATCATACACACATGAACATCCCCCCATCTCTTCCTCTCACACACACCAAACATATTTCTTAGTCTTATCTAGTTAATTCGGAACCGCGAAATTTTAAAAGGAAGTCATAAGGACAGTACCACTGGAGGGCTTCGGTGGTCCGTCCGTGTGCGTCAGATACACCGCTTATATCCAAAGCGCTTTACTCCACTGCCTCACATTCACCATTCATACTCATTAATGCACCGACGGCAGGTATCGGGCTATTTAATGAGTTGTCTGCTGGGGATCCAACCAGCGACCTCCCGGCTGCCAGGGAGCCGCTCTCACCTCCTGAGCTGCTGCCGCGTATAACACGCGGGGCGCCATGGAAACGGATAAACATTTACGCGATTGCGCAACAATTTTGGAAAACTATTGTCTTTTTTGAACAAACAACAAGCATTTAAATTAAAATATGGCTGCCAATCTATTAAACAACTTCTCCTCTTTCCGATTCTGGCAAAAAAAATCTATTCCGTCACCATAACTAATCCGTCAGGTTAGGTATATAATTACCAAAAATCGCAGTATTTCTCGGTTGGGTGAGATAGCCGTCGAGGTGGCGAGCGGGATAGGCGAATGGAGGCTGCCCGTCTACAGTCGGGGTTCGCCTCGTAATGGGGTCCCGACCCCGCGGTGACCCAGACTGGTAGATGCAGCATCACATCGGAAGATGTGGCACCCATATAACGCTGTGATGGGAGGGGAACGCCATAGTACGGCTGCACCAACCAACATTTTCGTGATTCTGAAAAAGACGCGGGTTCGAATCTCATCTGTGGCGCTAACATTTACTTTTTTTTTTTTTTTTATTCCAATGTGATGTAATTGGCGCCCCATGCTGGTGCCTGGTGTTTAAAAAGGAATAGCAAAAACATTAACATTTTTTTTCTTAATTCTAATGTGATGTTATTGGCGTGCTGGTGCCTGAAGCTTGAAAAAAAAATACTAATTTGAATATTAGTTTTTTTCTGAATGTTACTGTAATTCTAATGCCGTTTGGTGATCATTATGAGACGTTTTCACTGCTCATGGTTCTTATAGGACAGGGGTGGCCAACCAGTCAGAGACGAAGAGCCAATTGTTTTACTGTGTTACTGCAAAGAGCCACATCATACACACATGAACATCTCCCCATCTCTTCCTCTCACACACACCAAAAATATTTATTAGTCTTATCTAGTTAATTTCTTAGTCTTATCTAGTTAATTCCCCCCCCCCCATCAGAACCGCGAATTAACGGACCCCCCCCAAATCAGAACCGCGAATTAACGGACCCCCCCCCCCATCAGAACCGCGATTAACGGACCCCCACCCCCCCCCATCAGAACCGCGAATTAACGGACCCCCCCCCCCAGAGACGCTGACTCGGAGCCCGTCGCGCGCCTTACGGTAGCGTCATTGCGCATCCTTGGCGCAACATCTGTGATAACGCGTTAACTTTAACAGCCATAAAAAAAATACGTCATCATTTGGGACACGGTTAGCTTCCACACGGCTGCTTCGGTTCACAGGTCGCCTGTTCTCATCGCACTCAATATCCCCCCACCCCCAGTGACCCCCATATACTCTCCGTTCTTATATCGTATTGTGGAACACCACGACTCGGACAACGGGAGTACTTTTTATGTTGTCTTGAGTCCCGCACGACCCCAGGTACAACCTTAATTCACACCCACAACCACACTTACTCAAATGAACACTCGCCGACCGGGGGTCACTCTCGATAACACACCTTTCCCCAACGGTGGTGCAACATGACAAACTACAAACATATACTGTATAAGCAACAGCTAAATCCACACAAAACACACTACAAATAACGCAGAACACGTAAACATGGTTTATAAGCCTAAAACCGAACTATACATGAACCTTTCCAACTCCCATAAGTCCCTGCGCCTTGCGCATAATTAGCGTGGCCCATCCAACCCCTGGCCGCTACAGTATATTGAAGAATTGTTCTCTGCACGGCGTTTGAACGGGTGCATAATCACCAGCCCCACCAACGCTTAGCCCTTCTATGGGCAATGGAGGAGGCTGGTGGAGACATTGATCAGGGGGTCAGGGGGTCATGCCAGTCAGGCCTGCGTACGGCACTCCAGGCGATCATTTCGCACAACGCTGCCTAGCTGCTCAAGACAATGTTGCGTGTGAGGTGGATGAAGTGTTACGGGCAGACCCACAAAGAAGGCGATATTTAGCAGAAAATGTAAATGTACTTTTGTTGAGTTTTGTTTGAGGAGTGTTATTTGTACTGAAAACGTATTGCTATGCTCTGGCCTGCACGCAGAAAAAGTAAAAGCCGCAAGTGTTTTTCATGTATTATATCCATGCACAGTCGGTGCTTCGTGTGCTGTGATGGCTGGCGTGTAGAGCGAAGAGCGTTGCGAGTGTGTTTTGCAGGTTTGCTGTAAGGTTCTGCGGTTCGTGCGCGGAGAAGAGTTTTGCATGCATGCTTATTAGCCGAGAACACCGGTACACCTTCCGCACCCTTTCATCTTCCATTTATCTTCATCCTATTAATAAAAACGGCGGCGCTTTCCTTCAACGATTACCATCACGGTAATTTTTACGGAAAGTAGAGCACATAACACGTCGGGCTCTGTTCAGGGTAAGGCCTTTGATCATGCGGCCGTGTAGAACACACCAGCTACCTGTTTTTGCGCTCGCGGGCAAAAAGTGACGGTGGCGGGAAATCGCAAATGACAGCAGCGGCAGCAGCAAGCGGAGGAACTTCAAATGGCTGTCTGGTTAGTTAGGCTGCTACAGGAGGACAAGACAAGACAGACAGGGTTCCAGGAGGGAGGGCAGACGTGGTGGTGGTGGTGGTGGTGGGGGTGGATCTCGCAGCTCTGTGAGTGTCTGTACCTAGAGGTTCACCCCCCAGGAGTACTTGGGCTGTCTGAAGCTGTTACAGAGGCAGTCAGTTTGGGACCTGCGGCGGCGTGTCTCCGCACATCACCTGGTCCATTATCCGGCCGCTGCGAGGGCCTGCGTGGTGGCCGCCTGGCGTGCATGTCCATGTGACTACAAATCCTGTGTTCGGCGGGAATTATAGAATTATAGACTCTTTTGTTTAGCGGTAAAAGATTAAGGGGACGCTGTTTCATTAATTGATGATTGTTGAAACTTCATGGGGCGGTGTGTTCATTTGCTTTTAAGGGTTTATTTCTGACATCTCATTCACTAATGCCTTTGTCTTTATAGCCAATTTTTAATGCAGTACAGAGAACATTTCTGCTGTCCGCGACACACTTGATAAATATTGGATCGAGCAAAGGTCAAACACAGTGGCCGACCCCCCCCCACAAATTAATTAAAAATGAATCCCAACTGTCAAGAAGTGTTCCCTTGATTCGTACACATTGCCGGTACTGAGCGCCCACATTCTTCGCAGCACTTTGTGACTCGGATGACACCCTGGGCCACTGTGGTCGAAAAGGGAAATGCTTTAAGATTCTTTGACCTTTCGGAGACTTGTGTGGTTTTCGCCGAGGCTGAACTCCAGTCATGCAGGCAAAATGACCTTCAGACACACACACAGAGAGCTGAAGGAGGGCGGCCCACAATGGCCCAGGTTACGTCCTGGTGATATGTCACTGCTTGCTGAAGCAAGACACTGTGTTCGCTAACCCTCGATTCCTCGCGTGTAATAGTGCTGCCGGTATGTAGGTAGTAGGCAAAAAATAACAGAAAGAGAAAAAATGTGAAAAAATAAATATTGAGAATGGCACAATATACACAATAAAGATAACACAATATACACAATATACATAATAAACACGATCAGCCAGAGAATGTAGGAATTGGGAATATAGCCTATGAATCCAGAAGTATTGTTGTAAAAATGGTAAAACTGCCCTCAAAACATGGAACAGTACATATCTACTCAGGGGCCATGATAGAAAATGAGTTCCTGAGGTGCATTCGACTCGGCGTGTGTATGTGTTGACAGGTCCTCATAGAGAATCAATAAGAGTTGTGCGCACACCTTGCCACACACACACACACACATACACACCCATGCACACACGTACACACACATGCGCACATACAGATATATACACAGTGTATATATCCATACACACAGGCGCGCACACACACACACACACACAACCGCCCACACACACACACACACACTCCTGGAGTCCGTCTTCTTGTTGGAAATGTCCTTTGCAGTCACTTCTGTCAACCTTCAATGTATGGCCTAAAAGGAACACAATTCCCATTCTAAACACATCACCACGGCTCTGGACACGAGCTGCATGAGCACAAAACACCCACCGCTGATTTATTTCCCATTTAGCCATTTACCCACGTTTGACAGTAATGTACTGGAGGCCAACACATCAAACAAAGTGCATGTCCTCCTATCTACCACCGCCACCGCCACCGCCACACCCTCCGCACGCTTCCCACTAAATCCCTGCCTCCCCCCCTCACCTCACCCCATGCCCTCCCGTGCCCCAGCAACATCTGGTGGTGCAATTTCCAACCCCGCCACTCATTGATGAGCCCGTTTCACCGTGTTTCCTAAGCTGCAGGGGCAGGGGTATGTGGTGCAGTCCACATAGATTACCGCTGATACGATCTCGCTCCACTGTTTGGTCAAGGTCACCCAGCTGCCTGACATAGTCAAGGGGGTGCTGGGGGGGGGGGGGGGGGGGGGGGGGGGGGTAGGGGTGGGCGTGGGGATGGGGGTCGGCTGGAGTCTTACAAGAGGCCATGTAATTCAAGGCGAGATCTCCTGGTCTGATTGTCTTGCAGGGTAGCTGTGGCCGCAAAGCACACGCACATGCTTCTGCTTAGGAGTCAGGGTACAGTAAAGGTTCCGATGTGGATGTTAATATTAGATTAATAATAACGTATGATAGTGAGAGGGATGAGAGTATGTTAATTTGAGTAATAACATGTGCCACTTTGTTATGTTACGGTAATAACATGTGCCACTTTGTTATGTTACGGTAATAACATGTGCCACTTTGTTATGTTACGGTAATAACATGTGCCACTTTGTTATGTTACGGTAATAACATGTGCCACTTTGTTATGTTACGGTAATAACATGTGCCACTTTGTTATGTTACGGTAATAACATGTGCCACTTTGTCATGTTACGGTAATAACATGTGCCACTTTGTTATGTTATAGTAATAACATGTGCCACTTTGTTATGTTACAGTAATAACATGTGCCACTTTGTTATGTTACAGTAATAACATGTGCCACTTTGTTATGTTACAGTAATAACATGTGCCACTTTGTTATGTTACAGTAATAACATGTGCCACTTTGTTATGTTACAGTAATAACATGTGCCACTTTGTTATGTTACAGTAATAACATGTGCCACTTTGTTATGTTACAGTAATAACATGTGCCACTTTGTTATGTTACAGTAATAACATGTGCCACTTTGTTATGTTACAGTAATAACATGTGCCACTTTGTTATGTTACAGTAATAACATGTGCCACTTTGTTATGTTACAGTAATAACATGTGCCACTTTGTTATGTTACAGTAATAACATGTGCCACTTTGTTATGTTACAGTAATAACATGTGCCACTTTGTTATGTTATAGTAAGTATATGTGCTACAATTTTTTTTTAACTGAGCATTGTCTTCATTTTCTAACTGCCAAATGGCCGGTGTGACGTCTTTCTCACTCTATTTAAAAACTAAATCCAACAACAACCCATGAGTCACAGACCCATTCTACCAAACCATGTTGGAGCTGTGATATCAAGGAAATACAAAGACGACACAAATACATACGTAACTGGCGAAGGATTTGATAAACATCAGTTTCAAATCAACCGAAATACCCCTTTCATACCCGCAAACCTGACCAATTCAATAGCGGAATTAAATGACATAGATCAGGGTGGCCAACCAGTCAGAGACGAAGAGCCAATTGTTTTACTGTGTTACTGCAAAGAGCCACATCATACACACATGAACATCCCCCCATCTCTTCCTCTCACACACACCAAACATATTTCTTAGTCTTATCTAGTTAATTCGGAACCGCGAATTTTAAAAGGAAGTCATAAGGACAGTACCACTGGAGGGCTTCGGTGGTCCGTCCGTGTGCGTCAGATACACCGCTTATATCCAAAGCGCTTTACTACACTGCCTCACATTCACCATTCATACTCATTAACGCACCGACGGCAGGTATCGGGCTATTTAATGAGTTGTCTGCTGGGGATCCAACCAGCGACCTCCCGGCTGCCAGGGAGCCGCTCTCACCTCCTGAGCTGCTGCCGCGTATAACACGCGGGGCGCCATGGAAACGGATAAACATTTACGCGATTGCGCAACATTTACGCGATTGCGCAACATTTACGCGATTGCGCAACATTTTGGAAAACTATTGTCTTTTTTGAACAAACAACAAGCATTTAAATTAAAATATGGCTGCCAATCTATTAAACAACTTCTCCTCTTTCCGATTCTGGCAAAAAAAATCTATTCCGTCACCATAACTAATCCGTCAGGTTAGGTATATAATTACCAAAAATCGCAGTATTTCTCGGTTGGGTGAGATAGCCGTCGAGGTGGCGAGCGGGATAGCGAATGGAGGCTGCCGGGTCTACAGTCGGGGTTCGCCTCGTAATGGGGTCCCGACCCCGCGGTGACCCAGACTGGTAGATGCAGCATCACATCGGAAGATGTGGCACCCATATAACGCTGTGATGGGAGGGGAACGCCATAGTACGGCTGCACCAACCAACATTTTCGTGATTCTGAAAAAGACGCGGGTTCCGAATCTCATCCTGTGGCGCTAACTATTTACTTTTTTTTTTTTTCTTTTATTCCAATGTGACTGTAATTTGGGCCCCCATGCCTGGTGCCTGGTGTTTAAAAAGGAATAGCAAAAACATTTCTTAGTCTTATCTAGTTAATTGGGGGTGCTCCGAATTAACGGAGCACCCCCCACCCCCCCCCCCATCAGAAACCGCGAATTAACGGACCCACCCCCATCAGAACCGCGAATTAACGGACCCACCCCCCATCAGAACCGCGAATTAACGGACCCCCCCCCCCATCAGAACCGCGAATTAACGGATCCCCCCATCAGAACCGCGAATTAATGGACCCCCACCCCCCCCATCAGAACCGCGTATTAACAGACCCCCCCCCCCCAGAGACACTGACTCGGAGCCCGTCGCGCGCCTCACGGTAGCGTCATTGCGCATCCTTGGCGCAACATCTGTGATAACGCGTTAACTTTGACAGCCATAAAAAAACACAAAATTCGATATGAACGTAAGAGCCGCAAGAAACCAGGCAAAGAGTCGCATGCGGCTCGGGAAGCCGCGGGTTGGCCAGGCCTGGCATAGATTCTATTTATTTTAGAGGGAGCTGAGCCGGAAGTCGAAGCTCTTGATTTACCGTTCCATCTCTGTTCCACCTACGATCCCAAGCTTTGGGTAGTGACCATCACAACGAGGTTGCGGATACAAGCGACCAAAATGAGTTTCCTCCGCAGGGTGACTGGGCTCAGCCTTAGAGATAGGGTGAGGAGCTCAGACATCCGGAGGGAGCTCGGAGTAGAGCCGCTGCTCCTCCGCATCGAAAGGAGTCAGCTGAGGTGGTTCGGGCATCTGACTAGGATGCCTCCCCGGGCGCCTCCCCTTAGAGGTTTTCTGGGCACGTCCGACTGGGAGGAGACCCGCTGGATTATATACCTCATCTGGCCTGGGAACGCTTAGGGGTCTCCCAGGAGGAGCTGGAGAGTGTTACTGGTGAGAAGGAAGTCTGGGGGGCCCTGTTTTGCGAGATGCCACCGTGACCTGGCCCCGGATAATGAAAATGGATGGATGGATGGAGAATATATGAAAGAATATTTGTTTTCCAACAAAATATGTGCAGAGTGGCTTCTGAGGAGCAACTAGTAGTTTTCATTTCTGGTGACCTTATCAAATTGTCTTCCGATGTAACGTTCCACTGAACAACAACAACCGCTTCTAGAAGTCCCGCACAATGGCCGACCCTATGCTACGAGGAGGACACCTCCCTAACGACAATCGAGGAAAACAAATATTAACTTCACAAATTCATGAATCAACCCGCTGTGAATTCAATTTCACAGCCGTCGCGCCACCAATGAGACGTGACAGAGTATAGACGGATGGCAATAGAAAGCGCTTGGCTTTAAATGGGGGGTGGGGGGGAGCTAGTATGCGTGTGTTTTCTTTCCCGTCTCCTGACTGCATGCAGGTGTTAGCGCTTGTAGATGGGGAACCGTTGCTCCGACGCTAAAAGGATGACGGCCACATCATGAAACAACACCTCTGACTGAGTGATATGTTTAACACTCTCCCTTTTCACACTTTCAGTGTACGGTACTGCAAAGCTTCACGCGGTTTGTTGGTGACAAAGGCGGCCGGCATGTAGGCACACAATGTGGTTGTTGTTGTAGTTGTTGTTGGAACATGATCGACAGTACAGTAGTAGACTGTAACCTAGACCTAACTGTGTTGATATCACTTAACAACGAAAGTGGATTAACAGAAATGTGCACAGAAGGCTTTTCTCAGATTCGAATATGTTTTTGCTTTCCTACTTTTGCTACTTTACTTACTACTACTGCTCGGCAAGAGTGAAGAGTTTTGAACAACGTAAGCCTGCGCATCACTGTCTTTGAATCCCCAGGGCGAGAGGAAAAGAGACCGCCCGGGAAGGGACCTCCTGGCAGACACCAGAAAGATGGGACACACCTAGAATCAGCTCCAGAGGAAGGCGCAGGACAGATGACTCTGGAGAACTGTCGACGGCCTATGCACCAGGAGGGCCCATGGGCTTAACTAACTAACTAAGCCTTGGAGAGAGAGAGAGAGAGAGAGAGAGAGAGAGAGAGAGATAAAGAGATTGGGTCCTGTAAGTATGATCATTTCCAACAGCTTGCAACGTTTTCTAAATACATTCGCCATTTGAACCTTTACGCACCCTGCAGGGCATGAGTGTTCCATTCTCATGAAAATATGAAAATATCAAATATTCGTTGGATATAAATATGGACACGGTCTTCTATACTTTCACTCCAGTGGTGAATTGTAGAGTTTGGCAACGCGTTGCACTTTGGTGGATACACATTTACATACGGGAGGTCATTTGGAAACACTCACTGGCCGATGTTGGCTTGCCAATCGGTACACACTCGAGTCGAGGAGTGCAATCACAACCCCTGCAGGACCAACCCTGATTAAAGCGCACCGCAGGAAACAAGCCGGGCTAATGGATCAAACTGACTCTTAATATTCTCTCCTTTTAACACAATCAATTTTGTATATCGATGCGTCCATTGCTGACAGCACGCCTGTAATATCACTCCGACGATTTGAAGAGGGGGTTAGATCTTTGAAGACAGCATGCAGCGAATCCTTCCACCCACCAATCGACATTTCCCCTTCAATTTCAGGGAGCCATGATTATAGTCTGAGTCGCACTCATGGAATATTGCCCCGAGCTTCGGGGGAAACTAATAGAACATACGTGTGCTCAAGTGGATGGGCCAGGCTCCAGGTTGTTTGATTGCAGCCCAAAATACGACACTTTGTTCCCCGCAGGAAGTCTTCAATTTCAATCCAGGCGGGATTGCAGTCGGTGGCTGTGGAAGCGAGAATGCGAGAGAGACTTTGAGCCTCGAGTTGGTCATGGATTAAGTTTCTTCCCAAGCAATCTAAAATTGAATTCCCCCGGATAACTAGCTTGCTTTGTTGTTCCGATTTTCCTATTTTTAAATCAATTAGAATTATTCTGCTTTTTTTTTTGTACCTGCACGCGTGTCCATGAAGATGTCTGCCAATTCGGCTTCGGAAGCTTTGGCACACACACACACACACACACAAACACACACACGTGCTAGCACATGTAGCACATGTAGCCCGGTAATGAGACGTGGAGGGAAGACATATGGTTAGAAGTGGGGAAGAGCTCAATCAAAAACCCTTCTCGAGTGCGAAGGATGAAGTTGTGCGGATGAGCACTCATGCGTGTCGCAAAAAAAAATCACAACGGATTTCATGGTTGGGTTTTCACACCTCCTTGCAGACTTTGCAATGAACCCTGCATGCAAAACAGCTATGCCCCCCCCCCCCCCCCCCGCCCCCTATGAATAAACACATACACATACAGTACACACACATAAATAACCACACCGCGCGGCTAAGTGAGATACCGCGGGGCTGGGGGAGCAGATTAAAACCGCGTCTTCAGCTGACGTCCTCCTCCCACCCTGTGGGCCCGATCTGAGCCAACATCTCCCCGGCATACGGGTGTGATTTGTGTATCCCACCCCCCCAACCCCCCCCCCCCCCCCCCCCCCCACCCAGGCCCACCCTCTCGCCATCCACTCCCCCTCAAGTAGGCTATGTATCGCTTTGATGCAAGAAAGTGTAACAGCACGGTGTAGACTGATACTGCACACTATCATATACAATATAGGCCTATTTATACATAATATAAAAGGTGGAAATTGCGTCTTATGAAATATAAAGGGTACAGCATTCTGATTAAATGTATGTTTCATCATGCCCACCCATTCAAACCTCCATCACTCTTCTGTCCACCGCCATGACGATGACACCTTGTTGGCGTTCGCACACAACTAAATGCGTTGGGTGTTTTTGCTTAAAACATAAAACTAAAATATAAAATACAAAATGTTGAATAAATATATAGGTAAGATAAGATATTCAGTCAGCAAAAACAATTTGGCTATAATTGAAGTGTAATTAAAGGGGTAATAATAATAATGGTAAGAGGAAGCATTGCACATTATATAAAGAATATGAAGAATATTGCACATAATGATGAAAAGGTAATATAGCAAGGATAATATTGAGAAGAAGTATTGCACATGACATTATGAATATTGCACATGATGATGAGAGGAGATGAGAGGTAATATTGCAAGGTAATATTTAGAGCTAACATGACATTAATAATATAGCACATAATATTGAGAATATTGCACATGATGTTGGGAAGAAATATTGCACATGATATTGAGAGCGGGCTATTGCACATGATGTTGGGTAATAATATAAATCTGTGTGGTGAGAATGATCAAATAAATATATGAAAAACATGATATATACAGTATATATACAGCATATATACACGATATGTCTGTATATATATATATATATTGTATACTGTATATACAGTATGAGCACCCAGGCAACACACATGACAGACACGAGTTGACATGTGGTTCAACGGTGATGGCTGCCGCTGCTGTTAAAACGCTCTCATGTTGTACTCATGAGCACCGCGGTCGGCGCTCGGCGCTCGGCACTCAGTATGACCTCGTGGCTCCCCCATGTTGACGGTGAGGGGGTGCTTTTAAATGGCAGCCGTCAAGCACCGTCCCACGCGGTCCATCTCCATTAAGGGGGCGGGGCAATTAGAGACAGGAGAGGAGAGGAGGAAGAGTATGATTTGTATGATTTGTATGATTAGTGTTTCGACTCTGTTCTTCGTGACGGAACCCCCTGGCGGAAGGCACTTTAATTGTATTATTTATGACAAGAGGTCATGTGAGAGGGCAATCTGATTCTTCTGTTGCCCTCTCACACGCACGCACACACACGTATACACACATATACACACACACACACACACACACACACACACCACACACAAACACATGCAAGAACACAGGAGACCAGCTGTAATTACAGTCTAAGCATGTTGTGTGAAGGGACGGGGGCTGAAACCATTCCCGGATGCATTTCTAAGGTCCCTTAAACTTACAGAACAAAGACAAAATTAAATATATTGAGCACCAACGGCAGCCTGACCGGCAAATTGTCAACATGTCTCGTCAGCGTGTTGGACATGACTTGGACAGCGACCTGTTCTGATGCATGTTGCTTCATTTGGTGCCATTCATCCGTTCTAACTGCTGTTTGAAGGGCCAGCCATGTCATTATCACATCTTTAACCTCTGGGCTAATCTGGCAGCCGGTTATTTCCACTCCTACAGCAACTCAGCGCTGTGTTGTTGTTGTTGTTGTTGTGCTGTTTGTTCTCTCTCTCTCTCTCTCTCTCTCTCCATGCTTTCCTTTATTCTATCCTTTCAAAGGGGCAACACATTTAACTCCTGCTTGCTGATTACATCTAAATGGAAATCTTGCTTTGGGGCGATAAACCGCTGCATAATGAACCCTTGAGACAAAGAACACACCCTGGCCATGATCACTGTAGTTTACTCGAACACAAAGCTCTCTGTACACATCTTTCTTTGTGACTCAGTACCCGTCACGCACAACCAAACAATCGCGGTTGCCAGATTTCCCAGCACTAACGGCGTGATCCATCCATCCCTCTATCCTCCTAACTATCCACCAGCGGTCCAACCCTCTACCCTTCCGTGCTGCAGCACATCTGTTCCTTCCTACATTCTTTAGGGACGTAGCATAACAAGGGAATGAATAGGTAATAATCCGGTGACACTAATGCTGCACCCCCCCCCCCCCCCCCTTGTCCTGTTAGCACCATCCACCGCCGCCGCCAAGGACATCTACTTAGCCAACCCCCGGTGAGAGCAGAGAGCAGAGAGCAGAGAGAGAAGAGAGAGAGAGAGAGAGAGAGAGAGAGAGAGAGAGAGAGAGAGAGAGAGAGAGAGAGAGAGAGAGAGAGGGGGGGCAGGCAGGCAGGGGACAGGCCTGGACACAGAGGACACGGGGGCCAAGAGATGTTATCTGTCGTACAGCAGCACTGTCAAAGCTGCAGCACAATAGCTCTCAAGGACGGGTTGAGACACACACACACACACACACACACACACGCGTGCGGGGAGAGGTGAGAGTCAAGATGTCAAGCTATAAAGAGCGCCTCGGTGTCCGGCCATGGCCAGACTCCGACAGGAACAGGAAATCCGTGCGGACGCGCCGGACGTCGGTCGCCGCTGCGAGGAGGGGGGGGCGCGTACGGCTTCCCGCTGCGCTTTCAGTTCCCGTGCGCTGAGCGGAAGAAGCTGACATGTTTCTCCTTCTACTTGGTGGCGGCGGAGGGAGCCTGCTCGCCGTGTGCAAAGGCTTTCATCGGAGCACAGCGGTGTTCACCTTCACCTTCATGTGTCATATTAACTGCATTCTAATCCGTCGACATGAATTCGAAAAGGTGACGTCAAGCTTGACTTGACGAGTGACCCCATAACTAAAATCACCCCTCTTTGAAATGTATTGTTGAAAAGTGAAAGTAGGAAAGCAAGTTATCAAAAGAGCTGCCAAGCAGAAGCACAGCCGACGTATTTATTCCCATTCAGCACTCATCTATCGATCTATGTATGCTGTTCTCAGGATCTGAAGCCACAGGATCTAAGGGACTAAAACGATGGTTCCAGACCGGTCCCTGACCAGAGAACACTGGTTCTCTGATGCACCGGAACTGGGGGTTACAATAGGCAAGAGTGCAAGAGTTCTATTTGTAATCTATTTGTTTACACATAACACAACACACAAACAAAAAGAGGGGGGAAATAATAATAATAATAATCATAGTAAAATAATATAAGCAAGGATGGAAGGAACACAGCTGCTGGAAAACGAGTCGAATACAAATCAATATTGTTCCAAATGACAACGGAACTCATAGCGTACGGTAGCTGGAAGACTAAAGGAGAGATGCGTTCGCGTCAAGAGAGGGAAATGGATTAAATGGGAACAGAGCAGGAAATGAAATCGGAAGGGAAGCCAGTCACTTCTCCGGCTGCACACAACCATTCATGCGCATTCATAAGTATTCATAAGTATTCATTGACTGCTCTGAATGCCGTCGCCGTTGCCTTGCAATCGTAATCCTCCCGCATCAGGAGGTTAAAAGCATGAGAATGCCACCATTTCACCACCGCTGAAAAGCAGAGAGGAAATTGTCATTGTAAACGTGCTCTGGTCTCATGCGCATTACCCGTGTTCGTAATCCAAAAACCCTGCCGCTCGGCCTCCATCTCCGCCAGCAGAGGCTCTGGTGCTCAATAGCTTGTCTTTGAAAGATTTTTAGTTTTTTTTACAAAGTGTGACTTCAGCTAAGCCCGACGCTTAATACAAATAGTGCTAGAGGAACGTTTTGGAGGCGACAGGATTAAGGCAAATTTCGTCTTTAACACAAAGCACGCACCTGTGTCCACATTTTCACCCTCATGATACGGGCAGCTCTTTATTCTGCAACCTTTGATACAGCATGCTAATAATACTAATAATAATAATAATAAAGATGACAGTAGCTTAAGAGGTAAGAGCGATTGTCTGGAAATCGTTTCTGACACCACGAAACAGAGTGGATGGTAACCATGGCTACGGCGGCTGCATGTGTTGGGTGCACGACGAGGCGGACCAAGGGAGTTGCTGTACGCGTGTACCGGCGTAGTACTACTACACATGCACACCTGACATTGCCGGCGGAGAAAGTCGATCGCTACTTTAATGGTACCAGTGGGGGTTGGTTCACCCCCAGCTCAGCTCTATACGGAACGGACGCCCTCCTGCCGACCAACCGTGTCAGGGATAATGGACAACAAGCTACTCGGTTATCAAAAAATATGAGCAGAGTGGGGGAGATATATACAACTCTCTCCTGGCACGGTGGTGTAGGGGGAGTTCATCTCTGAATACTGTACTGCTGTACAGTATTCTGCTGTACAGTATTCCCCCCCCCCCCCCCCCCCCTCGCCACGTCATTTTATTAGCACGTTCATTTAGGGCCGTGATTGAATTTAGCGTCCGCATAAACGTCTCCGGGGCTTTATGTTCACAAATCAAATCCCGACCGGTTTGAGGAACATGAGTGACGCATTGCAGGATGTTCTTTCCGTGCTTGAAGTCTATTTTAATTTGCCGGCTAATTTGTTTTTAAACTCCTGTCTCCGGACAGTGGTTTAAGTGAGACAGACTGTCTGTGGGACGGCTCAAGATCAACAACAACCTGTTGTTCGCTATTTGTAAACTAAAAACTGATAGCCTACACATTCAGAGAATTGTGTGACTGTACCCAGACAAAAGCCTGTGCTTGAACATCTTTGTCTTCATCTTAGAGGCAACCTTCATGCATTACCAAGCATCATTGTGAACCCACAGACAGCTCATTACAACTCATCTCCTTCCTATGGGACAGGTTCATTTGCGTATCCAGAGATCCATTCCAGATCGACCCCACGGCCTCTTTTTGACAGACAAAAAAAAATCCCCAAATTTCCATTTACCGCGTAATCCCAAACATTTGCAAACGACAGGGGATAATTATTCCACCCCGACCCCGCCCCCCATGTCATAAACAACTGCAGCTTTCATTACAGGGGCCATGTTGTGAGATCCTTTTCAAGTGCTTCTGTGAATATTCATTGCCCCAACAAATACCCGCTTAAAATCATTCCTCAAATCCAAGCTTTATTTTCCTTTTTCTTTTCATCAAGCACAGATCCAATCCAAACGCAGGTGAGGAGAGGCGCACACCCTCACCCTGTCAGCACCCTCACCCTGCTATGTCCGGGGAGAGGAGAACAGCTCAGCGAGGGAACCCTGGGAAGCCGCTTTGATGTGCCTGACCTGTAATATTCCACCCGAGGGCTCGCAGCGCTCACTGTCGAGATGTTTCCAGGCGTTAGCCTCATCAAGGAGGAAGCAGAACACCGCTAACAACTAGGAGAGAGAGAGAGAGAGAGAGAGCAAAGGAGACAGAAAGAGAGAGAGAGCAAAGGAGAGAGAAAGAGAGAATACGATAGAGAGAGAAAGAGAGAGAAAGAGAGAAAGAGAAGGAGAGAATAAGAGAGAGAGAGAGCGAAAGAGAGAGAAAGAGAGAGAGAAGGAGAGCGAGAGAGACGCAACACCCGCATTGTGTGTTGATTCCATCATCAGGAGTTGGTGTACGTGCAGCACGTACACACACAACCAAATAAGTAGAGATTTTCATAGTAAAATGTGCCCAATTCTCATTCACAGCTTTTACCAGTTGTATTCATTTTCTCAATCCCACAGTTCTCACGTGCAGTTCTCTGTAATACTAATACTCAACAGTATTGTCTGTGACCTTCCATTTAAAAACGATCAGATTCAATAAGCTTAACATTTGTATTAATCCTTCTTTGGGAATGAGTTTCTGACCTTGGTCACCAAGTTAATGATAGGATGACAGTGATTCTATATCTGGGATCTGTTATTATGCAAATTATACACTGTATTTAGAATGTATTTTCACCATTGATTAATGTGCCACGCACCCTCAACATGCAACCCAGCACTCGCCTGTCAAACTACTCAACAACATTGTTTTCCAGTATAAGAAAGCAGCAGCTCTGGGGCTGGTTTTAATCGTCTGTGGATTTAGTATTGTTCCCATAATTAAGGCAGGCTACCTGTAGGCATCCTGCCTTACCGTAGCGTAGCAGGATGCCACTAATTTGGGCTCCGCTGGGCTCTTCAAAACAACCAAGACGCAGGTTTATTGCAATGTTTATGGTCTTTTGCAGGCAGAGCAGCTGGTGGATGCAAATATGTTAGCACTCTCTTGAGTGTGTGGTAATGTGTGATGCGTGCATTGATTGGCCAATGCATCCTCAACCCATCCAACTCAGCCAAACTCCATCTCCCCATCCATCCTGGAGACAGGGGCCCTGGGGCCTGCAGCCTTGGCTGGTGGGTGTGGGGGGGGGGGGCTGTACATGGCCGTTACAGGAGTGCCTGGAGCGTGCTGGTAGGAGGAGGCTCCTCCATCGCTCCTTGGAACAGCTTGGAACAGCCGTCAGCAGGGCCACCCTCGAGCAGGGCATGCGGGCGGGCGATGACATTGAGGCATTATCCTCCACTCCCTCCTGGAGCCCGGGGGCCTTGGAGTGCTGTGCTGTGCTGGCTGGCAGCGACGCGGCCGGGCCTGACGGGATCCAGCGGCTGCTAGCTGCAGGCGTTTGGTTTGGCGCCTTGGCAGTTTTGCTGCCAAGGCACTTCTTTCTATAACTAAGTCATCAAAATGAACACGTTATTTTGACAAATCACGCCACCTTCTGGTATCGCCTCAGCTCACTTGGGACCTCGACGGTGGAGTGGGGGTGCGGTGGGGGGGTACTAAAAAAGTATCAGGTACCAATTTTTGCCTAATGGAAAAGAGACAGCGCTATGTAGTCGAAAGTTGCGTCGTGGACAGCAGCCTGTAGCGCTCTCTTGAGTGTGTGTGCTGATGGCTGGTGTATCCTGTGTGCATGGCCAGGTGAGGCTGCTTAAACCGGCCACCAACCAACCACACACAGACTGCACTCCGCACACAGCTACTACCATGACATCTGTTAAAGGACTCCTATTATACCACCAGGGGTGAGTGGTTTCAAAAACCGGTGTCATCTCCGGTTTTTGAAATCACAAGTGGGAGTGCCCACCTAGGAGTACGCTGGATAGATCAGCCTACCAGTCGCTGCAGTCCTCTGGGTAGGCTGGTAGGCTGATTTGATGTCTCCTTTAACTGAAATCTGTATTCACTCCAGGTCATTTCAGATAAAAGCGTCTTCAAAACTTTTGTCGACTGCATTCTTCATTTTATATAACCCCCCCCCGCGCACCCCCCCCTCTCATAGTCAATACACACACAAAAGCTGACCTCAAATGATCTATGTTCATTCGGTGTCAGTGATTATCCCAAGGACCCTTCAGCCACTGAATCAGGTCACCGAGATTTTAGCGGGAGGGATGCTAGAGGTTAGGGGGGAAACCAGGTTCATGGCCTGCCAAGAACCGGACCGCATTTGGTCCCACTTCAAAGACGAGAGTTCCAAGGAGAAGCTGAGTGACATCCGTGGAAATTAATTTCCTTTCGTATCTCCCCACACATCAGCCCCGTCATATTCCCCCGCCGGTAGTGCTGCTGGCATGATTAATTAAATCACACATCGTTATCCCGTCTTTGATTTGCTTTGCTGCTTTCCTCTGTCCTTTGAATAAGTCGCAAATCTCCGATCTCAGAGAAAAAAATTACATATACATAAATACTGTATATAATATAGAAGATAAGCTGAGATACAGGTATGGATAAATAAATAAAATAAATAAATGGGTGTATGTGTCTATGGTGTATGTCAGCCAGTGGCCAGCAGTCTCTCTGATCTCTCAGATGCTCCACTGTAGACACAGCAGGGATCCTAGTCTAGACTCCAGTCTTACAGCCTTCTCTCTTTACTTCATTCATATTAAAAACTTCTTTGTTCAGTCGCATGCGGCAGGACTCCCCCCCCCCGATCTCGCTGAGGAGGTGGGGAGGAGGACGGAGGTCTGTGATTGTCTCACTCTTGACTCGTGGTTTGCTTTAGATGGAATATTACACGAAACACAAACACACAAACAGGGTCTCCAGCGGTGAAGGCATTAACCGTCCTTGCACAACTAAGTCCAAAACAAAAAGCTCCGAGCAAGTTAGAATCTGTTATAATCTGGTCTCCTCGTGAACGGAAAGGTTGAAGCCATCTCGCTGAAGCTGATGAACGCTGCTTTATCGACAGTAAATTCTTGGCACAAAAGAGCTCTTCAATTGGAGCTCTCTCTCTCTCTCTCTCTCTCTCTCTCTCCGGGGAGTCCTTTGACGCCACACCGGCCCCCTATACCCCCCACGCCGACCCAACCACTTTCGTACCGCGCTGCTGTTGCCTCCATTGTGCGTATTGACCGGGAAGATCCAGACACTGTTCAATTTGAAAGAGCCGGAAGCTTTATGAATAACCAAATCAATAACCGTTTGGGGGGTTAAAGATTACACACAAACCCCCCCCCCCCCGCCCCCCCCCCCCCCCGGTCGGAACACACACCTTGCTACTGCACCCAAGCTACTGCACGACCCCCACTCACACACACACACACACACTAGTGTCTAAACCGCTGTAAATATCAGCCAATCGGGTGGCCTGGCTACAGAGCAACAATACCTCCATCACGTGTCACTGGCATTGCTCACACTGGAGTCGACACAAAGTGCTTCTACACATGTTGGTCAGGTGTCTGTCTGTCTGTCTGTCTGTCTGTGTGTGTGTGTGTGTGCTTGTGTGCGTGCGGGGGCAGTTTTGACGAATGGATTCCCCACAGATATGGCAAAACCTGCGTGAGGATAAGTTAATCTGAGTCGACGTGATGCCTCATGGTGGTGCCACGGTGCCAAGGGCAACAGCAAAGTTTCTCTGTGGACACGCGCACACACGCGCACGCACACACACACGCACACACACGCATGCACACACACACATGGCGCACACACACGCATGCACACACAGGTTTATATCAGCTGAGCAATCATATTCGGTCCACAAAAATACAGTGTGTGTTCTCTTTCTCTCTCTCTCTCTACAAGTAGAGTATACCACACACACACACACACACACTTCCTTTCTATGTTGCCGAAAGAAAGGTGTTGACGACGATGCTCACCACAAGCAAAGCCAAACCACAGCAGGAACACATACAAAACATGACAACCTCGCTGGTATGGAGGAGATGAGAAAATGGGGTCAGGGACGGTGCAGAGATGCATGTGTGGTACTCTATAATAACTAATGCGGACCCCGATTACAGGCTGCTTGCTGACTGTAATGTAGTCAGCAACCTTGGATGGCTGCCACGTCAGACTTTTTTTTTCTTCTTCTTCCTCCCAGCATCAGATTGCTGTTGTATCAAAAGCTCTGTGTTCAAGTGGTTCCTTATATTCCGCCTTTGAGTGCATTATCTGGGGTAAGAGGGGAGGCAGTTTTGTACGTTTTTTTACAAAACTATCAGGAAGTGCTGCCGGTTAAGTTTGGTTTGGTTCTCTTAAAGAAAAGAAAAACCTTCATATAGCTGCTAGTTGCTGATGAGAAAAATGCAAGAAGAAACCTATACGCCTCCAACAACCACTTTGGTATTTGATCTGGTGTCTGAGCCAGACTGGACATTGAAAACAAATGGAGACAATAAATGAACAGACATCGAAATGTACACACAGAAAGCCTTTATTATAATCTGCAAGAAATATGTTTCATATACATTGGAGAACAGAAGACAAACATTTCCCTTTAGTTACAGATGTTACATGATTTCAGTGATTTAACTTATTAGCCTGTCACATACTAATAACAATAACCACAGATCAATGTTGTTGTGGGGCTTGTCTGTAAGAGACCATTTGAGGTCAGACTAGACTGTGTTGAGCATATCTGATCTATTAGGGCTGCAAAAATTAATTAGGTTGATAGTCAATGAGACTATTGCCACTTGCTGCCAATCCTATAGCTTCAGTTAAAAAAAACAAGCACATTCAATTTAACTTATGATGGCCTTCATCGAATGGAATGAATTCAATGATTAATTAAACCAGACAATGAATGGCAATAGAATTTTAGCTGGAAATGCAGTCTTGATAAATACAATAACCCGGGACTTTGACCTCACGATGATCATTATAATTTGTGCATTCATTTCCTTTTCGGACCACAAAGCTGCTTCGATGTACGGAGTCGAGAGCTGAAAGTGTGTGATGGTTCAGCACATAGCACCACAGTGCCCCTCTGTGGCCTCCTGGAACCTTCTGCTCCGTCTGAGAGGTCTGCCTGGGACCTCCACACAGACCTCCATACACACGGTGCTAAATGCATGGCTACTCTACCAAACATTTCATTTTAAATAGTGTGTATACTGTATATATATATACATGTATAGTCTTGATAGCGACTATAGAATAAAAGGAAGCGATATGCAAGGAACTGTTTGTGTGTGTGTGTGTGTGTGTGTGTGTGTGTGTGTGTGTGTGTGTGTGTGTGTGTGTGTGTGTGTGTGTGTGTGTGAGAGACACACAAGGTTTCAGATATCACGGGAGCAGGGATAACATTGTCGTAGTAAGCAGAATACAATGGAACATCATTTGTGTCGACAACACATGTAAATAATTGTAAACATATTACAGTAGACGCTTGTTTGTAAAAACACAAAAAAAATAATATATATATATATATAATATCCAACATTGTCCCAGAAGTACCAGGATTTGGCCTCATAAATACAACATTAAAACACACCCCCCCCCCACTGCCCCCATTAATCACAGCCATGCAAACAGCAACACGTACAGCTACACACACCTGGCCCCATCGTCCCCACAGCTGTGAGGATGGGGCCAAGTGGAAATACTACAGTGAAATGTTTACGACGCAAAATCGTAACAACGCTCATCGCGGCGCCCGTAATGTAGGGCATACACTAAAATGGAAACATCAAAATCACGTTCTGAAGGGGAAGCCTAAGGCAGGGCTCAGTCTAGTTCCAGTGGAAGAGCGGTGCAGTACGCTTGTTTCATTACCAAAGTGCTTAGCTGGTGCCCCAACTGAACTGCATTTATTTAAAGGGGCCCCCGTTACACCACCGGGTGTGAGCGTGATTAGCCATCACATTGTCACGTGACTAAAATTGCCATCGTGGTGAAGTGACATCGGAAGTCCACGTAGATGTATGCTGACTAGATCAGACCAGCAGCCTACCCAGTGGACTGTACCAACTGGTAAACTGATCTAAGTCAGCATACATCTGGGTGGACACTACCACTTGTGACGTCACTTCGTCACAATGACAATTTTGAAACGGCTTGTTAATGGCTAATCACTCTCAGATCTCTTCATCAGTTGATTCATCTGTGATACATACATACATATAAACATTTCTCTTCTTACTTTTTCATCTTTTTTACCTACTTTTTTGCGTATGGTCGCCTGCCATGTCACAAGAATTTCAGTGAATTTCAGAATGGCCCTGTGTTATGGCGAACATGTGACAATAAAACACTTTGACATTGACCCGGTGGTATAACAGGGCCCCTTTAACTAGCATGTATTTCCGTGCGACGGGAACGTATAGATCTATATATAGAACTCATTAATAGCACAGAGTACCGGCCGGCTAGACGCGGGCTCTCTGAGGGTCCGGTGTGGAGGAGTAGGTGTTCCATCTAGCAAGGTGAAACCACGCAGCAGAAGCGCCCAGGAGGACGTCGACGGAACATTGTGCTGTCATCGTCGGCACAACTTCCAGACTTTTTTTTTGCATCCGTCGACAGCGCTGGACCAAAGATTAAGCAAAAAAAAGGAACTAAAAAAAACAGTCTTATCAGCCGTCACGTCCTCCTGCTGCCGTTCGATGTGCAATTTGCGGATCAATCCGAGTAGCGCCCGCGATATGAAGCAGTGTGAACAGTGTCCCTCTGAACTCAGTGTGGACGCCTCATCAGATATAACAATATCCCATTTCCTCACGGCGATTAACAATGTGCGGTCCGGATCAATGAGAGACAATGTGGAAAACGTTGTCCCAAGATTTTTTGAAGTGGTGGCTAGCTGTCATTTGCGAAGTGTGGGTCCAAGTTTGGGTCACTTGCACATTTTTTGCTGGGGGACAAAGTAAACGGGAGAACAGTCTGTACAACATGAATGATCTTATCTGCAGGGATTATATCCCCCCCCCAAAAGATAAAGACAGCGTGTCCGGGAGGGAGGTTTCGGCCATCCTCTCTCTCGCGGGCGCTCGGCAACGCAGAGTAGATAAACACAGCGTGACTCCCAAGGCATTCACAAGTGCATTCTGGGTATTGTGAGTGCGATTGATGGCGAGTTTAAAAACACGATGTCACCCCTTCAATGTCGTTCCCCAAAGGTCCACCAAAGACAGAGGACGCTTCAAAACTGACCCCACTCCCTGGAAGCCACTGCAATGGAGAGCCATGCTTAGATAAAAAATATGACGGGAGTCACATGACCAATAGAACACTGACTGTGGCTAAATGAGAGGCCAGATAGCACACACACGCATACACACACATACACTTTTTTTAGTCCAGAGCCACGTCTCCGATGCTGGCTCTCATGGAGACAGTGGCCTGCTTGGACTCCCTCATCTTGTCCAGGCCGAAGAGAAGGTCCAGCTGGGTGATCGGGCGCAGGCGGTCCTCATCCAGAGGCCTGCAGGACACGGGACACAAGACACGCGCTAGCACAACACTACAAACATCAGCGCACAGTGGGGCGGCAGTATCTCAGGAGGTAAGAGCGGTTGTCTGGCAACAGGAAGGTCGCTGGTTCGATCCCCGGACTCCGCCTAGCTAAGGTGTCCCTGAGCAAGACACCACCTGCTCCTGACGTGTTGGTTGTTACCTTGCATGGTTGGCGCCGCCGTCGGTGTATGTATGGGTGAATGTTATACCATCGCCGTTACATACAAAATAAGAATCGATTTTTTCCTCGACGAGTTCCGTGCAAACGCGCCAGTGGTTGCCGAGCAACAAGGAAGGACCGCGGGCGTCTGCTTTTAATTTTTTTGTTTTTCGTTTTTACCATAAATAAATGTACATCACTAGATTTATCCGTCTATATTCACTTTCTAACTGGCTGTTACATTGCTCACCGATAGCCTGGGCTGCTACACGCTTATACAAAGTTATTTCTGCTGCAGCAGAAGAACACACCGTTCTATGGACCCTGCGATGGTGAGTCAGAGACTCGGTTATGTGTGACTCTCACACGAAGAACACACACACATCTCTACTGTTAACCGTAGAGATACCCACCTTCAAACTCTGTCTTCCCTTTGTGCTAGATGAATAGATTGAGTGTTATACGCGTAATAACACAATTCTTTAGAACTTCCGAGGTATTGACACGTGTGAATTATCTTTAACCATACATAATGAATTCTGAATTGCTCACATATCGCACTCTATAAATTAATAATTGGACATGCTTAAAGCATGATACGTTAACAAACAAACTGCAGAATGTCAGTGGCAGCCTGGACTACTGGATACAATTTTTACTAAATGTATTTTTGTATAAATAAAAAATTATTCTACGATCACTTGGAACACCCCACACCCATCTGTTCCAGGCAGACAGTCGGCGCTGGGACTGGGAGTATAGATTTATAAATCATGATAATTATTACACGGCTCGTCACACCATGTGGATGAATATATATCACAATGTCCGCTTAGGAACTCAAAGCCCTGTGTTAAAAAGAAACTCTCGAGTTTCATGACATGGAGCCATACGGTCACTGAAGTGAGGAGATCAGGTTTGTTCCCAAATAAAAAAAGATATTTCTAACCACATCGACGTAACATTAACAAGACACGTGTTCATATCATTAAGTCTCCTTTAGCATAACCTAAACCCAATCTAACACTAACCCTACCCTGACACTGACCCCTCATCTCACCCCAAACTGAACCCAACCCTAACCCGCCTCGATCAGAGGCAAGCCCATTTGCATTTGCAGAACCCTGCAGATCCGTTTCCCCCGGGCATGACCCACCGTTGCTCCTCCTCCTGGCTGTCCTGCATCTGCTGGGCGATCTGCCTCATCTGCTCCTTGCGGACGTAGTCCCGGACGCGGTACATGGCGCCGTCACGGCACAGCTCCCGCAGGTCGCTGCCCGAGAAGCCCGCCGTCTTCTCTGCGATCTCCTTCAGGTTGATGGCGTTGCTCAGCTAGAAGGTAAGCAGGGGGGAGAAGAAAGAGGACACTTTCGTTACTTTAAAATGACATTTAGGGCATTTGGAAGACGTGTTTGTCCAAAGCAAATTACAATAAATACATTCAAACCCTGGTTGGGTATGTGAGTGTGGGTTAGGTAGAAGGGGGGGGGGGGGGGGAGCTGTGCAGAGTGCAGGTGAACTCTGAACAGGTGAGTCTTGAGTCTCTTTGACCAGTTCAATAACATTTGACACATTTATACAAAGAGACATACAGGTGAGTAATACATGATCTATGATCTATAACAATAATAATACATAATGTGAGTCGTTTTTGACAGTTGGAAGTAGGAAGTGTCTTATCTTTATTGGGACTTTGTGATTGCTAGGTGCTTGTGTCTCTTTAAAGATGAGATAACATTCAGAGCACGTGTTGCTGACCTAAAGCAACTAAATAATGACGGGACATAATGCAGGTGGTCTGCACGCTTGATTAGATTGGCTCATTTGCACAACACAATCACAAAAACATTTATTCTTGGACAGTTATTTGATGTTGAGATTAAAAGGGTGAAAGAAAGAAAAGACCATTTTATTTCATATCTGAAGCAAAGCATGCTTACAAGGGGCTCAAGCAGGAATACCAGAGGAACTAATTCAAGGACAAATACAAAAATGACACACTCCCATGCCAAAATGCATATTTTAGGTATCATTTCCATGTAAAAAAAGAATAAAAAAATAAATGAAGGGATGGCAAGGACACCTATCCGTTGAAAGAAAAAGATTGGGTTGGCTTCTATGGAAAGTGCAAAAAAGTGTATAAATAAATGAACGCTTACGTTTTCCTCTGCCAAGATGAGCTTGAGAATCTCCTGTCTCTCTCTGGTTTTCTGTGGAGAGTCAGACGGACAAAGTTATAGCAACATGTAACGACACACGACAATATATTCTTTTATAAAAAAGGTTGAGTCATTTTGGAATACTGATTAAAATGGCATAACCTCACACTTCAATAATAGCAGCAGTATAATTGCTCATCATGCTAAACAAGTCGTTTTCCTGAGGGGTAAGGGATGTTGGATAATGCGGGCCTGTAACTGTGATTAAGAACGCACATGCATTTGTGTAGACCTTAAATCCACAGTTACATTCATTTCAAGCCCCAATATGAATTTAGCAGTTTTTTCCCATTTTGTTTTGAAGAGAGAAGTCAGAAAGTAGCACAATCACAGAGAGCCCCGAGATAAAGCAATCACATCTAGTCTGGTTTATGGACTAAAGGCCAATCAGACAAACAGTAGCAGCAGTAGTTCCACTAGTAGTACCAGTAGTACTTACAGGCAGGCCAACATGGAAGGTGGTGGGCATACGGCGCAGGATGGCTGGGTCCACGTCTTGGGGCCTGTTTGGTCGCCCCCATCACCATCACCTGGGAGACAGAAAGACCACAACCTTGACTAACCAATCATAGACCACCCATCATCCATCACCCGTCACCTAGCATGGAGGAAGACCATAACGTTAACTAACCAACCATAGACCACCCATGACCAGTCAGCTGGCACGGAGGAAGATCACAACTTTGACTAAAGAATCACACACCACCCATCACCCGTCATGGAGCACGGAGGTAGACCACAATGCTGACTAAACAATCATAGAGCACCCATGACCCATCACCGAGTATGGAGGTAGACCACAACGTTGATGATCTGGATGAGGTCATGAGGTCATTCATCCTCTCACCTGGCTGGTGGCAACGGTGTCCAGGCCATCCCACAGGCTCATGAACTGGGCCTTCATCATGGCTGTGGCCTCGTGGTCCAGGCTGGAGCGGTTCCTCAGGAAGGAATCTGAGCATACAAAGTGTAGCCACACACGTCAAACCCTGCAACCAAAGTCAGTCTCGTTCCGTGAAGCAACACATTTATTATAAGAAATTGAATTGTACAAATTGTGTTTTAGAAGTAAAATAAATATTGTACAAAAAAACTAATACTGAAGCCGCATTTTCAGGGTTGATGTCATCGATTACGTTGACGAATTGCGGGAGCCCTAAATACATCAGCAACTAATATTGCTCACTGATGATAACGGGTATTAAATCTACACTAATCTGTTGTGGGGAGGAAGCACAATAGATCACGATCATTATGACCTGCAGTGTTCTCAGATTTAACAGATATATTCGTTGATTACCTCCAATTGTTCAAATAGCAATAGGACTGAATATGGCTCCCTCAGTTTAGCATACAAGCGATTGGGGACAGCCGTTGCCATGCCATATAATACACAACAACGCCACAGCGACACACTGACCGATCTCGTCGATGAAGATGATGCAGGGCTGGATTTTCACAGCCAAGGAGAAGACGCCGGCTGTCAGCTTCTGAGACTCGCCGTACCACTTGTCCGTCAGCGTGGAGGGCTGCAGGTTGATGAACTGACAGCCGGAAGCCTTGGCGGTTGCCTTGGCGATCAAAGTCTTCCCACACCCCGGCGGGCCAAATAAAAGCACACCTGGAAGAAAAGACATGACTTTACTAGTTCATAGCACACTATTTGTTATTACTTAGAGTGGAGTCTGTGTGCGGTTGGTGGCTGGTTTAAGCAGCCTCACCTGGACCGAGTCAGGCTGATTAGACTCGGCGGCTGTGGGTGAGGCTGCACACCGGTGCACTGGCTAATCAATGCACAGGTCAAACCAGTTCACCATCATCTACCCATGTCCTTGTATTGGAGGAGCCTAGATAAAGCCACTGGTAGTGGAGTGTGACATGACCATTTGCCACAGTTAGATTTTAACTGATGTCTAGGAGTAATGGGCGTCTTCAGCATAACCATGATGTAAAGCCCAAGCGATATTCATGTCACACATGTAAACACTCCAGTTTTACTGCACATCTGCTACACAGACTGGTGAAGAAAGAGTATTTTTACCCATCTAATAAATTATGAATCTATAAGTTGGCTACCCAATGATCATTCTTATTAAAGGAGACATATTATACCACCAGGTGTGAGCGTGATTAGCCATTGTAAGTGGTTTCAAAAAACGATTAGAATGGCCCCACGTGACATCACAAGTGGGAGTGTCCACTTAGATGTATGGTGAATAGATCAGCCTACCAGTTGCTAAAGTCCACTGGGTAGGCTGGTAGGCTGATCTATCCAGCATACTTCTAGGTGGACACTCCTTTAAGTACAGTTGTGGTACCTTTAGGTGGCTGGAAGAGCTTGGATCCAGCCAGCAGATGTCTCTTCTGAAATGGGAGGATGACCGTGTCCTGCAACTCGCAGATGACCTCGTCCAGCCCTGCAATGTCTCTCCAGGTCACCTGCAGACAGAAGTACACACCTTTAACCTCTGCTGAATCACAAATGATACAGGAGTCGTGAGTCGTCAACATTGTCAAAGGTCAAAGATGTTGGGTGTAAAGGTTTCCCCAGACCGAAAGCTTCAAATGTATGGGAATACTTTAAATTAGAAGACAAACAAATGTCCAACCATTTATTCGATTGATTGATAAAATACAAAAGATATGGTGGAAAAAATAATCATTAGCGGCAGCCCTAGTGCCTTTAGCCATCCGCTGAGACACACACAGTGCCTCTAGTCTAGAAGATACCGCGATGACCTCCATCACACCAACATACCAATGGCACGATTACCACCTAAATGTAGGCTAGTTGACAATAAACCTAGACGTTGAGTTAGGTTAGTTTATCACAGCAATATTATCGTCTCTTGGGTAACTGTCAAAATGAAGTGTGGCTCTCAAACCTTTATTGACCGTGGGTCGACCAGGAGTGAAGCGATGTTCATCTCGTACTCGTTGAGTTTGACTCCCTCCACGCCAATCCTCTTCATCAGCTGCTCTGCCTGCCATAATCAACGCAACACACGACTACCACCACCACCACTGAGATAGACAATAACATACAAACTGAATCAAATAATTCAACAAATACAAAGCTGAGGGGCGGGGGGGGTGGGCCGGGGAAAGGGAGAGGAGAGGAAACCACCGGACCTTTTTCTTGGCCAGGTTCTTCTGCTTGTACGTGGGGTCCATGGCTTCCACCACCCATTTGATGCTGTAGTAGGTGGCAGCCCCGAAGATGGTGAGTCTGAACAGCATGCCCAGCACCTCGCTCCTGGTCAGGGGCCGCAGCAGGGCCTCCCGGGGCAGATCTTTCAGCAGCATCTCCTCTGGTGGTGGAGGCGACGGGTCAGTCCATTGACTCTACAGAGACAATCAAGAGACAAACGTTGACATTTTGCCTGCGACTAGGGAGCTGAGTCTAACCTGACCACCGAGATCGATGACATTGATCGACGTGTGCTGACGAGTGACAACCATACAAGTTTTTTATGATTTGATTATGATTTATGGCGTTTGACTTTGCATCAGCAGGATTATTGTGATGCAAATACGCCATGGGGACGTTGTAAGATCTCTGCTTATGCAAACACTACACACACACACACACACACACACACATATATATATATATATATTATATACATACAGAATGAAACGCTGAGCTCTAACATATCTCATGTCGTGTAGTATTTAATGACAGCGAGTGACGTGCAGGAGCACAACTTACAGGACAGGGCTGCACCGCGAAGAGAGACTCGGCGCGTCTCCCATCGCGGCTCGGCTAGAAACAAACTGGCCGCGGGTTCAGTTGTGCTGGACTTTAGTTCCGCTTTCACTTTCACTCAACCGGAGGACCACTGGATGGCAGACTTGCACTTTTCTTTAAACTTGTCTTAAAAAAAAAACACCCAGACAGACATAACGACTACATTTTGACTGTGATGAGATGAGATGGGCCGATATTGCATTTGGCCTGTATCAATTAATTATGTGCCATGATGTTAGATTATGAATATTAACAGGTTTATTTCTACATAGCCTACAGCTTTAAAGTTGTTTATCATGCAACCACAGATAGAGATTAAGTTGATCTTTTGGCTTAATATGAATATAATCCACACTTAAAAATACAAATATATATATATAATTAAATGAGTGCTTATAATTAAATGAGTGCTACAGCATATATCACACGTGTCATGACAAGCAAATCAAAAACCTTATTTTCTTTTTGTGGTGACGATGAATATCAGATGTGTCTTCTCTACCGTGTGATTTGGACGCTCACCGATCCCAAGATGTCTGATGAGTGAAGAGACGACATGCCGAGAGGGAGCACTCTGTGTCCCCGTGTGATGATGTGGTTCGATCATTCTGTTGGAGTCCCATTCATTCCCAATTCTACTTGATAGTGGATAATTCAGTCTCCTTAACACCGGCCACACAGATAAGACTGTAATAAATGGTCAACACCAGCAGGCCATTCATCACAGCCGGGCCAAATGGATTCCATGTGTCACTGATTAAGAGCTTTATGGCTACTTTTGAAATGGATTCTTCCACTTGCTTGTGTCCTCTGAACTCTTCTCTTTCTTCGCCACTCCGTGATTACATAGTGAGTATTTGCGCTAATATAATAGAAACATTTAGCCCTTTTTGCTGGCATATTGATTCAGCACAATGCAATGAATGAAGTGAACATGGATTTCTCTTTTTAATGATTCCCTTGATGGCCTAATAAGGACACTACTATATATTTCAGTGACTCTCGACTGGTGGGCGCATATGCCAAACTTTAACCTTCAGAAAGGAACCCCAAAATGTACTCATGTTTCAATGTTAATTCATGTTTCAATGTCTTAATATTTCATTTAGTTTAGCCCCGATTGTTGCAGCTTTTTGTTTGCTCAATGTTCTTTAACAGTAGATGAAGGCATTATTGATTACTGCAATATTGCTCAATAAATGTTTTTATTTTTGGGTTGTGAGTTAATGGCTTTTGACACATGTGGGTCCTGAGACTAGACCAGTTCAGAACCACTGCACAATGTGGTTTATGATGTTGAGATAGAATATATGAATCAATTTAAGTCAAGTTCATGTATATTTGTATAGCCCTTAACCACAGCATCCAGTCTCAAAGGGCTGCATCATACAACACCCCATAATAACCCTCAGCCCTCTTAAGGGACAGTTGGTGTCTCTGTCCTTTTATTTATTGTCAACTGTATTGTTGTTGTTTGACTTGAGCTACGGGATACCTTGAATTTCCCCAAGGGGATAAATAAAGTATCTATCTATCTATCTATCTATCTATCTATCTATCTATCTATCTCTACATCCAAAGGAGAGGAGCCTTGATAAGCTACACAGTGCTGCTCTACCCACCCATGAAGTCATGATGTCACCAATGGTTGCAAAAATCAATTTAGCTGCAAGGACACAAAAATCACCACATCATCATATATTATGTGTGTCAGCATTATTTGAATACACTAAATGTGAATAGAGTATTCTATTACTATAGACCATTCACTACCCAAACAGTGGCTAGTATGTAGAACATAATGAATTAATTCCATCTTTTATTGAATCTTTGTAGCATTCTGAGAAATAATGTAGTCGTATTTTATGCTCCCAGTCATTACACATGCATTATGCATGCTGGGGAAGAAAAAATGCATTGCACGTAGCATTGCTTGTAATTGTCTCGATTTGATGGTTTGATGTAATTTTACTGCATTCCATTCCGACATTTCATACATGAATGAAATTCCCTTTTAAGCCTAATTGAATGATTTGATCAGGCTGTATTTATTTCAACATGTGCACAGTGGTGTACAAGGACGAGCTAGCTAGGCGGAACTAGCTGTGACATTTATTCTATTAACCAAATATACACCAGAGAGATGTAAAGTCATGCCTCACCAACCACCTTTCACAAATTCATTTTTCAGTACCGGTTGAATGAATAAATTAATGTATTTCCCCCCCCCCCCCCCCCCCTGTTTTTTTCTTCCGCTTCGCAGCTGGGCGCATATGCTTACAATGTTGAATTCATCCTTCACGTTTTACACATTTCCCATTAGTTATCCAATCAGAACGCAGTGCCCCCCCCCTCTGCTCAGCTCCACCAATCATCAAGTCCAGCCTTCTAGTGGAGAAGGAAAGGAAAGGCAAACCCACTGCAATTTCCGGAACACTTTAGGCCATGAAAACACTTAATAAAAAGCTTTTTAATCCCCCCCCCCCCACTCCCCCTGCACTGCGGCGTGGGCTCCCTGGAGATAGCGGGCTGACGGGGCCATTTTGATGGGTCCAGGCCATGAAAGCGCACAGCCTGCGTATCTGCAAAGTGCAGTCGGGGGCCCCGCGTTCTCAGAACACCTTTCACTACCCCCCCACCCCCCCCCCCACCCCACCCCACACCCCCTCCTACCCCTACCCCAGGCACACACACACATACACACACACACACCACTTCATGGGCCGCTTCAGAGAGGGAGAAAATAATGACAAAATAAAAACAAAAACCACAACATTAAGCTCATTTGACTCTCAGCCTCCATCATGCTTGGCTGTGGGTTATACCTGGAAGCTCAAGCAACGAGGGCAGGTTTTTCCACGTACATTACCTTCCATTTTTCAGGTTATGCTTTGACGTCACATTTAAAAAATACCAGGTTGTCCTGCGCTGGTCTCCTCCAGTACAGCGATACAGAAATAGCTCTCTGCATAATCTGCAAAAAAACACTTTGTCAGCGCAGGCCCATCAAACAGGTGAACGAACGCCGCAGAGCTTGAGTCAACATTCAATAGTTAATTAGCCCCGTCTCACAGGAGGACAAACGACATCGCCCTCAGACTCCCAACAGAGAGCCATTATAGTGATGATCACTTGTTTGCCTCTTATCAAATGGAACCAAACATGTTTATTTGAGATCATTCCGGAGCAAACGTGTTTCGTTTCAAAGAACACACGCCCTCTTTTGAAGATCTACAAATCTATCATTGTTCAGGGTTAATGGTTAAAGAATGAGTCTTATGGCAAAAAACACCCCAACAGGGTATTTTTTGAGACAGATAAGCGCTGAGTGAATGGATGAACGAGACTCAGCAAACTTTTATTGAAATTGCACCGAAAGTTTACTTCAGGAAGGCATTTGTACACTTTTTGTACATTCGGCAAAGGTTACTCAAGATAGGAGAACAAAGATTGCAGCTTGTTTTGATAAAGTTTCCCTTCTGCAGGGTCTCTGCTCCTTGTTAATTTACTGCTATGTTATGTTCATGGTCCGTCAAGCAGCAACAACCTCGCAGAGTAAAGTCAGATTGTGTAAAGATAATGAGTTTCCATTCAAAGATGGAACGCTCTTCGTAATCTCTTAGGGGCAGGAAAAGCAGCGTGAAGAGGAAAAGTTTGTCCTGTAAGCTCTTGTTTAATTCAACCGCAAATCCATGTGGGGTGACAGGTTTTTGCTTCTCAACAGTGTCGTAGTGTTTTAGAAGGTAGTCAAAACGCATCAGAATCCCTAGAAACCTGCAGCTGTCAAGGACAAAATCGGTAAACAGCCACGGCCCCCACTAGAACCAGACCACACTCCAGTCCTCGCACATCCACCATTGTTACGGTGGCCCTCTGGAGCCGATTTCATAATCATCCTCTGGCATGACGGAGCAGAGGCTGGGCCAGGCTGCACCTGGGTCCTCTGGTGGCTTCTAAACGAGGGAAACCTCCAGAGACGTCTGGGTTAGGGGTTGTGGAGGTCTGCATCTGTGTGTGTGTGTGTGTGTGTGTGTGTGTGTGTGTGTGGAGATTGTGTGTGTGTGTGTGTGTGTGTGTGTGTGTGTGTGAGAGGGAGAGTGTGTGAGAGTGTATGTTCGTTTTGTGTGTGTTTTATGGTGTGTGTGTGCATTTGTGTGTGTATGTGTGTGTGTGTGTGTGTGTGTGTGTGAGGTGGCAGTGCTCGTGATGAGTGTTGTATGTGTGACATGGGGGTGTGCGAGGTGGGGGTGTGCTAGGTGGGGGTGTGCTAGGTGGGGGTGGGTGGGTGGGGGGGGGGAGCAGGGGAATTGCGCGGCCCCGTTTGACAGGAGGGGAGACATTTAAGTTCAAAGCGTGCAGGACTTGTCCACGGAGTAGAAACAATTGGCCGGTTCCAGCTTCTATTCATCAAAGTGACAGCGGCCGGGCCGCGTGGAAATGAAAGAATGCGTAAAGGAGCACACACTCAGTGTGCAGATGATGTGGACAGAATTGACCAGGTAGACACACACACACACACACACACACCACAAATAAACACACCCACACACAAACAAACAAACACACAGAGTCACACAAACACATACAAAACAGACATAAAAAGAAACACAAGAAAAAACAGACACATACGCATGCAAACACACACACACACACACACACACGGAAATAGAAGCCCTCACAAATGTCAAAACAAATACGCAGAACACAGGAATGCAAACACACAAACACACACACAGGCTGAATTTTTGCAAGAAATCTCACAATTTCCCCCCATTGAACCTCTCTGTTCTGGTTAACAGCTCGCGGCGGCATCTCCGCTCTCCTTGGATACAAAACGTGCCGACAGCTCCGCCTCAGAGATGCAATTTCTTCTCCCTGCGGTCCATAGAAAACATGAATGCTGTACTGTGCCAAAACAATGCATGAACACCGTGTTCTCTCTACCTGCGGCCTGCCACGTGTGTTTTATTGATCATTGGGTGGGATGGGTTGCCTTGGTTACCTATAGCGATTCATGTCGGCCCTTAAAAGTCTGTGCTTATTCAGAAACATGAGACGTGACGATGCTTCAGTCTCCAGCTGAGGTGGAGTGGATCGCGTAGAAATGTGCAGGAAGCAGGAATAACTTAAATGATTTACTTTCAAAAATACTGGTACAGGCAGGCAGGTACAGGCAGGCAGGTACAGGAGACAGGAACAGGAACCGGTACTCACACATATTACGGCAAGGATATGACAAAGAACATAGGATTGTGGCAGGTATAAATTGGGAGAAAACTAATCAAGGGGACGTGAAAACAAATGGCAGACAACTACAGGTGAGGGGCGGGGACAAAAAAGACACATGGGAAAACAGAACACATGAACAAGCAGATAAATGAACACACATGGGGAACAGAACAGCAGATAAACATGAATAACTAAACTAGAACATCAGGGGAAACACACAAGGAAGGAGGTGCACTATGACAGGTGGGGGCGGAGACAGAACACAACAGAGACAAGTAGTAAATCATAATGCCAATGTCCAGCAGGCCGGTGCAAAAACCAAAAACTAATTTGTTTGAGGGGGACAGAGACAAACTGTGACAGTGTCGGCTGTATTTAGTCCGCAGAGGGAGACACACTGTTGTTGCTGTATAGTATAGAAGTCATTACATCTCACTGAACTCTTCAGCACATAGTCTGTATTTCAACGCCGTGACTTTGCGATGGAACGTTCTCCTGGCAAAGGTGCTTTTTCCATGTTCCCCTTGTATTTCATCGACAACATATTCATTGATTTAAGTATCCCCTTTTTTCACTTGTACCCATTAAAATATGTTTTATCACGTCAGGGGGGGCAGACTAAGTAGTTGTTGAGAGGTATTTGGTGCACGAGTGCTTTTGAGGGGTTTTAAACAATAACCTGTGGGCCGAGGTATATTGCGATGGAAGCGTTTTGACATGTCTGCCCTTGGTTGCTTAAAAAAAAACCCCAAAACGCCACCCTCCATATATTTCAACCGACCCTTACCCTTCACGCCCACTTTAGATGCATCACTCCGTTCCCGTACTTTATGGGATGCCGTGGATTAATACATCACGGTTAGAGGGGGGGAAAACAGCATGGAACAGAGCTGGCAATTTTTTATTCTTCTTCCTTTCCTTTCTTTCCTTGTGGAGGACAAAATGGCTCTGCTTTCCTTGTGGGAGTCCCTCAACCGTGAAGTATAATTCTCAGAGTGACACCTTTGTCATAAATAACACGCGGTGCAGAGCGGAGTGCTTGATGGCGGCCGAGGGGAGCCTGAGGAGGACAGCGCAGGGCGGGTGGGTGGTGGGTGGGTGGGTGGGTGCGCTTGTCAACCGGGCCTCGCTGGCAACCGTATTGATTATCACTCATGTTCCGTTGGCTCCATCTCCGTCACCCGTCGGCCATATTCACCCGTGGCATTTTATTTGGGGAGCGTGCGGGGGCGCTGGCGTGACGACAGACTCGAGGAGAAGCTCGGCTCGGATGATGGAAGGATCGCCTCATCGTCTCCTCCGCTAGCATGTTGTACTTCCGCGGGGAAATATCAAGACGAGGCTTTCAAACCTTTGTCTTATAGGCTACAAGAGGAAAATCCCGGGAACCCGTTTTTACCAACTGTACCTTTGGCAGGAACCATTACACTTCATCTAAATGCTTAATCATAATCTTCGCTCATACGGTCTATGTATACACACATTGACTCTGTTTACATGGACATAATATTCCACTATTAGTCCGAATATGACAATATTCCTAATTATATATGGGTCATGTTAACTCTATGTTAACACAGCTCAACTCAGTTGTTGTTCAAACCTGCAGATTATTTGGCATTATTTTATTGGTTTTGTGTTAGTTTTCTCTCTCTCTCTCTCTCTCTCTCTCTCTCTCTCTCTCTCTCTCTCTCTCTCTCTCTCTCTCTCTCTCTCTCTCTCTCTCTCTCTCTCTCTCCCGCTCCCTCTCTCCCTCTCCATATATATATCTATATACAGTCCCAAGGCTATATACTGTGTATAGACAGACTGCACAGGCTCAATGTGCATTTGCTGGAGTGGGAGTCAGACACATTACCTGGCCTGGGAGCTGGGCTCAGCCCTAACACGTTCCCTGGCGCGTTGGCTAATCCATCAGATCCATCAGCAGCAGCCTCTCCTGCAGCCCGTGGGACACCCAGGGCCCTGGCAGACCCCCTCCTCTCCCCGTTGGTCCTCTGCTGGCGGCTCTGAACACTGCTGGCTCGTTCAGCTACTGTGGCTGGTGGTCTGTCATCAGGTGGGAACAGCAGGATAATGTTGTTTTTGACACGCTCTGTGTGCGTGTGTGTGTGTGTGCATGTGTGCGTGTGTGAGCATGTGTGTGTGTGTCTATGTGTGCGACTGTGCGTGTGTGTGCGTGCGTGTGTGTGTGTGTGTGTGTGTGTGTGCGCGCATGTTTGTGTGTGACTGTGTGTGTGTGTGTGTGTGTGTGTGTGTGTGCATGCATGTTTGTGTGTGACTGTGTGTGTGTGTGTGTGTGTGTGTGTGTGTGTGTGTGTGTGCATGTGTGTTATGTTCCCTATAACCACTAGTTCCAAGACAGTGACTCTGCATGGTGCATTGCAGCCATCATATTTGGACATTTGGAATTGCATATTTGGATTTGATTGGTTGGCTGGTCTGGATTTGTTTGTTTGTTGCTAATGACATTGTGTTCGGGGAGGTCTATCTCGGCGTGCTTTGTGTATGCTTTTGTACTGATGCCATGATGATCTGTTCTGAACGAGCGTTCTCTTGAGCTCTGACTCATTACTCCAACACATAAAATATTAGTTAAGCCTGAGTGTGTGTGTGTGTGTGTGTGTGTGTGTGTGTGTGTGTGTGTGTGTGTGTGTGTGTGTGTGTGTGTGTGTGTGCAGGGGGCTCAGTTAATCAGTTTCATCCGTCTTCCTAGGCCGGGTGGGACAGGTGCTGCACCAGCACACAAGTTCTAAGCGATATCACGCAGATATCACACAACAGAACTATTACAACTATAACCCTACTGTGGAGTGTGTGAGTGTGTCTGTGTGTGTGGTGTGTGTGTGTGTGTGTGTGTGTGTGTGTGTGTGTGTGTTCGTGGTTGGTGACTGCTTTAAGCAGCCTCACCTGGCCCGACTTTCGACTCTGATTAGACTCTGGGGCTGAGGTGAGGCTGCACACCTGTGGTGCCTTGGGTGATCAAGGCACCACAGGATAAACCCAGCCAACACCACACACACACACACACACACACACACACAGTCAGGGAGAGCTCGGACACGCCCGCGTTTAACACCTGCACCGGCTGTAACATTTTGCCAACTCTCCAATAAACTGGTTTGGACAGCATCTAGCTGTGTTTCCTGTGTGTTGGACGAACCCAGCACAGTGAGCGATGGCCACACCCACCTATAGATGTGTGGATTGAGGAATTGGCCCATGTGACCCGACAATAACCCCTGTGTAAGCAGTTGTGGATCAGCATTTTTTCAGTATTTATAATATGCGCATAATTTGTAGGCAAGTTAGTTAAAATCATCCTCTCAATTTCTTTCTATCAGCTATTTCTTGTCTATGCCAGCCTATGCCATACTCATTATTTCATTCAAGTTTGGTAGGAATTGCATATCCTTTAACAACCATTATAGTCTGTCCTATAAAATAAAGTTATTTTCCCCCCCTGAATATCTTTTTTTGCTGTCCTTATAGATAGATTATTTCATTTTCATGACATGCGCATTGTTTTCTCATTTTTCTTTGAATAAGATACATGTTTTATTATAGCCTAGGTACAGTAAATGCTTGTTGTATTCGTTATTTATCTTCACATTCAAATGGCTCTTTATTTTGCCATCGTAATATTTCAGCTGGTGTGTCTGTTCAATAATATTTCGACGAAATAAAGAAAGCTTATTATGCTATAAAGTGAAACATTAACTTCATTTTGTCGTTCGGTTCATTAATCCAAGATCCCAATACATTAGGGGTAATAGGGTGCACTCACGTGTACGCTGCGAAAGTTGGCAACAAGTCAGGCAAATTCTCCAATTAAATAACAGCTTGAAATAGTTGTTGTCTTATTGCAAACCTCCTTCGTATGAAATGAAATGATTAGTATAACAAAGCAATTGTAGCATTCAGCAGCACCATTTTATACTGTAATAGCAAGTTGGGATGTGGACGCAGGTGTAATTTTCTTATGTTTTTTACAAAAAACGAGTAGTGGTTGGGTGTAGTTAAGTTACAGCAATATGTGGGTTCGGGTGAGAAAATACCTTAACTGTGCTTCACAACTAACCATTACCATTATTGCCCAGAGGACTCAGAAAGTCAACCCTGGTCCAGAGGAGCACATATGTGAGAATGCTGTTCATTGACTATCGTCCAGCATTCAAAAGCTCATGATTAAGCCCAGGGACCTATAGGCTTCAACCATCCATCCATCTATCCATTCTCGTCCGCTTATCCAGGGCAGGGTCGCGGTGGCAGCCAACTAAGCGGGGCCCCCCAGGCTTCCTTCTCCCCAGCCACACTCTTTAGTTCGTCCTGGGGGATCCCGAGGCGTTCCCAGGCCAGACGAGATATATAATCCCTCCAGTGGGTTCTGGGTCTGCCCCGGGGTCTCCTCGCAGTTGGACGTGCCCGGAATCCTCTAAAGGGAGGCGCCCGGGGGGCATCCTAATCAGATGCCTGAACCACCTCAGCTGACTCCTTTCGGCGCAGAGGAGCAGCGGCTCTACTCCGAGCTCCCTCCGGATGTCTGAGCTCCTCACCCTATCTCTAAGGCTGAGGAGGAAACTTATTTCGGCCGCTTGTATCTGCAATCTCATTCTTTCGGTCACTACCCAAAGCTTGTGACCATAGATGAGGGTTGGAACGTAGATGGACCTGTAAATCGAGAGCTTCGCCTTCCGGCTCAGCTCCCTCTTCACCACAACGGACCGGTACAGCGCCCGCATTACTGCAGATGCTGCACCAATCCGTCTGTCCATCTCCCGCTCCATTTTGCCCTCACTCGTGAACAAGACCCCGAGATACTTGAACTCCTTCGCTTGAGGCAGCAACTCATTCCCAACCCGGAGGGAACACTCCACCGTTTTCTGACAGAGAACCATGGCCTCAGACTTGGAGGTGCTGACTCTCATCCCGACCGCTTCACACTCGGCTGCAAACCGCCCCAGTGCATGCTGGAGGTCACGGTCTGATGTAGCCAACAGAACCACATCATCTGCAAAGAGCAGAGATGCAATTCTGAGGTCCCCAAACCGGACAATCTCCTCATCTCAGCTGCGCCTTGAGATTCTGTCCATGAAGATCACAAACAGAATTAGTGACAAGGGACAACCTTGGCAGAGTCCAACACCCACTGAGAACGTGCTTGACTTTGTGCATGAGAATACGGACGCAGCTCGCACTTTGTTCATACAGGGACCGAATGGCAGGTACCAAACGTCCCCGGTACCCCATACTCCCGTAGTACCCCCCACAGGATTCCCCGGGGGACACGGTCATAAGCCTTCTCCAAGTCCACAAAGCACATGTAGACTGGATGGGCAAACTCCCATGCCCCCCCCCAACAACCCTGCGAGGGTAAAGAGCTGGTCCACTGTTCCACGGCCAGGACGGAATCCACGTTGTTCCTCCTGAAGCTGAGGTTCGACAATCGGCCGAGCCTCCTTTCCAGCACCCTGGAATAAACTTTCCCGGGGAGGCTGAGCAGTGTGATACCTCGATAGTTGGAGCACACCCTCCGGTCCCCTTTTTTGAAAATGGGGACCACCACCCCGGTCTGCCATTCCACAGGTACTGTCCCCGACCTCCACGCTACATTGACTAGGCGTGTCAGCCACGACAGCCCGACAATGTCCAGAGCCTTCAGCATCTCAGGGTGAATCTCAGCCACACCTGGCGCCTTGCCACTGAAGAGCTTTTTGACTACTTCAGTGACCTCTACCAAGGATATGGGTGAGACTTCCCCCGAGTCTTCAGACTCTGCCTCTTCCACAGAGGACGTACTGGTCGGGTTCAGGAGTTCCTCAAAGTGTTCTTTCCACCGCCCGACAATATCCTCAGTCTGGGTCAGCAGTTCTCCTCCCCGACTGAGCACAGCCTGAGCCAAGCCCTGCTTTCCCTTCCTGAGTCACTGGACAGTTTGCCAGAACTTCCTTGAGGCCAACCGAAAGTCCTGCTCCATGGCCTCCCCGAACTCCTCCCACACCTGGGTTCTTGCTTCAGCAAGAACCCAGCCACGGTCCTTTTGACCTCTCCGTCTGCTGTTTCAGGAGACCCCTGGGCCAACCAGGCCCAAAAGGCCTCCTTCTTCAGCCTGACGGCTTCCTTCACCGCTGGTATCCACCAACTGGTTCTTGGGTTGCCGCCACGACAGGCACCAACAGCCTTTTGACCACAGCTCCGAGCTGCAGCCTCTACAATGGAGGCTCTGAACATGGTCCACTCAGGTTCAATGTCCTCAACCTCCCGCGGGATGCACGAGAAGTTATTTTGGAGGTGGGAGTTAAAGACCTTACGGACAGGGGCTTCCACCAGACGTTCCCAGTTCACCCTCACTACACGTTTGGGTTTACCAGGTCTGTCTGGCAGCCAACCATATCTAGTTGGTACCGCTCCACCTCCCGCACCAGCTCCGGCTCCTTCCCCGCCAGTGAGGTTCCACATCCCTAGAACCAGTCGGCGATGCCGGGGATCCGCATGCCCAGGACCCCGCTTTTGCCTACCGCCCGGTATACAATGCACCCGACCCCAATGACTCTCCCTGCAGGTGGTGAGCCCACAGGGAGGTGACTCCACGTTGTCTTTTCGGGCTTGGCCCGGCCGGGCCCCGTGGATCCAGGCCCGGCCACCAGACGCTCGCCGACAAGCTCCCCTCCCAGGTCTGTCTCCAGAAGGGGGCCCCGGTTTTCCTGGTGACTGATCTTTCCGGGAGTCTCTTCATGGGGTCTTTGAATTGCTCTTATTCTGGCCCCTCCCCTGGGACCACTTTGCCTTGGGAGACCCTACCAGGGGCTAATGCCCCGGACAACACAGTTCCCAGGGTCACGGGGGCACCCTTGACCCCCCCACCACGATAAGGTGACGATTCTTTGGGGGGCATTCAAAAGCTCATTATTAAGCCCAGGGACCTATAGGCTTCAACCATAACTTCCAACACGGCCCTGCCTGCAGCTGGATCCTGGACCTTGCTTCCTGACAGGTTGGCACCCACCACCACCACCTCCACCTCCATCTCCACCTCCACCTCCACCTCCATCTCCACCTCCACCTCCACCTCCTCCACACTGAATTTGTTGAGCAGAGCTTGGAATTCAGGAACCTCATTGGCAACAACGCCTGCTACTGCCGCCATGTTTTTTAGTTGTGCATTTGACAAATAAACTTTGAGAAAACAGCAAACCAGGCCATAAATGAATCACTGCTGGTCAAAATTACCAGTGTTTGCATCACTAACAGGAAGCCGTCTGAATACAATTCCAGATCACTGTTCATTATTATTCATGATGATCATTATAACATTTCCAAGGCTATGGGGTCCAAGTAGCCGCAGGCAAACTCACCACTGTTTGGGCCGTAACTTCAAAACAAAACCACTGAGGGCCTTATTAACCAACCTTTCCTTTGTGTAAAATGTTAATATATGAGGCGATGGGGAACAAAATGTGTCATAAGGAAACATATGTTATGAATTCTAAGTATACATTGTACTTTGAGAGTGCTTTTATTTTTTAAAATCAAATAATTCACCCAACAACAGAGAAAATCTCACACGATGACATATCATTGTAAGTCACTTAAGCAATTTCCCCACACAAATAATAAGTGTTATTGCTAGAATTTAATTTCTAAAAGTGATTTTCAGGATTTTTGGCCAGGGGTTCCCAAAATAAAATATAAACATTAAGTATGTACAGTATGTCACAAAAACAACAGATAAACGGATTTAGAAATTGAAATTATGTGGAGTCCTAAGACATCGATGTTGCTATGTAACTGTTACCTATGTGCACGTGAAAAGGAGCAAGACATGAGAGTATATGGGGAGGTGCTAATGAAACACTCCCGTGCTCTCTGACACTCATCAATATCCGCTAGATTACATCGGGCCGAGCGGAGGGCCGGGAGGCGGAGAGAGTCCCCAGGGATGGTCCTTGACAGCTGCGAACGTACGATAAACTGTAAATGACGATACGGGTACACAGTGTTCCAACCGCCCCCCGAAATCATCTCAAGTAAAACCAACAGGCTTATTTGGCTTATACTAATCCAAAACGTGCTCTTTAGCCGACGGCAAGTCAAACTGAATCAAGATAGCTCGCTAAGAGAAGCTGGTCCGTATTTTTAATATAATAGTGGCGGCGAAAATGAGAAGTCAGGCCTCTCATGCAAACAAAGGACCCTCCACCATCAAACCCAGAACTATACAGACATATACAGGATGAAACATTGTGACTTACTCATAAAATGTCCGACTTGGACTCCCAATTCATTCCAAGGTTTATTTTTTGATATGCGTTAGAATTGTACTCCAACCTTCTGTGCGCTTTATTATTGGTAATTTAGTTTTTTTCTTGATCTGCTTCAGTGTGTAATTTTCTTACATTACCCACAAATCTCTCACCCCCCCCCCCCTCCACTCTCGACCCCCCCCCCCCCCCCCACCCACCTCTTTCATGCAGTAGTGAGCCAAGGTGTTGCATTGCCGAGGTAATAAGGCTGATAGCAAGTCTAGATGCGTGATGTGTGTTCTGCGTGTGTGTGTGTGTGTGTGTGTGTGTGTTCTTGCCAAATTACTGATTTCCCTCAGTAGGAATAAAAGTTGATTTGCAGTGATTTCGCGACGGAAACCCAAAAGAGTTGTTCCCATGGAAGTGGAACCAATATCCGAACTAGAAGAACTACTTCTGGCTTGACACACTCGCATACATTAAAATCCACTGTGCCTCTGCTGCATCGATGTCTGAAGAGACAGAGTGAAACAAGAGCAGAATAAAAGTGCTTTCGACTGTCTTATTCCGTATATAACCGCTGCTCTTCAAAATGTGTAAAATGGAAGACAGCTCCTCAAATTTTGGGAAGCTTCCAGATAGTTTTGTGAGAATGACATTTCTTCTCCTCTGTGCTATACCACTTCATTTTGTGTGTGTGTGTGTGTGTGTGCGCGCGTGTGTGTGTGTGTGCGTGTGTGTGCGTGCGCGTGTGTGTGTGTGTGCGTGTGTGTGAGTATACTCTACTTATCGAGGAGGTGCGGAACAGAACACATTTTCAGTCGAGACGGGATCCTCGCCTGGAGCCTGAAGGCAGAATTCATCACAAGATACGGATGGTCAGTGGAGAAAGAGAAACGCAAGGAGGGGTCAAAGAAAACATTTAGTCCTCCGAGAATATATTGCGGCTCAAAGTTATCGGTATAAAAGGAATACGGAAAAAATACGAAGAACAGATTTGAGATAAGCAGCAAAACAAACCTAAACCGAATGGGCACAGCCTGGTTTTTAGATATGATTCGGTACACTGTTCTAGAAAATGTGACTCCAAGGAAAAACTATTATGGTTTCGGCCTTTTTACTGACTGACTACTGACAAACAATATTTGGTTGACCGCCAATACATATTTTGATCCATTATTTACAATTATTTAAACAGAAGTTAAGACGTCTTGGATGAGTTAACAATTTTTTGGCAGCTGCATCTACAACAAAGCACCCTGGGGTTGACATTTAAAAAGAAGGCATGGAAGGAAAGAAGGAAAGTAAAGTGAAATGGGTTAGTTCCCTCGCCGAAGGTCTGACGGATGAGAGACACCGGGGTCTCATCAGACCACTGTCTGCTGTCCCACTGGGCGCCGCGATGTTGCTCTGTCAAATCCCTGAGCGTGGAGACCATGGATCAAACAGTTTTGCGCCCCGGCCGTCAAAACACATCTCGTCGCTGGGAGCTGGGAAACAGACTCAGATTGCTCGCTGGCTGGCAATATTTGTTTTCGACAAACAACATAAGAAAATAGCCGGGACATAGCAAACCCAAAGACACCTACAAAAATGTAAGTACAAAACGATTCACTTCAACAAACCATTTGCCTGACATGAAATTTCAAACCAATTAAATATACAAAACAATTCTATTAACGTTAATGAATGAAAAAAGGAATGTAATTGGATACTAAGTGTGCAGATTTGTAGTGTGTTATGACACCAATAGAATGGCTGCACATCGCCACCAGTGTCTCTGTTTTGAGACATCGACCAGCGATGGAATTCAGTTTCTGTTCCGGTCGTGTATAACGGGCCCAGGTGCAGACACAGGGAGACGGGAAACAACGGAGATGACAAAATACGGGTTTACTGGAAAAAATGAACAAATCATACAGTAAAGGCAGGGTGGTAACAGAGGGAAATAGGAACCTGGGCAGGGGCAGACGATCGAGCGAGGGACAGGGGAACTGGACAACAGGCAGGGGGTCTGGACGACAGACAGGTAGGCAGACAGACAGGAGGAAGCAGGTCGACAGGCGGAATTCCAGGAACGGAGACGGGGATCTGACAAGGGAGAGCAGGGTTAATCACGGGGGAAAAAACAAGGAACTTTGAGTTTTAAAATCTAAGGAGCCGAGAAGCGTGGAAGTTCAAACAACGATCTGGCGATGAGTGGATGGAAAGCCGGGGTTCTTCTACTGGGTAGTTGATGACGCCAACGCATACACGCATACACACACACACACACACATACACACACACACACACACAGACAGGTAGAGGGATAGCTAGGAACTCGAAGTGGAGGGCGTGACAGTTTCTATAGTTGCATGGTCTCTTGTGCGAGTCTGTCCTGTTTGTCACTGCTTTCTGCATTTATTTAGCTCCCGCTTTTGACCACGTATGGTATTGGTGACTCACCACCCTCTCCAAGACCCCACAAGATACGTACTTGTTAGTCACTTAAACTTAGCAGGCTGTAATGAAGGGGAAAAGAGACATTGATAGAAGCAACAGAGGAACCAGTTTGATTTATAAACACACACCAAGCAATGTTGATTATGATTCTGGCAACTAATCTGATTTGAGAGGCTTAATTTCACACGTCACTCAAAAACTGAAAAAGAATTATGATACTTATGATAATCTATGTATTAATCTGTGTTCCGAAATTAATTTGGTCTGAAGAAAACATTTGTTTTAACAAAAGTAATGGCTGCAGTCCAAAAAGTGAAACAGGGGAGGTTTGATTCATTAAAATGATTGATAATATGAAAGATGTTTGAAACTAATAGTGTGTGTGATGCAACGTGAGTGATTACAGTATGTGGGTATGATTACAGAAGCCAGATTGCCAGCGATGATGTCACATGGAGATTCTGGGCATTTTCATGTCACAACATAAAACATTTTATGATTTATTTACTTCAGAGCGAGACTTCCCCTGGAGCGAGACATGATTAGACACAATAACAAACAGCCCGGATCAGGCAAAAGGTAAATTAAAAAGTTGTATTTCTCTGTAGGGAGCCTTTCCATAATGTTGTCAGACACGAAAACAAGCGGTTTTAGAGGACGTACATTGACAGAGCACTGTTGCCCCAAAGGCTTACATTGCTGCAGACAGCTGAAGAGCTCTCACTCAATACTGGACCAATTGCAAAAATTCACCTGAACTGTACATTTACCGTGAAGCTCAAATTCAAAAAACTGTTGTGGTTGGAGCCACCTCAGTAAATGTGCATTGAGAAATGCTAAAAGGGGAAATTATCCACAACGTGCGTACATACAAAGGTCAACATGACAAACTAAGCAGATACAACTGAATACAACTCTAACAAAATTGCAGATCATTGAAGTCTAAAGTCTCAAGGTCTGTTTTCGGTGAAACAGAGTTGGAAAATCTGCCACTGCCTGTTATTTACTGCTGTGCTTTTGGTGTATCTGCGTGTCCATCGGTGTGCCATCGAGACACGGAAAGCTAATTAGGCCAATGCATGAACATATTCTCTGTCCTCATGTTCTATAGGCACCTGGGAATTTGTGGCCTGTTTATGCTTGCTTGATAAAAACACTCACGCACACACACACACACACACCACACACAAACACACACACACACACACACACACCCAACGCTGAGATCCAGAGGATTCAAAAAACAAAACAAGGCCTATAGCGACGTGTGCTTGCGGGGATATGGGAATCTGGGGAAGATTAATGAGGGTTTGAGGGAATCCCAAATTAAAATGGTGTCGCCATATATAATGTTTTGACGGGATAATTCATTACAGGCTGTCATAGCCAACAACTTGTACACAAAGCAACAGAAAAAACTACTAGAACGATTTTATTGGTCGGTTGCCAGCGTGACACCGGAGCACAACAACTTGAATGCCTCCTACGTACTGTCGTCTGCCATGTCACGAGAGTTTCACTGTATAGAATGGCCCTGTGTTGGGATGTACACGTGACAAATAAAACACTTTGACTTTTGACTTTTGACTATTAAATGTCCTCATCTTTTATCCTTGGTCTTGGTGTTGTGTCTTGGTGTTGTGTCAATGTGTCCCATGGTTAATGTATGTTAAATGTACGTATATCCCACTGCTGTAAACAAAATTGCCGCAACTGTGGAAAAATAAAGTGAGAGCGTGCACGGAAAAAAACGGAACAAACACGATTCAGCCAAACGTCCCCGCCAACGCCCTGCTCCCTAAGTTATGTGTACCTGCTGAAATACGGTGTCTCAGGACCAGCTCCCATCAATGATAGAGTACAGCTCTCTCCCATGGAGAGAGAGAGAGAGAGAGAGAGAGAGATAAGATGAGGAGGAGAGGAAGGGCGGGGGGGTTGCAGGGGTGGGTGAAATGTGCTTGGGTCACCTTCTCATCAATCAGGCCCAGAAAACAATCTGGGAGCTGCCAATACTGGGGTGGGGCAGCGCACATCGAGGAGGTCTTCCACCTAGTGGGCCGTGCCACGCACACGTCACCTACACACTGCCTGGGAATTATCGGAATTGCGGTGCAGGAGGAGCAGGCCCACCTGCACCAGCGGCGGGACACCCTTAGGTGCTGTGAACGCTTCGGGTTTGGGATCGATTGCAGAGGCGCCGTTAGAAGAGAGTGCATATCATTGTGAAGACAAGGGGAGCGGAGCGGCAAAACACCTGTGATTGACGCAGCTTTGGGGAATAACAGTAATTAACTTCTATTTATTGACACCTGTGTACTCTCCCCGCAGTAAGAGGCTGGGTGCGAACGGCACGGGAGAACTCTGGCACGTCTCCACGCCAAAACCTCTCTTCAAACATAGAATTGGACTCTGCACTATTCTTTATAATTTGTTCTTTAAGCGATTTATTTTGTGGATTAAAAGAAGAACCCGAACGACCCACTTCGGTGGCATTGCAGCAAAAGACTATTGCTGCTATAATATCATAGGCTACAATCATTATGAGTGAATCATTATGATCATAATCCAGGGATGGGGTTGATGCTCCTCATAGATGGGACTCTAGGGTTTTTGGGAGACTTGCGGATGGCCGTGAGTTATTTCCTGTGGGACAGCGAGGAGTTGTTAAGGCGCGGCTAATGGAGCGTGGCTTCCTTCCCGCCGCTTCCTTCCTGCCGCGTCCTTCCGTCCGATACAAGTGGGCGCACCGCAGCCGTGCCCTGCTGCTCTGCTGAAGGCGCCAGCGATATGAGGATCCAGTAATAGGCCGATCGAACGCTACACTAGCACCAATTTGTCTGTTTCTTAAAGGCCACGGTGTTGGGCCGCGGCGTAATGGCTCGGGGAGCGCTGGGGAATGCGGGGATAGTTAGCTGTGTGCGAGGTGATGTAACAGCGAGCTCTGTGTTCTCTCCTGTTTGATGATGATGACGATGTGGTTCTGAGCTGATGTTCCAAGCTGCCATCCACCAGAGCTCTCTGAAATTCTGCCTGTCTGACTTTTTCAGCGCTCCTCATAATTCATGTGCTGCCGGGTTTCTGTTGTTTGAGTGGAAGCGGTAAGCGAGGCCTTCCAGCATTGGACCATGACGCCATTGTACATGAGTGTGTTATGTTCAAAGAATTGTATCACATCAAGTAAATATGTGTATCTGCGCAATCTAATAATAAACCCAGGGACATAACCTTGGTTTTTAACATGATTGGGTTGAAATTCACACAATTGGAGATTTGTTTTTTTCCCGTCCCCAGTTGGATTAGTGTTATCACCCCATTATTATTGTTATTGGGGTGGGGTTGTAACACACAACACACACACACACACACACACACACAACTTTTATTGTCCAATCAAAAGACGAAGACGCAAGTGAAATGGATGGACGCCCACAATCCATCTGTTACAGCCAATAGGGTCACATGGATTCATTCATCACCCCCCCACCGTGCTGCCATCAAGTGAAGAACTATCTCCGGTCTGATGAGGATGGAGATAAAACCCCTGAAACAAACAGCGAACCAGTATCCATCCCTCCAGGTCCCGGGTTCAGGTACTGCAGCCGGGAGTCAAACTAGGACTCTACAAGCGCAAGTCCAGGCTTCACCCTGTTGATCCCACCTCCCTTGGGGTGTAACCAGCGAATGAGGCTTCACTGCAGGTACTTTAAATGCAACTCAGGGAAAGTGGAATAAAAATGCAACTCGAGTGGCGGGACACCCATCAAATGTAAATGGACCGCAAAAATATGAGCGGAGGATTTTTCGGACATTATGCTTCACGATGGACGGAACAGGGTCTTGGTCTGACTGTGGAAGTATCATCAGGAGCTGCCGCTGGGGTCCTGCTGGGTCCATCAAGGCACAGAGTTCTGGTCCTGCAGCCTCACCGCAGGACTCCTGGAGCCTCCGCTGGCTTTCCTGCTCACACTAGAGGGGATGTTTTCAGTTTAGTCTGCTGACCTCCCTCAGATACTGGCAAGCAGACACCCACCCCTCTCAGTTCAATAACCACAACAACAATAACAACATGCCACTGGTTCTTCTTCAGGGTCCCCCTGTGATACACGTGTGTGGTGTGGAGGGTGGAGGGACTTCACTTGTGTGTCAGTGGGACGGCAAATCCGACTCAAAACCCTGTGCTTTTTATTGAACACTTATCGGTAGCAAGCACTTATTCTACAGCATGTTATACAACAAGTGTTCACAATGGATTCACAATGGTAAAGACCAGTTTGACCAGTTAAAGGTTCTCCTGAGCAGATACAGGGCAGCAGGGACTAGGTTCTCCTGAGCAGATACAAGGCAGCAGGGACTAGGTTCTCCTGAGCAGATACAAGGCAGCAGGGACTAGGTTCTCCTGAGCAGATACAGGGCAGCAGCAGGGACTAGGTTCTCCTGAGCAGATACAGGGCAGCAGCAGGGACTAGGTTCTCCTGAGCAGATACAGGGCAGCAGCGGACTAGGTTCTCCTGAGCTGATACAGGAGAGAATCAATTTGAAGTGAGTGCACACAGCGACCAACAATTGTTTCTGGCATTCCACTGCACTGTGGCATCATGGGACAAACAAGCCATAAATCAGTGTAGATTGGACAGTCTGGTCGCTGCAGTTGACACACACACACACACACACACACACACACACACACACACACACACACACACACACACACACACACACACACACACACACACACACACACACACACACACACACACACACACACACAAATGAATACAGAGATCATTGTTTGAGAAATTGAATGCAACTGCTCAGGCTAGAGGGGCATGTGAGTGAATTCTATAGATCTATAGATCTGTTGTCACATTATTTCACCCCCCCCAACGTTTAGTCTGTTGGGCTAATCGTTGTACAATGGTGTGTGTTAATAATATTACCTCAGACACAGAGAGGAATTAAATAGCTTAAACCTGTTACGGTTGGGGGGATAATATAATAACTTTTTGTGGGGGGGGGTTTGTTAGTAAGTTAAACAAAAATACTTAACAAAAGAAAATACATTCACAAACACAAAGAAAATCAAAACAGTTCAATCAGTTAACCCTTACCAACAGCTTAGAAAAGATGACATGGGAATACCTGTGTATCTACCACAGACAAAATACATAAAAGAAAAAAATAATACAATGACTGGGAAATGGGAAAATACAAAACTAAATACGGACATTTTTGTGAAGCAAAAAGTAAAGTTGTTCTCTGAAGGTGCGATCGCTCGAGACATGGCAACGCATTCGTCACGACCCGTTCCACCGCTTCGCTATCGGGAACAAAAAGTTCATTTGTTTGTCGATGCCCCCGGTGGTTTATGGGAGGTGTTGCGCCTCGCTGAATATACATTAGACAGCTGTTGGAAAACCCTGGAAGCCAATTGATTATTTTCAAGAATATAAACCAGATATATTACAAAATACAAATTCCTTTTATTATGCAAAGACTGTATAAAGCATCCATGGCCCTGAAAGGAAAGTTCCCCTGGTAACTATCACCTTTGCCACAAAACTCTTTCGAATGACGACGAAATGCTGATATTATTTCCGATCAGAGGAGTGGTGTTATTCCATCAAAAGGCCTTGAACACACATATCCTTGGCATGCATAGACGAGAATGAAATGTTCCCTGTTTAAGTCAACTCAGGGAAAGTGGAATATAAATGCAACTCGAGTGGCGGGACACCCATCAAATGTAAATGGACCGCAAAAATATGAGCGGAGGATTTTTCGGACATTATGCTTCACGATGGACGGAACAGGGTCTTGGTCTGACTGTGGAAGTATCATCAGGGAGCTGCCGCTGGGGTCCTGCTGGCTCCATCAAGGCACAGAGTTCTGGTCCTGCAGCCTCACCGCAGGACTCCTGGAGCCTCCGCTGGCTTTCCTGCTCACACTAGAGGGGATGTTTTCAGTTTAGTCTGCTGACCTCCCTCAGATACTGGCAAGCAGACACCCACCCCTCTCAGTTCAATAACCACAACAACAATAACAACATGCCACTGGTTCTTCTTCAGGGTCCCCCTGTGATACACGTGTGTGGTGTGGAGGGTGGAGGAACTTGGCGTCGGTGTTCACAATGGATTCACAATGGTAAAGACCAGTTTGACCAGTGAAAGGTTCTCCTGAGCAGATAAAGGGCAGCAGCAGGGACTAGGTTCTCCTGAGCAGATACAAGGCAGCAGGGACTAGGTTCTCCTGAGCAGATACAAGGCAGCAGGGACTAGGTTCTCCTGAGCAGATACAAGGCAGCAGGGACTAGGTTCTCCTGAGCAGATACAAGGCAGCAGGGACTAGGTTCTCCTGAGCAGATACAAGGCAGCAGGGACTAGGTTCTCCTGAGCAGATACAAGGCAGCAGGGACTAGGTTCTCCTGAGCAGATACAGGGCAGCAGGGACTAGGTTCTCCTGAGCTGATGATACAGGAGAGAATCAATTTGAAGTGAGTGCACACAGCGACCAACAATTGTTTCTGGCATTCCACTGCACTGTGGCATCATGAGACAAACAAGCCATAAATCAGTGTAGATTGGACAGTCTGGTCGCTGCAGTTGAGACACACACACACACACACACACACACACACACACACACACACACACACACACACACACACACACACACACACACACACACACACACACACACACACACACACACACACACACACAAATGAATACAGAGATCATTGTTTGAGAAATTGAATGCAACTGCTCAGGCTAGAGGGGCATGTGAGTGAATTCTATAGATCTATAGATCTGTTGTCACATTATTTCACCCCCCCCCCCCCCAACGTTTAGTCTGTTGGGCTAATCGTTGTACAATGGTGTGTGTTAATAATATTACCTCAGACACAGAGAGGAATTAAATAGCTTAAACCTGTTACGGTTGGGGGGATAATATAATAACTTTTTGTGGGGGGGGGTTTGTTAGTAAGTTAAACAAAAATACTTAACAAAAGAAAATACATTCACAAACACAAAGAAAATCAAAACAGTTCAATCAGTTAACCCTTACCAACAGCTTAGAAAAGATGACATGGGAATACCTGTGTATCTACCACAGACAAAATACATAAAAGTAAAAAAACAAAGGAAAAAAGGTTTGAAGAAAAAAAAGTTTGGATAGAAATAATACAATGACTGGGAAATGGGAAAATACAAAACTAAATACGGACATTTTTGTGAAGCAAAAAGTAAAGTTGTTCTCTGAAGGTGCGATCGCTCGAGACATGGCAACGCATTCGTCACGACCCGTTCCACCGCTTCGCTATCGGGAACAAAAAGTTCATTTGTTTGTCGATGCCCCCGGTGGTTTATGGGAGGTGTTGCGCCTCGCTGAATATACATTAGACAGCTGTTGGAAAACCCTGGAAGCCAATTGATTATTTTCAAGAATATAAACCAGATATATTACAAAATACAAATTCCTTTTATTATGCAAAGACTGT